>VZTI01005553.1:59839-135389 GCA_013397865.1 Struthidea cinerea
TGAAATAAAGAACTTTGCAGAACAGCAGCCTCCTCTGCTCTCTTCTACCCTGCTCCGAGAAGGAAGGGTATCCCGTCAAAAAATCAGCAGGGAAAGACTTACATTTCCCAACCAGCTATCAGATAGCTGATAATGAAAATAGCATAGACAAGATACAGTGAGGTTTGGAGACATCAGGAGAAGACCATAGGATAATATATTTTCTTTGCAATGTACTTTTCTGTACCAATGAAGAATACTAAAATAAAGCAGAGGAACCTCGCTCAGCTCCAGGTAGGATTTCATCCCGTGCATCACTGGAGAGCTAGGACAATAGCAGCATCATTTCACAGCCTACCACAGCACTGGTTTTCATTACAACTCTACAGATGTGTATGCATTCAATATTTGTTTTTATTGCCATCCTTTCTACTTTTAACTACTATGAATTACAGTGTCATTTCTCTTACTGTTGTTACCTTGTTATTTTCCTACTTCTTTGCCTGGGCAGGCAGGAGGAACAGGAACATTTAAAAGCAGACACACTGGAGAACCTCCCCATTGCTGAGTACTTCATGTGAATTGCTGCATGGAGGAAGCTATATGCAGTACAAGTGATTTTACTGATCCTACTAAAGATGAAACCAGCCTATGGATTCTTAAGTTTTTAAATGCCTTTTAAATGATTATTTGCCTCTGTATTGATGTTGAGTGCTCTAGTAACAAAAATTTTACATACTGCCGAAGAATATTCAAACTAACTTAATTTTACAACCAGTCACTTTTACTATTTTTTCCTGCCTTGTAGATTACATTTAAGGTACTCAATGCTAATAAAATCGTATCCTATTAAAAAAGCCAACCAAACAACCCTACAAAAAAAATCAAACCATGAACCAGTCTAGTACAATAATATAATCTGCCAAGAGTACCTTTTGTTATCACCTGAATTCTTTAAAAAACACAGTAGTTTGAGCGGGAGATGTTGCTCTGTCCCAATTTTTCCCTTTTGTACATTGATCTTGGTTTGGAGGAAGCAGGCTGGGAGTAAAGTAAAGAAACTTGTCCTTAGGAACAGAGGGCCAAGGACTCCACATTGTTACTTGCACCCAAAAAGGTCTGGCCACCAACAGTATCTCTGCAACACCCTTAGGTTTAAGACAAAGTGGTTGCTTCAGATAAAGACCTCCTTATCAGCTTCTAATTAAGACAAGTCCCCTGGCAAATCTTCATAGGTCTCAAATGTTCAGCCTTTTTTTGGTCACTGACTGACAGAACCATCCTCTACCTGGGTGCCAGGAGGGTGCATAAGAAGTAGGTCAGATGGTTCACTCTCGGGAGACACCTCTTCCACTAAGTGTAAGGGCAGGCTATTCTGTCAAAGGCAGGGATTTCACATCCCTGTCTGCAAATTAACCCTCTAAAGCTGGTCCCTCCAGTCTTGGGGACTATGCTGCCATTAGTGCAGCCTCATCAGTGCAGATGTCAGCCATGTCCCAGCTGAACGGCAGAGACCTGAGGGACAACCAGCCCTACCTTCCTGCATCCTGGTTTCCCTGGGAAAGGAACTTGGCTACACATCCTAGGCAGAAGTTACAGTGTGGTGCAACTGTCCCTGCAATCCCTCCAGGTCCCATCTTTAGATGACTGGATGCCTCCCAGGTGACCCTTGTATGGTATTTCCAGATCTGCATGCCAGGTGCTGGGAAAGCCATTCTTAAAGGTAGCTCCTGTTGGCAAATGGCGCTGCAAGATGTGGGACGAGGGGCACTCAAACATACAGCCTGAGATGATCCAGCTCCGCTTTTATGTGCCTATTTTCAGAGGGAATGTTTAATCATATTTAACTATAAGAAACATTTGTTTCTTTACCAAAGAGGACAGATAATGGTTTCCAGTACCTCTAGCTTGCATGTAAGAGTCAGGTGTCTAATAAAACAATCTTCCTGAAAAAATGAAACTGTATTATATACAGAGACAATGCAGAGACATATGGAGACAAACTAACCCATAATGTTTTCCCAGTGGAATTCTTTAAGGACAGGTGTTGACTCATTTCTGGCGTTTTGGCCAAATAAATTTTGTTAGTCTGTGTCAGTTTCTCAAATATTGTTATAGCCTTGGCAAATGTGTCAATGACACTGCCATTTTCCTGTAGGGTTCCTCCATAGGCAGTATTTCATTATGAACATAGTAGAATGGCTAATGTACAGAATATTCTGGATAAAATTAATTCTCCTATATTATGGGTAAAATCCACTGAAGGATGAGCAATGATATAGCTCCAAAATCATCATTGCATCAAGATAGTACTCCGTGGTATATACCACAGGGAAATGGCTAACGTGTGTCAGAGTTTGCCATCATTTTAAATACTTAAGGATGCTTAAGGAGTAAATCAGCATAATTTCCCTGATTTGTCACCACTAGAGCTTTGCCGATCTACAGCACTCAAGAATTAGATCCACAGTACAGTAATATTGATGCAATTATTGCTATTTATGTGCCTAAATAATTTTGAATGCAGAGTTTGCCAACCAGTCGGAATACAGCTTGAACTCTGAGGAAACATGTTACTGTAGCTGGACAGATACAAGAGATCCATAATGGCATCAGAATGTATAGGGCACAAAGTGATTTTGCTGCTCTACAGGTCAGAGCAAAGAGATTTCGAGTGTCTGTATTGGACTGTGAATTAAATAAAAAAAATTTTAAAAAAAATAAAAAGGAAAGAGAAAAGACAAAGAAATCAGAAACTACATGTCTGCATGCCAGTAAAGAAACACCTAATGAGAAGAGCTTGTAAAGGCAGTTTGTCCAGTTAACAAATAACAGGAAATGTCAGCTCTGAATCAGACTGTGCTCATTGATTTCAGCAACACTTCTAAGAACATAAAATAATCCTTCCCACTGCTCTATTTTTCCAGGAACTGGCTGAATAAGAGCCCATCTTTGCAGCATCTTTGCTGTGTAAGCAAACAAAAAAGACTGACAGGAATGTATTGTTTTGAAGAAAGTTGTAACTAAGTCCTACTTCCTTCACACACTTTGGCTGATTTTCTCACAAAGCTTTTTCTTACTTCCTGCCTATTTCAGAGGAATGGATCTGAGCTCTACCACAAGTAAGACACGTACAGTACACTATGGAAATCATGAGATGAGCATTCTGTATGCTGCTATTTCAAACATTCTCTGTAATTGCTGTTATTAACTCACTTCCTTTGTGTTGCATGACAGCTATGTTCTACCCTGTTGAAAATAATGGAAGAAAGTGTAAAGAAGAGCAGAACACTTTAGGAGAACCTCAAAAAAGCTTTTACTTGGTCAAAATCCTTTTTTTAAAAATCTAGTCTATGACACTTTTTGCATTATGCCTAGCTGTACAATATACATTTTCAAGGATATTACATACACTTAGAATGCACTTTGGGATATTGTTGATTTTAACCTCTTTTTCCTTTTTTAAAAGAAAATATTTGTCTTGGTTTTCCAGATACTTGACAAATTAAGATGCACATCAATATTGAAGCCTGTTTTAAAGGTTTTCAAAGCAAAGAGATCCCCATTTTTATTTCCATGCACATTTTAAAAGGAAAGCCATGCATTTCTTGGCTGTTATTGAAGCCACTATATTCAATAAAAGATTTAAATATCTTCAGTATCTCCAGGTTCAAACAGTTTCCTAGACTTTAAAGTTCTAGCTTACATGATGAAAGTTGTTATTCTGTCCTATGCTTGTAATGAATTCTGTAAGAAATTGACTTAGAAATTGCACCTCTAGAAGAAATATCCAAATGCCACATATTCCAGTTCTATATTTCCTTTGATATATTTTGTCCATCAGTATGCTGTTTTCAATCTCACTTAGAAGAATCCAGTCAAACACTGCATGCAGTATTTGCTCTGTTCTTGGAAGAATCCATGGTCCACATCTGCCTCTCCTTCTGGAAAGAATGGCCTCCATGCATCTACTCTTCCTTCTTCTGTCTTCCAAAGTCTTTAGTTGTGAAAACCAAACTCTGCATTTTTGAGAGTACTTACTGTTTAACACAGACTTGCTTCCAAAATTAAGAGAAAACTCCAATTTTTTTTTTATAAGGGGATTTTTGACAAGTCAGCAAAAGAATCCTGTCAAGAGGTTTCAATTTTGCAGCACTAGAGACTACACAGTCTCCAGTGTTACCAAAGTTAAAAAGCTGTTTATTCAAACTCATCTACAAAAAGTAATAGATTCTCCTCTAGTGGAAACGTGCAACTCTATTATCTCCAGCACTCCAGCAACCTCAGACTCATCTAGATTAGCTACAAATTTGGTTTTTTCCAGTTCTCAGTACAACCTTTTTTCCCAGGTTTTTTTGGTTTTTTTTTTTTTTTTTGGTGTGTTTTCTGATGCTGCCGTCCTGGTGATATTTCCTCTCCCTTCTGCCACTCCTAATTCTGGAACATAAACCTCTTCACAAAAAGCATTATGAAATGCACAAAAAGTCCAGACAAAAAAATCACATTGGCTGCAAATCAATAACCACTGCTATTTTTGCACTGAGAGAACAAAACTGGGAAGGCAGTGGGTTTTAAAGGTAGGATAATCTAAAAAAGAACGACTAGAGAAAGAAGAGTTATTCTTCATGACAAGTTAAAGGTTAGTCAGCTCCCAGGAGCTCTGTATGACCTTATTCTTTCAGATCATCTAATATTTTAACTGATAACTTTGTGAGTATAAGGTGACCCCAACACTGTGTGTTCTTGGTTAAGGCTTTGATTATGTCACCCAGGGTTTGCAGATAAATCTGACTATAATACTATACATGTTTCCAAGCCATACTTAGTCACACATAGTTCCAGACCTTTCAACTGAGCTCTTTTTTGAAAGTTCAGATTTCCACAGATTCTAAACCTGGTGCCCCATAGGCAGCCAGCAGCTATTTGCATATTCTCACCATCACCCTTAGGTTATGTTCACATCCAGAATCCAAATTAATCTGTTTAATGGACCTAGATATTGTAAACACAGAGTCTTAATGGCAGTCATTTAGCCCTGAAACTACTAGAAAGCTAAAAATGCCTCCTCTAGCTCCTCTTCACTGCCTGAGATTGCTCCAGCTTTTGATCTACAGAAAGGACCCATGCCTTTTCTCCATGCTGTTTAAATACATTGGTATGCTGCCCTCTTGGTCTTTAGTTTGCTTCCTTGTGCACTGCTCCCAGGCTGTTGACTTCTCACAGAAAATAAGGAAAAAGCAGTCCCTGGCAGCAGGCCACCAATCTAGGCACCTGACTTAGGAACACAGCCTTCCTGGTTTCCCTTCAGAGTCTTTGGAGAGGTATGGAAATCTGAGGAGGACAATGCAAGAGCCTGTTTGTTAGTACTGCTCTGGAGCACTCTGTAGAAGTGCCAGAAATTTTGCATGACCTTTTCAAGGACTTCATTGAAATCTCCTGAGTTACCTAACTTGCATGAAAATACCTTTCCAGATTTCCATCAAGAAATACCATTTGGTAGAGACTAAAATTTATTCAGAACATGTCAGGATGGATGGACTTTAGAAGAAAGATGCAAAATTTCAGCATCTGTGAGTATCTAGGAGCTTCAAAGTTGCCTGTTATGAAGAGAGCAATCTACCCAAGCTCTCCTGTCCCACCACCTCAACCACCACCGCCCTCACAGCTTCAGTATGTTCAGCATGACGCTGCTTTTTTATCAAGAATTCTCAGCAGTCACATGGTCAAGAAGGCATTTTTCCTTTAGAAATCCCTGTGAATTGGTGGCTTATCTGAATTTCCAGGTCACAAACTAAAAATGCTAATGATATTAGTATTATGCAGATCAAAGAAGGAAGATACAAATCTTCAATCAGTTCTGGGTGAAATGCATCAAATTAGTGGTGCATTGGACAAGATCAGATCTGGTTCAGCACTCACTACCAGTTTAAAAAGGCACTTTTGCTTCCTAGTCTACTGACACAGAGAAAACATTGGGAAAAATTCTGCCTTGCCTGTTTAGCCAAGCTGTGGGAAGCTATTGGTCCAAGTGCTGTGCCAGATGAGTAAGTGAGAAGCAAAGGGCAAAAGAACAGCTTGGAGAGGATATGAAGAAAGATATGCAGAGGCAAAGCAAATGAAGGAATGAGACATGTTGGAAGGAGTAAGGCATTTCATAACACTGAGCTGGGAAAAATTAAGACACAGAGAAATGATAATAGAACATAGAGGCTAGAAAAATGGGAGGATATGGAGACGGTACCTGGATGGTCATTTACCTCCTGCAAAGTCAAGTACCTCCTGCAAGGGCAGAACCTGGACAAAATGCATTATTTTGGGCTGAGAAAACAGAATTGCTACAGGCAAAGGACAATACTCATAATTCCTATCCTTGCAGTCAAACTGAGCAGCTGATCACCAAAGCACAGATAATTTTGCATGCCAGAAGAGTTAAAGATGCCCAAACCATCAAGAGAGATTTACAACAGAAGCCAGACTTGATTCTTATACATGCTTTGCAATGAAGCCTTGGGGATTAGTAGTGTCCTCTCCCATACTAATGTTGCAAAGCTGTGCACACAACAGTTCATCCTTCAAAATGTTAACACTTGTTCATTTTAGTGGGAAAACTGGTCTGTTTCCCTTTTCTTGTTGATTTGGCCTGTGGTTGATGCTTGTTAAATCTTTCTTCTTACAATACATTAATTTGATAGTTCTTTCTTAGCCAGCATCTTGTCGTAAGTTAAAAACATTTCAAAACTACTTGTGGTTAAATGAACAACATGGATACTGCAATAAAACCCTCTTGTTTAGAATATTTAAAGGTCTGTAATGATAGTGAGACTGAGATGGTTGTTGCAGCTTGAAAAAGAATAAAATTGTGTCATTAGGAGCAAGATGCAGATGTAGTGAGATTTTGTTCATCAATTTTTGAGTCATTTTTCACATGTGTCTGTTATGTGGGTGCTCTAGAAGCTGAGAAACAGCCCAGAACAAAACTTCCTCTTCATTGTCGCTAGGCTGTGAAGAGGAGTAGGAAGCACTGGGAAATGCAAGCCTTAATGTTATTTCAAGTATGTTTTTCATAAAATAGATTGAGTAGGAGAGATGAAAAGTTCCTACAGAGAACACTGGATGTATGATTGTAGCAGGAGAAAAAATTTCTGCAGCACTGTCTAGACTACTGTTTATGTAGTCTTGTAAATTAATTTGGTATATTGCCAACTCAGTCTACCTAACACTCACCTTGGATGTTGCAGCCATTTAATAAAGCCAAGAGTTTAAATCTTAAGGCTTTGGATGCTTGTGATGGGTTGGAGAAGATCTCACAGACTCTTTCTCCAAAGCACAGGCTTAATTTAAGCTGAGTACTCTGATCCCATCACAATCAGCAGGCCCACAATCAGAGATGTAATTAAGCACATTGTGGAACTGGGACTGTCTTGGGGTGACTTTATGATGTGTATCCCCTATCGCTACTCTATGCCCACCAATCTTTTCTGTGTCTTTAAACTGAGCCTGAGAGGGACAGATGAAAAACTTTCCAAAGCAGTTGTTTCAAGGACACCGAGGTACACTCCTCCTCGGCTTCTGCGGTACCCTTGGGGGTTTTTTTTCAGCCAACTTTTTTCGGCTCTTTTTTTTTTCGGCGGGAGACGGAGAGTTGAACTTTGTTTTCCTAGGATTTTGGGGTTTTTTTTTCTCCTCTTCTGGACTGTTTCAACAACATCTGAACACATCAGGAGAATTTTTTCCCGGAGGCCCGGGGGGGTGGGCCCTCGCCGACCCAGCTCCGAGGAGGAGAGAGACCACACCTGCAGAAGAACTCTGAAATCTTCCCAGGTTTTCTCTCCACAGAGAGAGAGATCTCATTATTTAGCATTATTATTCCTTTCCCGTGTGTTTGTTAAATAAACAGCTTTTATCTCTTTCACTTTCCTTCTAGGAAAATTTTTTTCCTGAACCTGGTGGGGGAGGGGTGGTTGCAACCTGACTTATATCAGAGGATATTTTCCTCCAGATTTGTCTAAACTAGGACAGGGACCCAACTAGCCTTTTCTTATTCAAGCTCCCAAAAACATTTCTTACAAAAAAAGTCTACAGTAATGGACATGTAACAGGGTGTGATGCTGGGAAGACTGAGATAACCGTGATTTTTCTTGTCATGTTTAGAGATCAAAGCCTTTATGGGTGAATCCTCTCAGTGAATTGTCAAGGGATTTCTGGGACACGTACATGGTGAAATACAGTGCTGAAAGAAAGTAAAGAATAAAACATTTCTGCACATTTTATTTGCTGCAATGAACAAATGTAGAATTTGGTCTCACAGAATATTTTATATGGTTATTGTTACATTTACAGGAGAAGGTTTAGTTTGGGCTCAAAACATTGAGTAGGGAGAGAATATAGTTTCTCTGGTGCTGCATCTCTCCCACTGCCTCTGCACTGAAGGATTCCAGGTGAATAATATGATGTTACTTTGGCCAAAGTACACATTTTCCTTCACTGTTGAGAGGTTGTTCCTCAACTTAAATAAAATGGATGTTTTCAAACCTTGGTCTGTGTATTAAAGATTTGAAAGAGAAGCAATCTAAGGCTTTGCTGAGAGCAAAATAAATCATTTTATCACCTGAAGTGTGAGGACTCCTGAGGACAGTGTTCAGCTTAGCCATTAGGAAGAGGCACACAGAAAGCAACACGGTGGGTACTGCTTGACACCCCTGTGACTTCTCTTTGTTTAAGTGCTCAGTGTATTAGTACCAGGGATGTTTTTCTTGATATTTACACACACACAAAGAATGTCCTGACCACTGACAATCTGGTGCATTAATATTTACAGTTCTGCCAGGGGACTTCTTGAAAACATCTCTTCTTGCAACCTGACAGCCTGGAAACCCTACTTCTAAGCCTGGAAACCAATTAACTTTCGTTCAGTTTAAGATAATCTTCAGCTTTACTCTCACACTTGTCTTACTCCTGGTTGAAAAGCACTGCCTGCCACAGAACACAAGCCAAGTGATTGTTATCTGCAGTAACGCTTCAGTCATCCTGGAAAATGCACCCATGCCACAGGGCAGGGTTGCTCATTCATCCCCCGCATCATTTGGCACTTTCATTTTGAAAGATTTTGGCTTAGTGTCTGATAAAACAGCCAAATAATGTGAAATCCATTGGAGAGTCCAGGATGTTCCTATGTAGTGCTGACCAGTGCCGCTCAGAACCCAGCACAGGATGACCAGAAAGAGCCTCATCTCCACCCCCAGCTGCTCCCCAACTCTTCCTACCTGCATGCTGACAGACAGAAAGCAGAATCAAAATGGAGCCCACTCCCTTTTGAGGTGAGTCTTGGCTCTGTATAAAGTTGCACCGGTGGCAAAAGGGATATATTCCTTAGTTTTAGAAGGATTTATCTTGTTAAGGGAAAAATTGGAAGCAGTTCCTCTGCAACAGACCTGTCATGACATCTGCAGAGACCAGGTCAAAGACCACATTGCAAAAGCAGCTACTCCATTTCTGCAAACCACTGAGTGTACACAGAAGGTTCATGTGTTTGGGTTGGATGTCCGAGCTGCATTTTAAACTACTTTTCATAACATTCTCCAGGAATGTGTACACCCTGGTAATGATTTTACTGAGAATATACATGTTAACTCTGGTATAATCACTATCTTTTATGCATAAGGCATTTCCCTTTTTTTTCCCCCAGGAGTCAGAGAAAGGCCATAGAAAAACTTGTGCAGGGTAATATAGACTCACAGAATAACCTAATATGGAAGGAGCCTTTAAAATCATCTAGTCTGCTCCCTGCCTCAAAGCAGGGAAAATGACAAAGTAAAATCAGGTTGCTTGGGACCATGTCTAGTAAAACTTTGAAAACTACGAAGGCTGCAGATTTCCACAGCCTCCTTGGGTCCCTGCTCTAGTCCTTCATCATTTGCACTGTGAGGGATTTTATTCTGTGCCCAGCTAGAAAGGATATTTCACAGTAAGGAAAACAGCATAGGTGTTACCAGAGAGCTGTTAAGCTACCCTCAGTTTACTAATTCTGAACTACACCAAAGTAAGACAATGTTGATTTGAAGGAAAAATGCACATTTCATAGCATCAAGCATAGTTTCAGGGCACATCCCATGAAAGGCTAAAACTAGACTAAAACAATTAAGATAAAAAAATAGATTCTGGGTGATTTTAACAATCATTATATAGAACTGAATGGAAAATACTTTGCAAACAACATCAAGGTGATAAAGAAGAGGTGGGTAAAGCTTGTCACGTAGGTTTCTGGAAATAGCTTTCTGGTAATTTTTCTCAAAAGATATTTCGATCTATCAGATCACATCATGAAAAAGACCAAAGGCAAGAATTGGTATTTTAAACTAGAGCAGTCTTATCTTCCGTTTCTTGACTCCTGAGTAGTTCGTGAGAAGGAGGCATTCAGATAGAATTATTAATGCAATATTTCAATGAACTGTACATGTGGGAGCCATTAGGAAACAGTCCTGCAACCATCTGTATTTCCTTTATTGGAGTGTTATGGCGGTGCATTGTAGAGGACACACAGGAAAAACCTTTGCAGTGGAGTTGATGGATTATGATGCCAAGGCTTGACTTCGCAGCACCATACAAGATCCATCATGATTTATATTAATCCCTTTATCTCAGAAAGGCAAACAATGAAGTTCAGTCTATTTGTCATATACCATCACTTGCAGTAGCAAAACTGTCCTGCAGGAAAGAGTAGAAATCACATAGGACCTAACAACAGAAGGATGACATTAATTTCTATCCCCTCAGTAGTCTGCAATTCTTCATTTTCTCTGGGAGGTGTGAATGAAGTCCAGGCATCCCAAAATGACCAGTGATGTTCAGTGTATTTTGTGGTAACATCAGGCTGGGAAGAGCAAGGGGCAAGCACAGGCAAAAGGTGATTGCTCAGTATGACAATCCTCCTGATCCATTTTCCCCTTTTAACAAAGCCTTGGACAACTACCTTGTGCTTAGCCACATGCCTGGACTCTGACTCCTCACATGGCATCCAAGCAGCAAGGATAAAAACCTGGGCTGTTCCACATGAGAAGTGAGGCGTAGATGACTTAGGTATGATCCTGAGAGTTTGCAGTTAAGTTTGACCTGTGCTTTACCAGAAATGGAAATGCATCTCTAATGGCCCGGGTTTCAAAATCTGCACACTCCAACGCCTCTGGAAACATCTCTTAAGCATCTCTTAAGGAGCCTGAGATTTGTCTCCATGGCATTAGCCACATTAATGGCCTGAGCAATTCAAGAACAACTTGTTTTCCACCTGCTCTAATATTCACTCCTTCCTCCCCACATGGCTCTGTATGGCAAGTACCTACTTCTCAATGTCCTCCTTGTGCCACACTGAAGTGCACTGAAGTCCTTGCTGAATTAGATAGACAACATAATGTCAATTCCTCAGTTTTGCAACTTTATGTTTTAACCAGTGGTACACCTAAAATCCTGAAATTCGCCTCAAGGTCTGCTTTTTTCCAAACCCAGACCTCTTGGTTTCCAGACCCAGACCTCTTGAGTTGAAAATCTTGGTCCAAGTAAGTGTCAGATTCCCACATCTTTTATTTCTGTTGTTTGCATTCACTTTGAGTGTTGACAGTGTCATCACATTGGCAAAGTGCAGTACATTCAGATCATATCTTAGAATGAAATAAAAGACATCTAGCCAAAAAAAAAACAAACAAAAAACCAAACACCAAAGTTCATTCTCATATGATTTTGGAAATACATACACAACTGCAGCTGTTTGGGCTCAGTAAAGAACTCTGTGGCTTGTTTTGTTTTTAGTGCCAAATGCTTAACGAGTTCTCAACTTTCTCCAAGTTATTTGTAACCAGTGCACATTACATACAGCACATTCAGGCAGTGGCTAATGCCTTTGCCTCCAACATTTCTGTTCAACAGCAATAAGGGCTTCATCAAAGCCCTAAGTTTCTGTAAGTAAGTGGATAAACAAACTCAACTCTGGTTCAAAGTGCTGTTTTCAAGTGGTAAAGGGAAAGGAAGTTTCTTACTTTTTTTCCATTCAAATAACTTGTTCAGGGAATCCAAGGATGGTAAGGATATTTTTGCTTGCAAATGACTATATTTGGCCATAGTTTCCAAGCCAAGCAAGACACATTAAACTCCTTCTGCGGTTTGTGTTACTGTCACTTTTGTTACTACCAGAACTAATTAGGTACATTGCAAACAACTTTCGAAATGGAAGAGGAATAACAATGTTCCCCACTTCTCAGTATCTCTAGTGCAGAGCAAAGCACAGAGATTAAGTTGTTCATCTTCATTATAACCAGAAAAACATCCTCTGTTCATAGAAAAGAGAAAATAGATTAAAGCCATGGGGTTTTTTATTAACAACTACCTTTCAGATCATCACACATCCTCTGACACTGACATTCCTGTATAATATCAGATGGCCTATAGCATTGACGAAAGGCACCACTGTGTTGTCTTATGCAAAAAAAAAAAAAATCGTGAGATTTTTTTGTCTCATATCTACAGAAATCTTCAACTAATATAGTTCTATATCCACATTAAATTGAGATTCATTTCCTCAACTGGGCTACAGCATTAGAGACTGTAACAGTAAGAAGCATCCCAGGTTTCTTATGACTTGGATGCTTGTTCTGAGAAGCAGATGTGTTGTCTGGTCAGACTCTGTCCAGCCCCACTGACTGGCCCTGGGGTGCACGTTGGCTCTTCAAACCTCTCTGGTTCTTCAAAACTCCAGCTCAGCAGCTACCAGTGCTGAAGTAGTTTAAATTCTGATGGTTGGCATATGTAAAACCAGTCAAATCTTTACATCTGTTCTCCAGATCACAGGAAAATAAAATTCATGCTATTTGCTCTTTTAATATTGAATATTTAGACAGAAGATGGCACAAGTACAGAAGAAGAACTAAGCATGGGTCAAACAGTGGTCATGTCATCATAAGGAGCCATAAACCATCAAAGAGTCCCAAAGTACCTCCAGACTCTTTTCTGGGGCCTTCCACAAGAGGACTGCACATGATCCACAGTGTTGCATCAGATATTGTAAAACTCCCACCGCCAGGGGAAGTACCTGCATGCTCCCACCTGAACCTGAACACACATTAGCCACACAAACTTCTTTTGTGGGCCATATGAGACTTGGGGTACATCTACACAGAACAGTTCCACAGAAGTATTTGAGCTTGTTCCAAACCCAACAACACTTTAACATTGTTTCAACGCTAGAAATCTTTATCCCACTTGTGGCCACTATGCTATTCCCAAAACCAAAGCACCATGCTGCATGGTACAGGGCAAAGCTGGTGTCCTAGTGGGGCAAGGAACTACATGGTGATGTTGTGTCCAAAGATACAGACAACTCATGACTGTTACGTGAAATGCAGAAGTTTTACACAGATGACTTCCAAAAAGGTACCTAAATGGTTCCCATCCTCCAGAACCCATATCTGCAATGTAATTTCATTCAAGACAGTAGAGACAGTGTTGAAGTCAATGGAGGGTATAACAGAGATTAATTTGTCCCTTAAAGCTTTTACAACAGGAAATAACCACCTGGCTCTACATGCCTGCTTTATTAAATTTTTATAAGGCACATAGTGACAATTTTTATAGAAAAACAGATTATTATTGCCTACCATCCAAGCATCTTTCCTCAAAATTGGGCTTTATTCAGCAGGAAGAACATATGTGTTGCTTGTTTCATTTACCTATGTTTTTCTTCTTTCATAAATGAAGATGGTTTATATTATTGTAGTTGATGTCAGTAAAGCCATAGTTCCCATAATCTTCATTGCAAGCAAGTGATGAAATGCTTAAAGCCTGCATATCTATTAAAAATATATAAATAAAATAAGTAAGTATTCCTTCAAGGACCACATGTGCAGAGCAGCGGACTTAATTTATGGTCTTTCTGTGCCATTGCCTTCTCCATTTTATGTAAATGAAATTAATTTGCCAAGTCTTGAGACATGAAGGAGGCATATACTCTCACAGGGATTTAGCTATATGGGTTCATCCCAATATGAAGAGAAATTGTATAGCCAGATCCTCACCAAAAAAACGCCAGGAAATTTACCCTTTCACAGAAAATGTGAATTTTCACTAGCAACCTATAATGTGAAAGCAATAGTTTTAAGATCAAGAAAAGTGGTTACATCAAATAAATTCACACTAGCAATGTTCTGTCCCCCTCCAAAAGCAAGTAAGGTGTATGTAAAGAGCTTAAAGTAGGTATTTTCCTGTGTTAAGCCATCTTTGCAGAGTCTCAAAGGAGCCCCTTTTCATCTGATTTGTATCAGTAGGCACAAATCACAGGTGGCTTCATTGCTTCTGAAGAGAAGACCATACTGCCACGTTTGGGATGCCGTCTTCCTCCTGA
The DNA here is from genome assembly GCA_013397865.1 of Struthidea cinerea. Classification (NCBI taxonomy): domain Eukaryota; kingdom Metazoa; phylum Chordata; class Aves; order Passeriformes; family Corcoracidae; genus Struthidea; species Struthidea cinerea. The sequence goes on from VZTI01005553.1 coordinate 74,202, forward strand.
CCCTCCTTAAAACTGTGTAAAACTTGAAACTTTCCCACCCATTGTGAATATGTCTTGGGCTTCATTTGTTATAAATTTACATGTGTATGAGGCCAAAAGCAGAAGTTTAAGACATTTTAAACTTCTTTAAGTGAAATTACAAAGGCTGTTTCTTACCGCTAATACTAATATTTTTCACAAGAAAACCATGGCCGAGCTGGTTTCCTCTGTGTCTTTGTACACAAACCACATTTGAGAGCATGATTCAGTAGGCAGGAAACTGAGCCACCGAAATGAAAACCCCAGAAAATGCAAACTTTATTAGAAAGGCTAACAATTGTATTTTCCTTTTAATGGTCTAACTTCGTAACATGATTATGATGGGATTTACCAGAATTACTTCCATGTGTACAGGAAGCAGCCCATTCCCCATTTTACCATCTGCAGTGTCATGCTGGGTTTTTAATAGAATTCTGTGGGCATGATATAATTGCAAATCTAGTAAGGAGTTTTTATTTGCAGTATTTGTCATAATGCAATGTGTAAAGTTTTACTAGCGTCTATTCAGAAAGCTCTGAGTTACAAGCAGCCAGAAGCCAGAAAAGTGCTAATTAAAGTATACAACAAAATATTAATCAAGAGATCTGGGAGAGGAGAAGGGAAAGAAACTACTTCAATTAGTCACACCATTATGTGGCATCCAGCATGGCCTGAAAGAAAAAAGCTAGCTGTACTGATGAAACAGCCAAGGAAAATAGCTAGGAGACCTCTCTGGCAAGGAGTATGAATGTAGGGACCACAAGTGGATTCTGTGGATCCACATGAGCTTCTGACAAAGACCATTTGCAGAAGAAAACACTCAGCACTGAGAGCATTGTGCATGAGCTGTTCCAAGAGCACTTCCCCACATTTGCTTTCCCAAGCCTTATGTTTGAATAATAATCACAGCAGGGAAGTTAAACAATGCCGTACTACAGAAAGCAATGGTTAATTACTCTGTAAGCCTCCTTCCACTGCTGGGTAAGTCAGCATGCTTCCCTCTGTGGGTCCCACCAGCACTGCTAAAGGCAGCAATGGAAGTGTCCCTGTCCGTGCTGTGTACTAGGGCTTGGTCATCTCAGCCCTTCTGTCCATATTGCTTGCATGAGACTCAAACAAATGCATCGCTGATTCTTATCTTCATCCCCTTTAAAGTTTGATAATGGGAGCCACCCCCCACTAATGCATATTCCTGGAATTCCTCTATTGGAACTGATATTTGTCATTTGTCACTGTCTGAGATGCAATGAATTTTTCCCATAGCAGCCCTCATAGAAATGGGGTGATCATTGTGACAAGAGCATTCAGATGGTATTTTGCTGAACTGTTTTCTGTCAATCACATTACGAGCATTTGGATTAGGTTGGGGCTTTTTATTTTTATCTTTATTGCCCTGGAAATTCTAATTCATATGCATTTTATACCCCAAAAAAAAAAAAAAAATCTGCTCTGCCAAGGAGTCAAATTCCTCTATTCTTTCCTTGTGAATTCTGAGAAGTCACTACTTTCCGTCCCCCTATTTGAGAGTAGAGTCAATGCCTGACACTAGAACATCAGTATCTGCCCATGTGAGAGGCTGGTCTATTAAAGGTTAATGACTCAAAACATTTGCCCATTTGTGGAAGGGGCAGGGTGCTTTGCTGAAGGCATGTTTGCACCCCCGCAGGGAGAGATGTGAGTTTTCGGGTGTGTAATGGCAAACCTCTGTCTGCATAAGCCAGAAGGGGTGAACAATCACCACCAGAGTCTACAAGACAGGCTTTGAGGCTGGTGAGAGGCAGATTCTGTGAGATGGGATGGTGCTTTTCATCATGCCAATTGCCCTCCCTTACACAACTCACTCAATCGTTAAATTCCCCCCACACCTCCCCCTGGGGAAGGTCCTGAGGGTTTTCGTCCCTCCTGATGGGGCATTCCTGGCTCAACTGCGCTATGTGAGAGGCAGCTCTCATGTCTTAGAAGGTATCACAAAGCATCAAAGACCCCCAAAGTGCCCCCAGACTCATTTCTGTGGCCTTCCACCAGGGGACCGAAAGCTCCCCCCAGGGGAGGTACCTGGGTGTTCCCACTGAACCTGGGTGTATTTGAACCCAATGGACTTTGTGTTTTATGGGTTTCTTCTCCCACCCCCAACAGACCATCACTTTGACCAAGGAATGTCTAAGCTGCAACAATCAAGTCTCATCCCGAGATCTAGGGGTGGTGATTATGTATCTTTCTACTCTTATCCTTTCTTTCCCTTTCTTTTCCTTATGCATTTTCTTAAATAATATTTTTATGCTTTCATATTGATATATTACTATAGCTAACAGTAAGCAAAATGGCTGCATACTTGCTTTCCATTATAACCAAATTGTTCTAAAATAAACCCTTTGTGTGTATATGTAGATCACCCAGTGTGCTTCCACTCTAATCCGCCCCAAGGGATCTATTAACACGCCTTCTGGAGTGGGTCGTAACAGCCCACAGTATTGTAATTACACCACCAATTTCTTGGGACATTGACCTGCTAACTGGCAGCCAGTTTTTATGACAGCCACTACAATTTTTTATACGGTAAAATCCTGTGGATGGCCACTAGTCAAAATAGACAAAGTCAATATGAGGTCTTGCAAAATTCCCACCAAAATATTAAAGGTTGTAACTCTGTTTTATTGGAACAAAGCAGAGAGCAGGATGCAAGACAAAGAAGTTTCAATTTTTTTTTTCTGGGGTTGCGTAGTATGCATTTAATAGACAATCAGGACCTCTGTCACCTCTACTTTTCAGAACCTCTTTCCATCAGACAATATTTTCAGTATCTCAGGTATAGCACTGGAGAATGAAATTCCTATTCCAGCCTTATAGTCTTTTTCTTCCTACAGTAATTTCAGACTGTGCTGAAGGACAGAAATCTGCTTGGAAGTTTTCTTAGCTTTTTGCATTATGGAATGATCGTGTCTGAAGAAGTGAACCCACATAGAATCACAGAATCATCATCTGCATCAGCTGAAGTGTGTGGGTTTGTAATGATTTCACAGCACACTGTGCCCACAGTTCAATCTAGATGATATAGCATTTGCCTTGGGTAAATGTAGAAGACAACAAGGCATTAACTCTCTCATGAGGATTAACATGACCTCTGTATCAAAATCCCATGTTGCTTCTAATTTATGCCTTCTGAAATTTTTTCATCAGCATGGTGATCATGACTTATTATTTGAAAGCCATAAACCACATCAAAAAATTGCAGGACTAGCATTAAGGAAAAATGTCTAGAAATAGTTTGGAGTCCTAATAAACACATGAAATACCAGGAAGGTTCATGATAGAATTACACAAGTCAGCAAGACCATGATGACATCGCTCCATGTCTAGTTAAATTTCAGATACAGGGTTTGACAGCAGCAGAATGACATCTGCATTGCTGGAGGAGCAGTTTCATACTCGTGTTGCTAGAAAAACTGATTGGAAGTTCTCAGACCTTTAGGATAGGAAGAAATGACTGTTTCCCTGATGCCCTAAACAAAAATAGGTCCTTAAGGATGAGAATCTAATTCTGCAATGTGAGCCTTGCTCAGTAGAAGTTTAGTTTTGAGGTCTTCAAGGCTACGTTCATGAGCAAATAAACACTTGTCAGTGCCAGTTAGTCTCACCAAGGCAGATAATCAGTTTAGGAATGAATACTGGCCTTGCTCTTTATTTTCAAGGGTGCGAGAAAGAGGGTCTGAGCCAAAACGTTGTTTCTAAATGCAGTCTGGAGGTGTCTCATATAAGAGAGGAGAAAGACAGTATCTGTGTAGCTACTCAGGTTACCATTGCTCTGTCACAACTTTGACGAAACTGAAAGAAACTGAAGACAATACTGAGCTTCAATAGATTAGTGCTCAGCATGATATTATCTGACCCATCCATACTTCAGAAATAATTGCTTTCCCTCCCACTTGCTCAATTTTATGGTTTTTTTTAATATGTCACAATTTTGCCTTTGCATAAAACCCATCCCTCTCTTTAATTGTCCCTCTTTTTAGCCACCCCAAATATTACCTATCTATACATTTGTTGCATTTATAAGGAATTCAAGCACTTTCTCTTGCTCATATCCTTAAGCCTGGTGTCTGTAATCTGCTCTTTTCCAGACATTTAGCTAATGATCTTTGTTGGATTTTACCCTTGAACAAGTTCTCAAAAGGCCTTGTCTTTAGAAAGGTTTTTTCCAGTTTTAAGATATAGGCTCTCATTCAGTCCATATTCTTCAGAAATGTCTTTTTGATGTGTTGAGGCTCATCCCTCTGGAGTCTGTGGCATGTCAGAGGGTAGACCTGGGGCTGGGCTGGAGCTGTGACATATTCCTTCACAAGCTGCCTGTGATAGATAGATGCTATAATATTGGCTTTCTGCAAATGTTGAGTGATGTTAAAGTAGCTTTTGTAATAGATATTATAATAGTGGCTTTCTACAAACAAATGCTATATGTGTAAAAGTAGCTTTATTACAGATAGATGCTGTGGCTTTATTTTTTTTTGGTGGTGGCTGGTGCCTTTATTTCTGTCATTTTTAACCTAAAATAGTGAAATAGCTATGCTTGTGAGCTGTCTGCTTGGTTGGATAACGTCCAACCAACACGTGTTGAGGACCCCTGCTACTGACATGCCAAATATCAGCGATCACCATCTGCAGAGACCATGGACCAAAGCCCACTCCGGAGGTGATAATGGAAGCGGACTAAAACCACAGCCAAGAAATGCGCATGCTCTAAAAAGGCGGACCCAAGGAGTAGCCATGCTGAACAGTTCCTGGAACATGAAACCTAGTTTGAAGAAAAGATTGAATATGTATAATTGTTTATGAATTTGTAATAGACTGATGTGTATGTAAAGGGGGGTTTCCGAAGTAGCAGGCGTGCTCTTGGCCGAGTGCCAAAAGCACCCAGCGCTGTAACCTTTGTTTTATTTTTGTCCTTTATTGTCCTTTATTAAACTTTACAATTCTAACAGGAGAGTGAACCTTGTTTTTCACACTGCCTGATATGGGAACTCTGATGGTTTCCTTCCCTCTGTTAAATCATGGCACAAGGATGGTGCAAGTCAGCTTCTTTAAATTTCTTTAAAGCTTTAGTTCCGGTTCTGCATGTCTGTCCCTGTGAAAGCTTCTATTAATGTCAGATGAGCTGGGAACAAGTCTCACCCACAAACTGCATATCCTGAGCGCAGCATCTCGTAACAAAGGCACTGTTAGGGGTTGGTAAGTGCTTCTCACTGTCATTCAGAGCTAAACCTCACAGAACTTTTTCTCACTTTGCTATACAGGAGGTAAACCAAGTCTTAACTGCACAGAATTTAATGTCACCTACCTTTACTGCTCTAATGTCAGTTAGCAGATGTTTTGAAGGTGCAATAGCCGTCAGCATCACCTGTCCCCACATAAACATGAGAAACTGATGAATTTTTCCTTTAACTTCTTGCATTAGCATTAGGTTTCACTGATTTATCAAACATGAAGTGGTGCACTTCTGCCACCGCAGATGTTCAACTATAATATGAAAAAAAATCCGGCTCTGTTTTGTTTGGGTTTTTTTGTTGCTTGCTGACTTGGTTGCAGTAGATAAAATTTCTAAAAAACAAACTTCCTGTAATTATGAGAAAGGCACTGGATGAAAAATATAAGTTTGCTGCTAGATTTTGTCCAGTATCTTGAAATATTCATGAAGTGTGAAGCTCTATGCCGTGTCATTTGGTTATTCTAGGACACTTATACAAGCTGGAATTATTAGTAACTCTTGATAAGTAACTGGGTCATCAGATCAAAACCAGCATATTAAAAGATCTTGAACAATGAATGAGGGAAGACAGGTATGGAGAAGAAACAGGCAGGATTATCCCGACATGAAGGATTCATAGTGCAGCTCAAGATCTGTGTGAGGACAGTGGGAGATTAGAAATCCTGGTCATACTCTCAGACCATTATGGATAGCAGTGCTCAGAGAAGACCTTCATTAGCAGCTGCCTGATGCTGTGCTGGTGTCCAGAATTCCTCCTGATGATCAACACCTCATTGTACTGTCTGCTGAATGAACACACTGGAAGGCATTGCTCTGCTTTCCAAGATGTTATAGTAGAAAAAGCACACAGGGAGAAGGCAAAAGCTAACACAGTTCAGCAGATTAGTGCTTGACTTTGTTTGATTTCGATGACAGAATTAATCATACTTTGGTTTTTTAGTTTTTTAAACTAAATGAATTTCAGACTCTATGTATGGATGGGAAAGGGTAATGAAGGGCCATTACTTCCTTTTATGTAAGTAGCAGAAATTAAGGGATTGCATGAGTAGAGACAGATAGAGAATAGATCTTTTAAAATATAGTGTAGGGCATGAAGAGCATTTATTTTTATAGTCTCAAAGGACTGATTGGTGCTAAACAAAATGTAAGAGTTATGAGTGCTTGCATTTCCTAGGAAAAGGGTTGAAAAGTAGTGTGCAACACCTCTATAATTTCTAAGAGGTTACCAGTGGTACAATAGACCCAAAATCAGTTTAATCCTCATTACTTTTACAGTGATCTGAACTAAAATATTTTAGATTTTGGTCACTTCTGCAGATAAGGACAGATTGGAAGAAAAATTTTAAAAGACTTTTTCATAAAATTAGGCCAAAGCATCGCAATATATTTTTCTTTCTGGAAACAAGTGATTGGAAGATATCTTTAAAACATTATAAACTAAAGGGTAGTAGCAATTAGTAAGGTAGCACAGATGTAGCCGAAATTGGGCTGTGGGTTTTCTTGAAGCTTTTTCAGTCTTGGTAAGGTTTTACGTTCAGTACAGTTGGAGCTTCCGGCAGGATTATCTTTCAAAGCATCTGCAGCACTTAAGAGATTCTTGTCTGTGTACATACAAATCATTTAATAAAACACCCAGAGAAAATACAGCTCCCTGGATGTTGGGGTGCACTATGTGCTGGAAGAGAGTTAGGCCCTGAGGATCAGAGAGAGGGCCTCTTTCCTGGGCCCGGAGGTGACCCTGGGAGTGCATCCAGGTCACTGGGGACAGACTGAGAGAGGATTGTGTGTTTATGGACAGACTGGGCTTATGAGAATTGTTAATTGTAGTTTGTGGCCTTATAGGGAATTGTTTACCTGTTACCATACTAGGTAAAATCTGTGTAATACCCCAGGTGATTGGGAGACACTGTGGTGAACATCTTTCCTGTTTATATGATGTTATATCCTGTTAGGTGCTGGTATTTAGGGAATTCTGACTGTGCAATAAACGGCTTTGCATTCTTTCACCTGATAAGCAAGGTCCTTGCCCATGCGTCATTACTGCACCTGGATCCTGGCAGATAGCTGGACAGAAGGAAACTTCCCTCTCTGAAGCTGATTCACCTACAAAGAGAAATGTATTTCTACAAATATATGAACTAGAGCAATTTATTCTAATAAAGTCTGTCTTTCCCCATCATTCCTATGAATACAGGGTTATTTATTAGTGAGTAGGGTTCACAACTGTCCTAAGATGTACACAGATATTTTTCTGAAGTTGTACCTCATAATCTGCCATTGAAAAGCCAGCCTGGGCTGCAGTGCCCCTTGGGTTGTACCTCAGAGGCATCATAACTCCATGCTGCCTCACCAAAAAGACTGCATTAAGTGCACATCCATGTCACTGTGTTTTGGAACTAGAAGGTGACACATTTTGGAATCAGTTAGATTAAACGCTTTCAGACGCAAAGCATCATTAAAAAGGGGAACACATTCCCACAAATTATTCCAAAGGCCAAATCTTGCATGAAATTGAAAACAGAACTATCAGTTTATGAGATAACAACTGCAATTACATAGATGAGGTTTTATGTATAACCAGTATTTATGTGACCGAATAACAGCGATCTATTTATACACATTGTGCACAAGTATGACATACACAGACTTGAAGAGGACAGTTTTCTTATTAACATATTTTTCAGCATTTTTTGTCTGCTCTTCTGAAGCACCTGGTACTGGATTCTGTGAAAGTCCTCGTCAGAACCAGTCAGCTTTTTGGTTTGAGTTTGGATATCAAACCCCATTTTCTACCTGCACGCAAGACTGTGTAGGACTGTATAATGAAAGTATGGAAGGAGAATTATACCTATTATGAAAAGAAAACTACCCAGTGAATTTTGTTGGAAAATGGTAGAAGTAAAATGTAAATAGCACTTTTTAATAGAAAATGCTGAAACAAATCTGTCCTGTTGCCTTGGAGTCAGCATTCTGCACTGCACAAGAATTCTCTTGACTGTAACAAGAATACCTTTCAGGCTACAAGGATAGGTAAATGGACCAACAGAGCAAGACCAGTGCCTTTAAACTCTTTATCAGTGATGCCAGTGTTCAAGTAGCACTTGATTGTTGCTGGGACATACGCATTATTGCAAATTAAGCTGGTACCCTTCAGGATCAAAATAGAAAGTTTAGTGTAAAACTGTGCCCACTGGTACTGACATTAGCTGCTGCTAATGATCCCAGTTGCAGCGTAACTGGTTGGCTCACTGTTCAAGCTTCTGTGAAGGAAGCATTTGGGAGATGTTCCCTGATTTGCAGCTCTCTGAGCCTGATGTCATGGTTTGCCAGCATGGAAATATTCACCATAAGACATGGACTTGGCTTTAAGCTGCAAGGGAGTTTGGGACTTACGGGTTTTGCATCGTTGGTTCTTTTCATTATACAAAATATTTCCCATGTGTAAGTAGCTCTTCAATGAATCACAACAATAGTTCTGAGCAGAGCTAAATTAAATACAGCATAAATTTAAACACATGTAATCTTTTTTGACATTAGCAAGATAATTTTCCCATTACTGCTAAGTGTGTTTATGAGGGTAAGAGCCATTCCAGAAAAAAAAAATTTTAAAAGTTCCATTTGAATGGATCATTTATTCTCTTTATAGTTTAAACTTTTGTTCTGCAAAGCTTAATTACAAGTGAATGTCTGTAATGGTGAATTTTCTCCTCCAGAGTCTGGTGATACAAGGCCCTTACAACTGCAGAGCACACAGAGATCACAGATGCTGGTACTCCAACATGCCTGGAGCCCACGACTTCGTTGAGGCATATGGAGTTTCTTGCTGGGCTGAAGGAGATTTAACAATACTAGCTTTGACCTAAACACAAGTAAAGAGGATCAATACACTGCCGTGCATGGGAAATAACTCATACTCTATATATCGGCCTCGTCCTCACTCTAACTTGGGTCACTGCTTTTGCTTCAATAGCATGCAATGCTGCTCTTGGATTACCATCACAGACTGCTTCTTTTCAGAGCAATCTTAAACTTGCTCTCAGTCACACAAGCATGTTACTGCAGGTTAGCAAACTGTGCTGGATTAGTTGCCTGTTCACAGACGTAACAAATGGAAATTGTTCAACATCCCTCTGCTTTTGGATTTACCCTGCAGTCTGGTCTTAGGATAGTCCCCTGGTTGCTGTGATAAATACTTCATCTACTCAGTAGTTACATCAGAAGCCTGTACAACCAGTGAACATTCTGTTAAATTACTTCAAAATATGAACGAATCCATGACTGAATTTATTCCTTATTTCCTGGAAGGAATGACCATTTTGCAGGAACACGAGGGATTACTCTGTGGTAGGTGTAGGATCAGGCTCATCCCTACCTGAAAAGCGGATAAGCAGGGTGCCTAAACCAGGAAGCCAGGAGTTCTCAATCCTAAGGTGTTTTAAAAGCAAGACATCTCTGCAAGGTATTTGAATTCTTATTTGGTGATGACCCTCTCTCTCTCTGCTGTGACAGTGTGGCAACATGACTAAGGCTGTGGTCCCCGGCTGGGCACCTGAGCTGCATGCAGGTGGGTGCCGTGAAGCAGAGTTTCACCCTGACCAGTTATTTTTAGCTGTCTAAGCAATTGTAAATCATCAGTGGTACTCAGAGCCTGCAGAATTGCTGCTGTACACACCCAAAAGGCAGCAGCTGCTGACCTAAAGAGCAAGTAACAAACACCTGAGAATAGAGAAGGCCGTTTTAAAGAGGTGATGTGGCAGTGCTAGTAAACGTTTGAAGACTTTAAGTGGCTCAGAGAATGTGTAAACTGTTTTATAAGCTAAGGCATAGGCCACAGACAGGGGTCTGTGAAGGAGAGCTTTTTTGAGAGTCTCAACAGGGACTCACTACTGATTATCGTGACTGCTGGGTACAAAATGGAAGTTAGAAGATAGATCTAGTCTGTCTGGAGACAAAGGTTAATCATTTCTAGTTTCTGTATTTGCAAGGTGATTTTATGGAGCATTTACTATATTAAAACTATGTACTGGTAATTAGATCAAGAAGGTCTTTGCCCGTGGGCAGTACTCTTTTGGCCTTGCACTCAAGCTCAGGCTGCAGTTCTTATTTGCTGGTAAAATAAACCTTCATATTCTCTGCTTAAAATCTAATGCTTGGGCAAGATTTATCTTAAATGGCCTGGCCTGTGCTTTAAGAACTTAAAAAGTATATGAAGGTTACTACTACAACTGTTTTCCTTCTTTTTAAATTACATTGCATATGCAATCTTGGATGCAGTATTTGCTTTTTTATTATTTTATTTGCCCATTTTTTTCAACAATTAAGATATTCAGCAAAGTTCTTTTAGATTTAGGGGGTTCAAGTACTTTGAAAATTTGGGGAACTGATTCCTTGTACTCTTTTTCCTCCCAGTTGTCAATTCTTAATAATAGTATACGTTGGTACATCAGCTGCTTTCAAAGACACAAGTAGCATGGAGAAATTTCAGCCAGTAAAGGTTTCATTACAGGCACAAAAAAAGACAAAGCAGAAATACATTGGTTTCATATTAGGAAGAGAGGAAAAAGTAGAGCTATTTGAATAAAAGATTTTTGGAAAACATTTCGCAGCAGCTTAGGAAACTTCACACCAAAGAGCTTTGCATATTGCCCACAGAGCTTTGAAGATATATGCCACACAGTCTCTCCAGGAAAAGGGGTAACATGGGGAGGAGTGACTTAAAAGAGCAGAGCACACTTCACTTTGGAGAATTATTATCCACTTCCTTGAATCAGGGGAAGAATATCAAATACCATTACAAATATACACAAAGATACAAGTCTGCGGACTGGTCCTTTGCAAATCTGTGCATGGAGCACTTTCTGCCAAGTGTCTGCAGACCTTTATGAACCCTGACAGCCTTGAGCTACTGTTGATATTAAAGGTAGCAACTGATTGGCAGAAAAAAATATTTATAATTAAATGCACTTTTAGGTTTTTCATTTTTCATGGGTACTGTCCACTGCAGCTCACACAACATGGATTTGATGGATTTGCACTGCATATTTTTTGCACAACTGGAAAATGAAGAGGTTTCTGAACTGAAAAGACCCTTCTGCACTTGAAGATTTTCCAAAAGCTCCCTCTTTCAGTGAAGCCTGAGCAAGGTGATTTTCCTCTGGGTTTTCTTGAAAACAAGGATTGTGAGTCGTCTTCCTTGGAAGAGGTTCTGGAAGCTGGAAGGAGATGAGAAGGATGATGCCTTTGTCAGTTCTTTCAATTCTATCTAGACCTTACTTTCCTGAATTACATATTACAGCTCCATATTCACAGCTGGCTGCTCCAACAAGCTCCTCAGCCTCGCATAGTATAAACTGTGTGGGATCCCATAGTCTTAAAGAATAATGAGCTCTTCTATCTGCTTTTCACTTGTTCAGTCATTCTTCGCAGGCAAGTCTCACTCTGAAGATCTCAAGCCACACACTGCTGGATGATTGCTCTGAATCTTTAAGTGGTTAATCCCATTTCCAATGCCAATCCAGAAATTCTAGACACTCATGCTATGGAAGTGATGGTCTGCCAGAAGGATGCTGGAAGATTTGAGCAATTTGGATCTCTCCCTAATGATTCAGTTGGTGTGAGGAGGTTCTGAGAATATCAGCAATGGAATGAGAAAGTGGAAGATGAACTGGCAAATCTGGTGGCATAAAAATAGCTGCCTCATACCAGTTCTGGGAAGTCTGGAAGAAAAAATGCCCTGTGCTATTCTAAGGCATGGGTGTTTCGACTTAAAGATTTCAAGATGCTCCTCTCAAGACATCAATAAGGTCCCTCTGAGTCAGATATGAAGAATAAAGAGCTGGTGAACAAGTCCATTTTACAAGTTTTTTACAAAGTACTTGACAGTACTTGAACTCTTCACATTATGTTAAATTTTTATTTCTTTTGTTACATTTATATTTCTGAAGGCAATAAACAAGATTTCTATCTGCATCCTTGAATCTGTGCAATGGTGTAAGACCTTCCCTTTCCACTAAAACATTTTTTGCCCTGAAGCTACACACAACTGTTGTACTAATGTAAAAGAAAGCAAACAAATAGCAAGAACACACATATGAAAGACAAAAGTATTTCAGTTTAACAGTGCTGTAGTTTTGCTGAGTTTGGTCTATGCCTTTGCCTGGGGTAATTCTGACAAATTTCTTACTATTTGGTTACATGTGATGAAGAAGAAAGAGTATTGCAAGGGAGAAAAAGGAGCTAAGGGGCATAAGGATTCAGAAATATCATTTCAACAAAATCGTAAATCTGTTTTTTTCCACTGTTTCTGAGAAGAAAAACCCACTGCTGTCTCAGGAAGAATGTCTTACACAGTTTGTATAACCAATTTGGTAGCAGATGAGGGAGAAAAATGAATCTGTATTTCTTGCAGGCTGGGCAAGTCCCCTGCCTGCTGCGTTACAGAGAAGCTTAAGCAATCCTTCTCTCCTAGCAATATGGGAAACAGAGTTTGGTTGTTTATTTTTTTTGTGTGTGAAATACAGTGCAGAACAACTAATAGGATGGCCAGAATGTACAAATTTGCTTCCTCCTGAGAAAAACTAATAAAACAGTGGTTCAGCACTCACTTGAAAATTGGAACACAGATTCATTTGCTACTTAAACAAGCAGTTTTGGAGATGCCATAACAACCAGGCTGTTACCTGTTTAAAATTACCTGTTGTCACACTCCCTACCTTTTCAGAAGACCTGTGAAAGATGTCGATTTTCTCCCAAAACACAGGAAGGGAGCATCTTTGACATCTTAAATGTGCATGTGGAATGGGAACTCCAGCTGTGCTCAGGACAGCTGTGCACATTCATTAACCCAAGACAAGAAGAGCTGTATTTTTGTTGGACTCAAAGACAGTTCTTTAAAAACTATGACACCTAATAATGCTGGTCAACATGAAAATCACCTTTCAGCTGTTTGACTGCTCCTGAGAAAGCCAAAGACTTCTTGTGGGCTTTCATGCCTACTTTCTTTGATGTCAAATGAAGCATTTCTAGGCCTGAATTAATATGTACTGAAATCGATATCTTCAGTAGACATTGGGTCCTTTTTATGCCTGGCTAATATACAACAAAAAGTCTGAATTTGTCTTTTTCTCTTGCCCGATATTACCCTTCTGCTAAGCTCTTCCTACCCTACCTATTAAAATCTATTGATTTTCCTTTATGTTTTCATTTGTATTTCCCGCATAAGCATAAACATTTAAATTTCAGACATGCAGTAGCTGAAAAATTAAAGTGAACAAGCAAATAAATACTTTTCACAGAAACTGCAACTAACCATTAATATTTCCAAACTTGGGGGGGAGGTTTTGTTTGTTTTTATCTTTTGGCATTTTTTTTCATAGGATCTCAAAATAGCTGTGTCTGTTTCTCACAACTGAAGAATGCAAGGGAATATTGACAATTGGCACATACTAAAACTGTCATATTTTCCCACCTATTTAAACATAAAGAAGTTTTAGAAGTGTAAGATAAATTCATAGAGATCCAGAATTCCAAGTACACTAAGAGTTCCTGAACACCTGGAATTTTAAATTAAATCTTCAATCGAAAGCCTGTCCTGAGTGTTAGCAGTATTATTTTGGAGACAAAACTAATCAGCTGTACTACATCTTTTCTGTCTTCTGAAGATGAAACATTGTTCCAGTATCATGATTTTTTCAGAAATCAAGTCAGATTTGGGCTCAAAGCACTACTTCTGGGAGCCTGTGCTGGGAAACAGAAGTGTACATGGCCTGTAGCTTCTGGGTGTGAGGGACTAAGCCATGCTTTGAGTTGAAAACCTACATGGTCACCTAAAATCTCGCAAAAATCTTAAAGTAGATCTTGTAAGGGTCATAATAAAGTTTAGCTGGACTTCAGAAAGATTCAGCCTCTGGACCGATGTTACTGCAGGAGGCACAGAGAAGAGAAGAGAAGAGAAGAGAAGAGAAGAGAAGAGAAGAGAAGAGAAGAGAAGAGAAGAGAAGAGAAGAGAAGAGAAGAGAAGAGAAGAGAAGAGAAGAGAAGAGAAGAGAAGTATTTGTCTGTCAACCATGTCACCGTAAGTCACAACCAGACAACATAAGTCACACCAGACAACACATCCATCATTCCTCATGTTTCCAATTCTCATATTCTTTTGAGGAGCATAAGAGAAGGAAGCTTGGAGAAACAGTCTCTCTCCCCACATTCTTCTAACTACAGTTATCTTCTCAGGAAATAACAAGAAAAATTTAGATTAGGATCCTAAATTTGATGGACTGTTATAGTCTTGATAAGAACCTACCTGTCAACAGTGGCTGTAACAGTAATAAGAGGAGCTCACTTTCCATCTTCATCCTTTGGCTGACTGCCATGTGCCATGGGACTCCACAAGGCAAGGACGTGCACCAGAGGAATACCTGCAGGGAAGGCCCTACTCAGTGAGACCCTCTGCTTCTCTGCACACACCTCTCAGGGAACAAACAGCCTCGTAGCATATGCACTGATATTCTGATTCATTCAACTCAGGGGAGCTGCCTGAAAGAAGGTAAAGGAATAAAAAAAGATATTTTTGACACAGCCATCCACTACCATTTAATATAAACTAAGTAACAATACATTTAGGGCTATTCACCCTCCAAGTCCAGTTCAGTGTCTTCTACTTTTGCTTCTCTATTGCTCTTCATGACATATTTTTCTATGCCTAACATACCTTTTCCACTGAAGAACCACTATTTTATTCTCAACACATTATTAAAAACACTCTCTATATTGATTCTCGCATGAGGCGTGCCATCAGTTCTGGTAGTTTATAACATGAATTAATGGTGTGTTTTGATTTATAAAATATTGCACAGAACTTCAAGTCAGGCTGATCACCCTTTTCTGTTGTTTTTTTCACCAATTTTATAAAAAATTTAGTATGTCTTTAAAAACAATGTAAATGAAATCTTGCCTATATTCTTGTCACTTCTTATCATACTTCAAATGATAATGTGTTTTCTAACCTAGCAGATACTGCCAAAACCCTCACAAAATGTCTTGTGTCACATAGGGATAAGCTGCTTGATGACACATTTATGAAAAGAATGAATTGAAGGCAAGAGCTCGACAAAAAAGGAGTAGAATTCATTTGTCCTGTTCTTGGGAGAAATAGGTCTCAAGTCCTCTGCCGATATAAATTCATTTGATTCCTACCAGCTGAGAATCCACTCCTGAGCTGGAAACTGAAACCATTCCCCAAGACTGAGCACACTTGTTCATCAACCTCTCTCTACAGAGCTGTCAGCTAGAAACACATGGAAAACACGCCTTCCCCCCACCAAGCTCTAGCTTGCTTCTGTTCCCTTTCCAAACTTACACCACACAAAAGGTTCCCTTTTCAGGTCAGCTCTCAGGAGAAGTTCAGCAAAGAAGCCCTTGGTTTTGCATTTTCTCAGTTATTCCATTATTTTGTTCGGATTGGTGAAATTCAGCTGCTACAAACTCCTTCAGGGCTTTTGGGATCCACATGTTCTGCTTACCACCCTTGTATAAGCCACAGAAATTTTCTCTGCTGGCTAGAAAATGCTTTAGCCCTTGTGACACCAACTCTGAAGTGAGCCCACACAATTTCCATGGATACACACTCTAAGAATTCATAATCCTGGCAGTCTTCTCTACACTTCTATATAGTGCAAGAGGGAAATCTCCACTGCTCTACCATGCTAGTCTGTTGGCTATCTTGATTTCCTACACAGTAAGGCTTTTTGTCTTGAACTTCGTAGGGTGGATGGGATTCATTGTGCCTCATCTTTTTACTGATTTCTACATCCAGACTTCTGAGTTAAGCAAGAACTTATAAGGAGAAGGTTATGTTAGCAAAATACAAAATCATCTAATTAGACATATAATTCTGTTGTATTACCATGTGAGCATGACACAAGGAGTAAGATACCACAGATAGTGAAACTGGGAATTAGAAGCAAAAGCAGGGTAACACCACCCTACTTGCACATGTACTTTTCTTTGCACTGAGTTTTATGTGATTTCTTCCAGGGGACAATGCCTAAAAAGCTGCCTCTGTTCATTTAATTCCCCAATTAATTAATTAAATTTCATACTATTCCATTGCTTTTGTATCTCAGTTTCATGTTTGTTCCTCTTCCTCACTTCTTTCCAAAGAGCACTATTGTTCCTTCCCTCTGTTGCTTCCCTTCTCTGCTTTACCCCTTCTGTACTTTCCCATTTTCACTCAAGCCCCTCTATTTCCCCTCCCTCAGGCTCCTCCCATTATCTTTCCCTCCTCACACTCTTTTATATGCTTTTTTCTCTTGTTGCATGTGTGTTTATTTTTAATTCTTCCCAGAACTTTTTATTCCTGAGACACTTTCCCCCTTTCTCTCTGACCCATAGTGACCTGCACACACCGACACCCCACCAGTTTTTTTGCTCCGGCCCTGTGTTCATCTGTACCCTTGGTACCACACTCCATAGCACAGGCAGAGAGCAGGAATGACTAAGAAATGTTGTGCTGGCAGGAGAGGATGTTGAAAGCCAGGGAAGTCAGACAAGGAGAGAAGAGGTAAATCCTTCTGTTAATCTGCAACCACCCTGCACCCCTCTGCAGCTTACTTTCCCTCTCTTGACTTCATTAACTCTTGAACAAGCCACATTTTCTCCCTTGGGTTTCACTCACGATGGCCAGTGCAACGATTTCTCTCTCCTTTTGCCCTGAAAATGTCCTTCCTGAAGAAGCAATACCTTTCCACAGCAGTGGTCTAGGCTCAGGATTTATTCCAGCTAGTCTTTATGGCTGTACCCTGCTGGCACATCCAGGGTCCAATCAACCAGTCAAAGGCATTACTATATACTAAAATATCCATTGATCCCCTTCATTCCTCATTATATTAGCCAAATGTTCAATAGATCACCAATTTTAGATTTAACTGTGGTGGTGGACTCTTATTCTTTCTAGGTTCTGACCTTTCATGTGTGTCTACCCAACTCCAGACCTAAATTGAAGTCTTTTTTGTGCCCATTTTCCACCCTATTCTCAGTCTTTTGCTTCACCTTGGCTGTACCCTGACAAAAATTTATTTATTGGGCTGCACCTCTTGCTGAGGTTTACTGCCTCCCAGAGCCATCACTCAAGTCAGAAGAAAACCTTTCCAGAATAATCTTTGCTTCCTGGTTTTTAGTTTTCATATGGTTGTACTTCTATTGCTGCTCTTGACATCACCAAATAGAAGACACTGACACCCAGGATTGCTGGCAGCCCCCTCACCTCTAACTCACCATACAGCAGCTCAATGAGCTCCCCCTGAATTCAGTCCCTGTGTCCTTAGCCAATCTGACCCTGGACCAGCTTCCCCTGCCACTGCACAGGGGTGACCCCAACACTTTGCACCACAATTTGTTTCCTCCAGCGGGTCTGTGTTTGCCATAGTGTCAGCAAACCAGGAGCGGTGTTCTAGCAGATGCTCCCGGTGTAGGGTTCCTCCTCTGGGCTGGCTTCTCACAGCTGCTGGCAGCAGGGAGCGAGTTAGCAGTAGCACCATGACATTTTCCAGGCTCTCTAGACTCTTCTCTCAGAAGTCTCTCTTCTGAGCAGCAGGCTCTCTGTTTTCCTCCATTAATGAGCTCAGCTGATTAGCCCCCTTGCTGTTTCAGTTTCTCCGAGCCACAGTAACACAAGCACTGCCTCCACACACTTTCTCAAATCCTAAAAAATGATTGTTCTTTTCTCTGTCTTGACCTTTCTCCTGTCCTTCTTCAGCTGCCTTTTATCAACAAACCACAACAGGACCTGGCTGCTTTGATTTCAAAGTACGATAGTAGTCTCTGTGCTTCCAATTAATTCACGTTTAGTGAAACACTGTGCATCTGAAGCCCCAGCTGCAGATATCTTTTATCACCCAAAATATGGAATGATGGAGCAGAAAACTTTTTAGTGCTTCGTGCTTTGACTCTCTGGTGAGCCAGTGGGACCCAAAAATGGAACTTAAAGCTGTCTAAGGCGGATTGCAGACATGCCAGAGAAATTGAAGAGAGTGCACTGGAGAGGAAGAAAACCCCTCCAGCAAAAAAAAAAAAAAAGAAAAAAGTTTTGAAACGTTCAGATTTACTTTGTATAGTTTGAACACAGCTGCATGAGCACTGTCACCATGATAGCTGCTCATGACAGTCCCACTTCTATTCTTGGTATTCTTTGCCAAGAGAGACTGGCGAGAGACTTTTGCTGAAGGCCACAAAAAAGCTCTGTCCCACATGACTAAAAGCCTACCACTTCTCTATGTGTCCCCAGGCGGCATTCACAGGTCCTAAGAAACAGAAAGAATGTTGAGCTTCTGGGACCTGATGAGGCGTAACCTTGCTTTTCTAACAACATTATTTTTATGACTGAATCGCTGTAATTATACTTTTCTCTGTGCAGATGTTATCTGTTCTTTCAGTACTATGGCTGGGTTTTTCTCCTTTTCTAATTGGTTTCTTGTTTGTCTCTCATAAATTTCATTGTCCGTGTTCCATATCCCACTTACCTAGTATGGCACAGAATGTTACCCTTCCTGTTACTGATTTTGTGGCCTGTTTGGGTATAACAGGAACAGGTGGGGGGCTCTTGGTGGGTCATTGCTGGGAGCAGAAACTCAGAAAGGTAGAAAGCAATACTTTGGCCATAACATTGAAGCCTCTGCTATTCCCACCGTCTATTCATAACTGGGAAGCACAGAAGAAAAATTTCTGAGGTTGCTGGGAGCTCTCATCTGCTACAGCAGTGACAATAAACAAGACTGATATGACTGGTTAGAGAAAGGGGAGCGAGTTCAGCAGTGACTCACATCACACATCTTGCATTGCACAGAGCAAGATGAATGAAATCATCCATACAGACAAGGGGAACAAATCAAGAAAGCAGTGCTATGCAAGAGAAGCCAGGATATCAGAACTAGAAAATGCCTCCCTGAACACAACTGTATTTTTGTCCTTCACATTCATTTTACATGTTATTCTTTACATGTCAAAGGAGCTTTAAAATGTTTTAAAACGTATGTGTATGTAACTTCTGAAACCAGTAGTGTGATTATGTACATTAAAAAGCACAGGTAGATGTAAAAAAATAACAATTCAGAGACGAGCCAACTGCTAGCACATTCTCTGCTTTATGGGGCTTTTCCTCCCCAGGAACATCTGATTTCTGCTTTAGTTATTTATGATTTAAAATAATGACTTGGAAATTGAGAAATGGGACCCTAGCTCAGGACAGCCTTAAAAATGTGTTTCAGGAAGTTTCAAACTGCTTTTCTGTATTGACCCGAATGCCCTCAACAAATTATACAAAATTGTGTTCTGGGATGCTTTCTGGTATGCAGCATTTATCTAATGAATCAAACAATTCTTTGGTGCTTGTAGGGACAGCTGCCAGATTTCTGCATCATAAAAATTTTTAATAATGCATAGGTTGTGGAAAAAAATTACAGATACTGAGAAGAGAGACTCAGGACACTGTATGAAGTCATGAATAGGGGCACCTGGCATGGTCAGGATAATACAAAATTATAAATGCATTTATTTAATAGAAATAGATTGCTCCTTGGCACGCCGGACTGCCTTCCTGCCTCCGTGACAAACATGCTGAATGCAATCCTTCTGGATAAACTGTGATACTTTTAATTTGCTGGAGCACCAAAGAGACTGAAGGATGACAATTCAAACTGTACATGATGTGGCTATTGCAAAGGCTTATTTATTCTATTTAGCCCTGGGTCAGGGGATTGGGTGCTGCTGGAGGAGCTGAGAAAGCCTTACATGTTAATTCAGGGGTGATATCCCCAAAGTCTGAATGACTGCAGCTTTGTGTACAGAGCTTTAAATACAGATTAGAGATATGGCTTCAAATCAGAATGCCACAGAATAATCCCATTGCTTTTGCCTATTGGGAATTAATCCCATTCTTTTTATCTTGGACTCACTGAGCCATGCAGCTGATTTTACAAAGTCCAAAATATAGACTCTGTTTTGATCCTTATCAGTTCTGCACTTAGTGCCAAATGTTTGCAGTTTGCCTGTTCACTGAGCTTGCTGATATTTCCTTCTTCTGCTCCAGTCCCCTGCCCCCAGTCTGCTCCAGTGTTGAGGCTCCACATCCTCCAACAGGGTGTCACATCCCATCAAATTGTGGCCCCTTTTATAAACGAGGCACTATTTATTTCACACATTTCAACCAGTGGTTCTGTTCCTTTGTTTTTCACTGGGTCCCATTCCAACAGTCTCTCAAGATCTCTTGTTTACTAAATTTGAAGTTCCACTGTTGACTTCCACTTTCCCTGTCTAGAGAGAAAAAGAATCATCTTTCTACAGCATGCTCACTCAAGAGATGAATATCAAATGCTGGCACTTACTGCAATTCAAACACAAATTCTAATCTTATGGCTGCCCCTCATGCCTTCCAGACGTCAGAGCTGTCCATTTTCTGTAACACTTAGTAGAGCTGGACAACCTTCACCTGACAGCAGGAATAAACGAGCTGTTTATTCTGAATGAAGTAGACATAGTTTGACAAAAGAGCCAAATCTCCTATTGTATAGAAAAAAATGATGGAAAAAAACAAAGAAATCTTGAAGTGCTTCAGGCTGACTCTTAAATCAGACCCTTCATAAAATACAGATGCTCAGGTTTAAAAGGATAAGGAAGCCAGCAATAAAAAACACAAAAACAAAAAAACACACACAAAACCCCCCCAACCCACATTTTACAATTTTGCCCCATATGTTTTGATGGTACTGTTGGGTGAAGGATTTGTATGAAACTTAGCTGACATCAGGCCACAGAGAAGGGTTATGATACAGTCTAAAGGTACACTGCATTTCCTTCATTTCTTTTTATTTTCACACCTCATGCTTCTATGGACTATTTTTCTTATGCTTATGTGGCAGATACAGGAACACCACTCTCAATACTGACAAGAAAGCACATATTAAATCTCCACATATTATTTTTTCAACATTATTTCTGAATTCTCCACAGAGGGTAACTCTGGAGTGTGCCAGGGGCTCTTGTACTTGGATTTCTTTAATCCATCAGTGTCTATGGACATTCCTTCAAGTCTGATTGCTATTAAATAATCTTAAAAGCCTAAATTCATCCAGACAAATATATTTCAGACACCCTAGTTGGCTGGCTGGGACGAACTCTAGATCTAGACTTGCTATGTCTATTAGATATAGGCATTAATCTGAAGTTGCCCTATACTCAATAAAAACTTAAATGTCACAGCAAGTACTTGTTTTTCCTACTAGCCATCAGTTCCAGATTTAGACTAGTCTAGGTAATCTTTCAAACCACATCCTCCAGATGGAGGTGCTCCTTTTTCTTCATTTCTTTTTGTTCCGATCCAACCAAGAACTCAATAGGAGACATCACATAGGCATCTGTCTTAATAGCTTTCCCCAGATTCTCCTCATCTGACCTTTGTTACTGTCTGAATCATCTTCTATGGCATTGAAGTGTAACTTCCATCCTTGTCATTGGATATTTTGCATTCCATTAAAATTAATAGTCCCGCAAACATCTCCTCCAGCTCTATTTGCTTCAGTTCACGTGCATCCCCCTGTCACAGTGCAGCTAAAATCTTTGCAGCTACTATTCTGACCCTTTTGCTTAGCTCTTTGTGTGCTCCATTATTTCATGGCTCAGCTGTCTTTTGTCACTGGGGTACTAACATATTTCTGCAGTCAGTGAGCATGCAACCTCATTACTGTGATCCTGGGTAGTTACCTAATTCTTTTAAATATCCACTTAAAAGAATAAAGGAATGTATAAAAATTGTCTTATGAATAAGATCATATACGTGCACTTATATCAACTCACAAAAATGGGCTTATGTGAACCTCATGAGGTTCAACAAAGCCAAGCACAAGGTGCTGCACCTGGGTTGGGGCATTCCCCAGTATCAGTGCAAGGTGGGGGTGGAAAGGACTGAGAGCAGCTCTGAGGACAAGGATTTGGGGGTGCTGATGGATAAAAGGCTGGACATGACCCGGCCGTGTGCACTTGCAGCCCAGAAAGCCAAACATGTCCTGCAGCAAAAGTGGCGTGGGCAGCGCGTCAAGGGACAGGATTCTGCCCCTCTTCTCTGCTCTGGTAAGAGCCTATCTGGACTACTGTGCCCAGTTCTGGGGTCCCCAGCACAGGAAAGACATGGACCTCTTGGAGCGAGTCCAGAGGAGGGCTGTGGGGGTTGGTGATGCCTTTGTGTAGGGGCGGCCCGAAGCATTCCCCTGGGATGGTCTGTCCCGGTTTGAATCTCCCGGTTGGCTGCCAGCCTCGTCACTCCCCTGGCATTCTCCCATTGGTCCCCATTCCCTAATCCCACCTTTCCCCCTGGCCCCGGATAAAGTGGGACCCTCGGGATCGGGTTTCAGATTTGCTTTGGAGTTCGGCTGTAAGCATGGAATAAACCATCCAGCAGGATGATAAGCGGATCTCCTTCCTGCCTCTTTGCCACCTGACTGTAATACCGAATATGCCTCAGGTTCTGTGGGCTTGCGGGACCCCACGGAACCGGGCTAAAACTACGGTATTAGAGGGCCATAAAGCTGATCAGAGCAATGGAGCACCTCTCCCGTGAAGACTGGCTGAGAAAGTTGGGTTGTTCAGCCTGGAGAAGAGAAGGCTCCAGCAAGATACTATTGCAGCTTTCCATTACCTAAAGGGGCTTTATAAGAAGGATGGGAACAGACCTTTTGGCAGGCTGTTGTCCTATATTTCTTTTATAAGTAAGACTTTTTTTATGATGAGGGCGGTAAAACACGGGTACAAGTTGCCCAGAGAAGGGGTCAATGCCCCAGCCCTGGAGACAGGCTGCACAGGGCTCTGAGAAACCTGATCTGGTTGTAGCTGTCCCTGCTCATTGCAAGGGGGTTGACTAGATGGCCTTTAAAAGTTCCTTTCAACCTAAACGCTTTTTGATTCTATGTCTGTGTTTATTGCCTTTATCCCATTCCCCTGAGGACATAAGCCCACCTCTGGTGAAGTGAGAACCATGACATGGACCAAAGCCTGACCTTCACTCTGGTTTACATTGCTACAAGTGGTGTTCCAAAATCACTTATCAGCCAAGAATGGCTTGGGTCTGAGTTGCAAAATGCTGATTTGCCTGTTTTAGTGTGTGGATGCCACCAGCTCCCCAAACACTCAAGTTTCAGGTCCAGAAGAGCATCAACACGGGTTTAACATATTGCATTTTCATTAAAACATTACTACCTTCTGCTGCCTTTCTGAGGGATGCTGTCTGTGTGTGCCCCTGAGGGGAAGTAGCTGTCAGGCAGCACCACCAAACAGCTTGCTCTGCCTGTGAAAATGTAGAGAGGATCATCAGGTTGAAAAATTCCTCACGTTCTTTAAACAGCTCTCCCAAGTAATGCGAAGTGAGGAGGAAGAGCCCTGCCTCACCGAAGGCAGGCTGTGCCTCTGTGTGGCTGTGCCGTACTGCAGTGAGGGGAAGTGGGAGGTTGAATGCAAAACATTAATGGCCTTGAGTTCTGCTGAAAATGACTGATTGCTTTAATTAGTGGGAGCCCTGCCAGGTTCCCACCTGACAGCCTCTGTGAGGCTCCCAATGCCAGGCTTGCACTGATTTTATCAAGACACTGAATGCAGCAGCTGAAGAGCAATGGCTGCTTCCGCCTTCCCCAGCTTTAGGCAGTTCAGCACCCAGCCTTAGCTGGTTGAGACCAAATGCTGGTGTCGACGGGTGCTCTCATGAGAACAGAAATGTGAAAGCTGCAGCATCTGGAAGATATTTATCAAAAAGTTTTTTTCTATACACTTGTTCCTCTCCAAACATGACTTGCTTCCACTGCAAACTTCCTTTGCTATACATTATTTAACTATTTGTCTCTTCCAAACATATGTTCATCTCACTAAGTATGTAGAGTCCCTGAATTGAGAGTAATTTCTGCTGAGGCAGCAGCAAAAAACCTCTGGCTATTCCAGTGTGGCCTGACAAACAGAAGCCCCAGACACAACTGCCTGCAATTCTACCTGTCCTTTCACCCAGGACTGCATTGATAGAGCAACTTCTTCCCGAGATACACTTTATGTAGGTATTTCTGCAACACCAGGAAACTTTACTGTGGCACCAATCTTCCCACTATGTCATTTGTTCAGGCCTGAAAAGAAAGGATGAGAAAAGATGAGTGAATTCTTCCTCTAGACATTATTTCGCATGTACCCTTAAGCTTCCCACGTGCTTTTGTAGTGCAGGGCATCCACAAATAGTGGAAACAAGGGGAAAAATACTGAGAAATCTTCAAAAGACTTAGGGAAGTCTGGCAGATACTGAAATACTGTGGGGTTTGTTAATTTTATACACCTATTGCACATTATTTAACATGTGCCAACTTTTCCTAAAACCTCTAGATACCACTGGAATCTCTTGCTACAGGTGCTATGCAGCACAATTCCCTTTGCCATTTTCTCACCAGTACCTTCAACTAGCAGGTCTTATCTGCTCTGCAGTCCTTGCTTTTCATTCCTATGCCTGCGTTTTATCTTGTCGTCTACTGTCAGTAAATGAAATCTATTGCTCTCAGGAGTTTCTACTTGTTTCATGTGATCAGTTTTGATTGCAGTGTTCTCTGTGTTGGAAATAAAGCTCTCAGTAAAATATTCAGGCAGTGTTTCTGAATAGGCACAAGCTGTGCTTGCACTGGCTACTAAGAATTTCAGAGAACAAATTAGAGTAGCCAACAAACCTGTGACCATGTCTTGGCAATGTAGCCACTTGCGTAGGGTGGCAGGCATCTGGGGACGAAGGGTGGCATCCATCCTGCCACCACTGCCAGGAAAGTGGGGCTTTGTGGGGTCAAGGCTACTGCTGAATGAATTGGGGAGACAAGCCAGTCATATTGTGGGAGGTGTAGTAGTGCCTACTGCCACAGCAACGGAGTCCTGCTCTCATACAAGCTGTGTAATGGTACGTAATGGCGGCTGTAGTTAAACTCATCTGGTTCAAGATGTTACAAATGCAGTTGCACGCCCTGTTCCTCCACTGACAGGCATTTCCTGCCAGCTGCAGGGGCAGAGGGATGGTCTACATCTTGTCCTCCATGCTCCCATAGCCACCAGTGAGAATGAAGTCATTGATGCATGGGCTGATCTCTTTCCCAATCTTGGGGCAGGGGAATAAACTTTGCAGCAGTCCAGACTGCAAGTTCCGCTGCATGCTGGCAGTTGGCAGGCTTCCTTTAGACTTGGACTGAATTAAGCGGAGAGCAAAAATCCACGAAATTAATGTGGTGACATTTCACTCCCTATGGAAATCTTTAGGCACCAAAATAGCCATTACCTATATCAGTCCAACAGTTTTATCATTTCCTGCTGTATTGCAGTATCAGTGGTGAAACTGGGTCCATCTGCAATCCAGCTGAAGTGTCAGCATCTTATTGGTTTTGGAATTTCAGACTTTCAATCCAACAGCAACATAATGACTAATACCAACCCCTCCTGCTTGAATAATCACTTCTGTGGATGTGATTTTTCCATGGGTTCAGTGTCATTAAAAGATCACATCTGGACAGGATGTAAAAAATCATAACTCCATTGACTCACTCAGTTGTCCCCCATTCTGTATTTACTGAAGCATTTCTGCCTGCATGGTAGCTTGCACTTGTCCTTATTAAATTGCTGCTTTTTTTTCTCCAGAGACCACTTTTTCAAATTTTCAAGTTTATTTTGGAGTCTGAGCCTGTCTCACAGTCTCTAACAACTTGTTTTATAGGCCAACTTAATATCTCTATTCTCCCCTCTACCATTAAACCAGCAAAACACGTAACAGAAATGACACTGAGGTTATCTCAGATTTCATGGAAGTTTTCCAAGACACTCTTCCTTTTGACAACGAACCATCAACAGTTTCTTTTTTTAGAAAGGCTGTCCACCCAGTTTTCCTAGTTCATGGAGTACACTGGTTTAAAATATGTTACTCCTGACTATTCTACATTGACAATTACTCAGTCTCTCCTTAGAGGCTTACAGTTTCATTTTTTGCTTGCTGTGTTTCAGAGTTTTTCCAACAGTTTAATTATGCTAGCTGTTTAAGTTTCTTGATTCTTCAATCTCTTTGCTCTTTTTTTTCAAGACAAGCCCTACATATGTCTTTTTCCAGTCTTCTGGTGCCTCACTCAGTCTCCAGGAGCTGTCTCTGATAATGGACTCATCCAGGCATTGCAGTCTATTTGCTAAGCTAACAGAGACAAGGAACATTAGACTTAGCTCACATGAAAAATTTTTTCTCAGCTAGCTATACCCAGGAGTTTCTATTCCTTAGGTGAAGGGTGCTATCAAGATATCATGTTGCTAATTGTGCTAGCGACAAGCTCTTGACAACTTTGGCTGGACAGCATCTTCCCTCTCCCAAATGGTGGTTAGGAGAGACATTCTTAGAGGACAAAACAAGGAAATTCAGTTTAGATTAATAACCACAGCCTTGTGTGATAGGCTTCTGTCCACCCTGAAGAGGACAGACAACTTGGCAGGGGGAGAGAGAGGAAGCATCTCTCTACACTGAAAATGTAACTAGGACAAAGGGTTAACAAAGGGGACCAGAGCTACTTGCACAGATGAGTAAGATACAGCAAGTAGTTTCACCCCCAGGAGCAAAAGAGACAGGCGAAACATTAAAAATTTAATCCTAAAGCTTTTTAAACAAATTAACATCTCAAAAACCAAAGGAAAAATGTGCAAGGTTTGAATCCTGAAATGGATTTTACTTTGCAATTATTTTGTCTACTGTTCAAGGGGAAAAAAAAAAAAAAAGAGAAGTTACTATTTGACAGAGGCTGCAAATAGTTTCAATCTCAATTTTTCAGGTTAGTTGAAGAGCTGAAAAAAGTCAATTGTTTGCAAAGCTCCTATCCTGGAGCCTTTGAAAATTAGCCTCTAGAGAGAAAAATTAGGGGAGTTATGGTGCAGAAAAACATCATGGAAGTTTAAGTCAGAACTGAGTTTTAGGTCATTTGGGAAGGTGCCATCAGAGCTTGTTTTTAAATGGGCCTAAAAGCAGTTTCTGAAGCAGTAATGAATACAGGTTGGCCTTCCCTGCGCCTCTTCATCTGGCACCATTAAGTATAATTACCTCTAGTGCTCTTCATGCTGACAGCATCAAATGACAGGTAGTTCTCCTGTTGTAGGTGACATCTCTAAGATGTATTGTTGTGTGACTGTGCTGCCAGGACAGATAAGTAGCTTTTAACTTCATTCACCATATTTGCATTCATGGACACCAGGATGCAATAGGAAATTCTTAGGGAATTCAGTTCTTCCTTGAAGTTCTCTGGTTCTTGGAACTGTTCTGAGTTTATCCACTGGAGCTCAGCAAATGGGTTGCTGCTTTCTTCAGACCTTGACTAATAAGAATAGATTACTCAAGTGATGAGTGAAAAGGTTAAATCTTTTTTTTTTTCCCAGTAATCAGTGGATTAACTCATCTGTGAACACTATTCCTGTTCATGTAGTTCACCCAGTTTATTAGTATCACAAAGTCATGGAGACCAGGTTGTAAGCTTCACTCAGGTTCACTCTGGTAAAGAATTCATGCCTGGGTCCTGGAGCATCTCCTTCAGGTGTTGGCCATTCAATGCCTTCAGTTGCCTCAGCTGCAATCAGTCCACACACTTTGCAGAAACCACACCTTGACCATCTGTGGAGCTGGTCTGTACAACAGCTGTCTTAACCATTTATTTTTCATCCCAACAGCAGAATGGAAAAAATAATCTCTGCGTGTGTGCATGTGCACACATAAACTCAGAACCAAACCTTCCTGGAGTTTTAAGTGAAATCAAAGAGAAGAAAAGTTGTAAGCTGTGTGTTTTATTCTTTCTCACAAGCATTTTATTCAAAGCAGTGTAGAAGACCAGGGATGGGACAGGAGTTCTCTTCACAATACTACAAAACAGAGGAACCCCCTAGTCAGCCTATGATGAGATCACCTCTTTGGGCTATGAAGTACTTAAGTTTCTCACATGCTTTGAGAGCACGCAAGAGGTCCCAGACCCCAGAGATATGTCTGATCTGTGTCCTCAGCATCATCTAACAGGGCTTTTCCAGTCTCTGGTTTTGGGGTTCTTTGTTCTGTAAACAGGTTGTAACCAGTCACAGAAGTAGCATTGAAGGCTAGAATCAGTCACAAAGGTTGATCTCACTAGGGTGTCTTTATACTCACTGGGCTTCCTGTGTAGGGAACAGATGCCTAGTTTTGATTTGAGCTCAGTATCAAAAGCAAGAGGTGCTGCCAAGATGATTCGCATGGGAGGTCTGTGCTTTTGAAATCAATCCCCTTTGACCTAGAAAAGTGCCGGTCTTGGTACTACGCAAAGCCGGATTCAATCTGACTGCTTTCCTTCAGCTTTTCTTAGAGGTGCACTGAATATTCCTATTATTAATACAAGGAAAACCGCATTGGGATTTTGGATGCTTTAATGTTTCTTGTAAATCACATAAAAGTAAAAGGAAGCAAACATTATAATGTCTCAGTAGCTGATATATTGCATACAGACAGTGGAAAAAAATGTTCTGAATCTTGCTGCTTGGAGTATTGTTTCTTCTGTTCTCGGTGATAAAGAATGAAAAGTTATTAGTTCACTTGTGGGTGCCCAGTGCCTTCCCTTTGCAGGCACCCTGAGTAGTCAGGAACATTTCTTTTAAAGCTTTATCAGACAACTGCTTTTGAGGGACAGATTCTTAATGCAGAAAGAACCTTCTGGGTTTTGCTTCTATTAATTTTACACAAGGCATTTTTGTTAGCCAGAATTAGATAGCACTACTTATTTATGAATAACCCATGAAGGAATGCATGAGTCAATATGAGACACTTTCCTGGTCCCTGGTGCTGGCTATTCACAAATCAAGAATGGCATCTATGCAGAACAATCACCAACAGAGATATTTCTGCGGTATGCTTGGATTAACTTACAACGAATTATCTTCCCAGATATATGAGTTGCTTTCCCTGAAGCATGTTTCTCCCATCCTTCCCCTACAGGGGATAACTAATGATTACGGTGGAGTTTTTAGCTGTGCCCTTTGCATGGCCTCAGTCTTCTTCTACTCTTTTATTAAATGGTTCTAATAATTTTTCCCAAAAAAAGAAACAACTGTCAGAGGTTGTGATGGGGAAAAGGCAAAGCAGTAGTGGTAAAATTCTTGCCACTCAAGTGCTTTTAGCTCAGCCAGCCCTGCCCGATGTGAGGCGCAGGCTCTTCAGCAGTCCTTCTATGTGGTACCAGTCATTCAATTCTAGAAATAGGCACAATGGATTAAGACCCCCAAAAATACTGAATTACAACACAGTGTGATCCACTGCTGGATTTTGGTGATATCTGCAGGTGTGCCAAGAGAGAATTCATAGGGAAATCAAGCACACTGAAATATGGGAGATTGGGCATGAACATTCTTGCAAATTTTAGCCACACTGTCTAAGAACTTGTCCAAATTACGCTGTCTTTCTCTGGCACCAAGAAGCTGGGAAAGTCTGGGTAGTACTTTCACTCTGTCCCCTGCAGTGCCCAAAGGCACCAGGACAAACCACTTGTAGAAGGAACACAACATCCCTTAGAGAGAGATAGTAATTTCAGTATGCTGTAACCCTCTCACATTCTCCAGAAAAAAATTTGTTTCTAAGGTGTTTGCTGAAGCACACTGACACTCCGTTCAGCCATCGGGCTCTTCATTTTGTATACAAGTGGTATATAGCCCACAGCAATGCAGTTTCTAAAGTAGAAGTGTTTATATCTGACTTAGGTTAAATTTCTCACAGTAAAATGCAGAAGGAGAACGCTGACTTGTAATTTGCCAGAAGCTTTCCATGACTGGTAAACTATCAGGTGAAATTAGAAAGGAGAGAAAACACATTCAGAGTACATTTACAGACCTTGGAATGCATCCAGAGTAAATCAGTGTATGTAGGCAGTAAAACACGACAATGATTTGTTTCAAATTGACATTTAAATTACAAAGCAGTTATTGAAATTATTAGCAAGTCTAGTTTTTAAAGCACATTTTGTTAACTCGTGGATATAACCACTAAAACAATGGGCACAAGCTTAATTGAATTTACCAGGATCACTACCAAAAGTCTTGTCCAGAAAAAATCTTACCTTCCCTAATTAGTAAAATAGTTTATTCCTATGGCTACTTTGTATGGGTAACTATGTGAGGTGTACTACACACATGTATCCCCTAACCGGATACTTCAGTTTTCACTCAGTGTTCCTGTAAGAATGTCTGCTTTAGAAATTTGCAGGTTTGGTTTAGTATTTCTGCAGTGTGTATTCTGAACACACTTAGTCACTTGGAATACGTGGAATTTGCACTGATCCCCTGGATCAATACAAAATTAATACATAGTCAAGAGCAAGAACTGATAGTTCAAGAGATTCAATGGTTCTACTCATGGAAGTGAGTCCTGGCCTCATGAGAGAGGACTGGATATTCTAAGAATTAAGACCTTTAAAATTTCAAACAACAAAATTAAGCTCAGGCCTGTTTGTCCTTTGGGGGAGGGGGTGAGGAAGTGTTCACCCTGCATAATGAAAAGGGCTTAACTCAGGCTCAGAACTTTATGCAAACAAAACTGAAACCCCTTCTGTCAGAATAACAAGTAAAAAGCCTAGCTATTCTGTGTACAGAAGAATTACTGGGCAAATTTTTGAATGCTCTAGTTATTTTGTTTGCTTAGCAATGTTATGCACTCTAGTCTCCTCCCGGAATTGAATTTCAGCTTTTCCTTTCTCATTCTGCAACAGTCCACTTGTTTTTTCAGATGTGCTCCCTTTCCAGAATGTGATGCAAGTCCAATAGATACAGGAGCCAACATTAGACAATCTGATTCCAGGAAATAATTAGATTTGTTTTTAACAGACCATGTATCCTCTTAAATAATACAAGACCAAACCTCCTAATAGTCTAGGCAAGAATATAATAAAATCCTAAATAACTTGGATTGGGAGGCAGCTCTGGAGGTATTTCTAATAGAAAATCAACTCTGTGATTGCAGCAGGTTGCTCTGAACCTTCTCCTGTCAATTACTGAGTATCCCCAAGGATGGAGATGTTATTAATATGATTCATGTGGCTCCAGTATCACACTGTTAATATGGAGTGATGCTCAGATTGGAAACAATCCTCACTTCACAAACCATATAGTCACATTTACAATCAAAAAACAGCTGAAAGAATATTAACTTTGTAGTTGAAGCAGATTTCCTGGATTTTTAAGACCAGAGGGACAGCTGTGATCACATAGTCCGAATTCCTGAGTAACATAAGCTGGAAAGTTGTCTTCAGACAGACTGAAGTAGTGGTCAGGCACTCATATATTCCACTGCTGTGAGACTCTGAGGTCACTCATGCAGCAAGCTTTATGGTGTGATTCACAAAGGACAGTTTTAGCACCTATGTTCCACCTGCACAATCTTCTCATTTGTGGAGACCCCTTCATTTTCCTCTGTCGGGCAAGGGAGCTTCAAGGGCTCTCTGTCCTGGCAATTACTTCAGGTTAAATTTTAGCCCCTGTGAATTGGTTCTGAAGCTGTTATTCAAACTCAGTTTCAGCAAAAGGATTGTGTACAGGGTTAAAGGCTGTGAGATTGGCCCCTTTGTACTGCAACTGTAATTTGGGAAGCACACACAGGCCGCGTCTGCATTTTAATGAGCTAAAAGACAGGAATTTCCAGATCTCAGCAGGTGCTGCTATCAGGAAGATTTTCAGAGAAGATCTAATCCTTTCTAGTTGCTGGGTAGCTGAGGTAAGGAGCCTGTTAACATCTTATTTTATCTCCTGCTGTGTTGAAAGATGTAGCTTTCTTCTCAAACAACATTTTTGTCTCCGTATGGGCTGAAACACATCTGTCATGGATCATGTAGTGATGAGGCACCTTCTCCCTCTTCCAGAGTGCAGGTTTGCTGTTAGGATACACGAGAGGCATGAGCTGCTTCTTCATGACTGTACAGCTGTGCTGCCCTCGTATGGCTCAAGGCATCGGTTCTGTGGGTTCTGTGCCTGCCTTGGGGACATACGCCAGGTGCACTTCTGCTCAGCTTTGCCTCCTGCCAGACCTGCAGCACTGCTGTCCTTGCTGCCTTTGCAAAAGCACTTGACTGCAAACAGATAAAGATAAACCCTTGCCTCCTCTGCATGTTGGGTCATTTGCTGTCTTCTGTCCTTGGCTTTATTTGTAGGTTTTCAGTGTGGCACTTGGACTACTGATTAGTAATGGCTCTGGATTTTCAATGTAATCCAAATTTAAATTTCAATGAGTCTGGAGTATTTAGCTCCCTTGCATACCTCTGTTTTCTGGTTTCTGGTTGCTGACTCTTGCTATAAAGGCAGAAATTCTAAACTTCATCAGGTGCATATTTCTCTTTAACGTCAAATCATAGAGTCATAGAAAAGTCTGAGATGGAAGGGACTTTTAAAGGTCATCTAGTCCAACCTGCCTATAATGAGTAGGCACATTTTCCTCTAGATCAGGTTGCTCAGTGCCCAGTCCAACCTCACCTTGAATGTTTCCAGGGACGAGGCATCCACCACCTCTTTGGGTAACCCATGCCAGCGTTTCATCACGCTCATTGTAAAAAAACTCCTTCCTTATACCTACTGTAAATGTACCCGCTTTTAGTTTACAATCATTACCCCTTGTCCTCTTGCAATAGGTCCTGCTAAAAAGCTTGACCCCATCTTTCTTTTAGGTCCCCTTTAGGTACTGAAATACTGCAACAAAGTCTCCCCAGAGGCTTCTCTTCTCCAGACTGAACAAGCCTCTCTTAGCCTGTCTTCACAGGAGAGGTGTTCCAGCACTCCAGTAGATTCGTACAATAGTTCAGGTGGGAAGGGACCTTTAAAACTAAAGCTTTATTTCTGTGCTACTCTTGGTCCTCTCCTCACAAAGTTTCCATTTTCACACCACTCATGATGCTCAAATACTACTTTGGACTTTCCCTTGCCCTGCCAGGAACAAACTGAGTTAGGACAACATGCTGCAGTCCCAATGCCCATTTGCTGCAGTCCTGTGCTTCTGGGCTGTTTAAGAAAGCAACTGCTTAGCAGTATCCAGTGCAGTGTTCATATCTTCTCCTGGTTTGGAATGATCTATCTGACGTATTACCATTATTTCCTAACAGCACATCTTCCTAAAATAGGTTTCTAGTTCAGATCTAATGAGCACTTGCTCTTCTATTCTGTGAAAGTCCTTTTTTTCTTCTTTTTTTCCTGTGCCAGATGGAAGTTTGCAGCTACTGTGGGGTCAATCACAGTTACAATGCTACATATTTCCAGCTCATTACACTAATTAAGGAGTTGTAATATGGCAGAAAATAACTTCGGAGGAGGACAAAAAACTCCCACTTGAAGAAGATCACAAGATATTTATTTTCTTTCCATCTGTGAATGGGACAGGGGTGGGGACATGTATTTTAGTGTGCTGGTTGAGGTTATCCAGGGACAAAACACAATTGACTGACATCCCACTCTTCTTGCCTTACATCAGAAGCAGAAGAAAGGTCTGGAAGAAAGTAGAAGAAAGAAGGAAGTTTGGCCAGGTCCTTCTTCTTCATGACTCTGTTACCCAGTGGCTGATGCGGGAACAATGACTGCCTGCCCTACTGCATGCTAGGCAGTCTCATGTCCTGCTGAGGGATGGCATCTTTAAAGAACAATTCAAGTGTATTGTACAAAGAAACTTCTTGAACAAGGCACAGAAAGTATTTGCAGTCACCTTTTCCTACAGAAGAGGAAAACAAACCCCTATGTTACTGGAAGATGAGACTTTTTGTGAACATATTTTGCATGCCTCTCCAAAAACTGTATCAAAGTGTCTTGTGGAAAGTTTCTGACTACAGGGAAGAAAGATTACTAATGTTTCTCTCCTGGATAAAAATTTAATTAGTGACATGCCAGCATCAGATAAATGTTAAAACTCTATGAATAAAATATTAGGAATTTTTTTTTTAAAAAGAATATGTTAAAAAAAGAAAAAAAGGCTATTTTCTTAATATGTTATAGCTCACTTTGGAAATTTATGATTCACCTGCCTGGACTACATTTTTCCCAAGTACCATCAGTATTACAGAAAACAACAAAGCTCTGGCATTCAGTTTTCATGGACCTGCACAGGCAGAAGTTCTGCAGAACATATTCACACCCCAGGCTTGTAAAACTGGTTGGGAATCTTGGGAAAGTGAACTTGCATATAAAATTTGGACTGTTGGCCTCCTGAAAAGCACAATGTATTTGCTGAGTTTGCTCTAGATCCACCCCTAGTACACAGAAGCTACAAGTAAAAGCTCAATTATTTAAACTATTTTATCACCTCAGAGGAAGTTTGCTTTGTTGTTTGCATAAGGAACTTGTCTATCAAGGGTTTATGAGCCATAAAATATTTTGGTTTGTTAATCATCACTGCCACCTTAATGGTCAAACTTACCTTACACTCTGACAACTACATTTACTTTTTTACTGCAAAGCTCTTTTCACTGTTAAACATAACTCTGACTGGAGACAACATTACAAGGCTCGTTTCTGCAAGTTTTTTCAAATGCCTGCCTAATCTTCCTCATTCTCTTCAGCCCGTGAGTTTTCCCTATATTTTTCTGAATTAGGACAAAATCAAAACTTAGCACTATACAGCATCTATTAACAAACTGTTTGGAATACTACGGGACGCACAGGTAAGGCTTATCAGGCTGTGCTGCTGCCATCCTCATTTCAGATATGCGATATTCAGTCCGTCCTAGAATGCATTTAGGAATAAGGATGGAGCTGAAGAGTTTTGTGAGGTCCTAGGACAGGACTCACACAGCCAAATTATCCCAGATATGGGAGTTTGGAGCAGTTCTGTGTACTGCATATCTCAGAAAAAAACTCCATCATCTTCAGAGAGACAAAGTGGCTAATTACAGATGAGCTTGGAACATTACGAAGCGTGATAAGCAAGATTTTCAAAATCGGGTCTTTCCTTGTAGGCCTCTGAACATAGATTTGGTGTTTATAAAAGTGGTTTCACTTTCAAATGTACCTAAAACCCTGTGGAGCTGATGAAAATTCTCAGTTTCAGAAAAGATAGCTCATATTTTTAATATGATTTGCCTGGAATATTTTTTCTCCCAAGTGAGCTTCAAATTCCTGCATTTTTGTAGGGTCAATAGAAACATCAAAATTTTCATCCTGAGGGAAATTCAGATATTAAGGTAGCTGCTTTTAGTAGGGAAGCATTACACTGAATTCAACAGTATTTATTTTTCTCTGAGTGTGCTATCTCCATATAGTTTTCTTTGTGAAAACACCAAAAACAGATTATTTGAAGCCAGCATCAGCTATATGTGTGTTTTAAACTACAGCAAACTTCATGCAGACTTTAATCCAGACATCTTAGTCTCCCATTCTTCCTAAAGTTTAAAGTCATCTTTAAACTAGATCACCAGTGTGGTTGTACTATGGATGGTCAAATAATTTGTATAAAATGTTTGGTCTTGGTGGAATAGCCCAGTCAAGAAGAAAACGCATTAAAGGACTTGGGGAACATGGAAGTATTGGGTCTATTATTTTAGTGAATCACCACAGGATCTCATACAAACACACAGAAATATTCAGTTCACCATGTGTATGGATTTGGGACGGTCTTCCAAAAAAACCCTTTTCTTTTTTTTTTTTTAATTCACACATAAAATGTAAACTTAATCAGCAACAACATTTTAACATTTTGGTTAAAAATGTCTATGTTTAAAAAAATCACTTTCCCTGAAATAAAATAGTTGGACAAGTCCTGAATATCGCTCTTCTTTAATGTAAGAAAAAAGGTGAAATTGTACATGCTCATTAGGCAGAACAGCCAGGGGCAAATGCTGCATAGCCAAGTGAGTTTTTGGAAGCATATCACTTATCTCACTGAAAGAAAGGTGAGATCTTGGTATAAATTTATTTTTCTTATGGTTCCAACAAATCTGGCATGCTCCTTATCCAATCTTTAGGAAAACTTGTATGAATTTCTGAAATTTAATATTGAAGGTGAGATGACCTAATACTCTTTTAGAATAACAAAAGGTTTTTACAAATGCAAGATGACATTAACCTGTCTTTATTATTAGACCCTGTCAACTCAAAGCTGAGAGCAGTGGTAGTTACAAAGAACAAAGAACTCTTTGCTAGTTGTTACTCTATGATGTGACTTTTTGAGGAGGAAGGCTTTTGGGTGACACTTTTCTTGAACTGCACGGCAATTAGAAACAGCTTTTAAGCTTTATACATTTCTTTTCAATAACTGACTCAGTTTTGTGTATGAAATCTGACTATGGGGCTTGTCTGTTCCTACATTGGACAAGAGATCATCAACATAAAACTAAAATGCTTGGCAGAATGATGGTATGTCAAGAAACACCAGAGTCAGAAAGTGGTCAAGAAATACTAGAGCAAAATGCCACCCAAATTTAGCCAAAGATATTATAAATCCTGACTTGTGCTATCGAGTTTCAGTCAGATTCCCGTTCACTGAATCCTTCTCTTTCTTTGCAAAAGAAATAGCATCTGCACAGAACTGAGGAGAAGGCAGTAAGATAAGATGAGATACACAGGTAATTGTGCAAGCTGTGTCACCCATGTGGAGGAATGACTCTCTTCTCCCAGTCATGGAATAAACACGTAACTAGCAAAAACAAATCATCAGAGGAAAACAAAACCTAAGACATGAGCCAGAAGATGATTTGTACATGTGTCTGGCAGGGAGCTGATGGAGGCAACAGAGCCTGGCTGAGCTTTAAGGCAGCAGCTGCCTGCTGTGGCAACAAGAACTGCTCGCTCCTTAGGACTCTGAGGCAGAGCATTTATTCTCTAGCCTTAAGTATACATGTGTGTTTCCACAGGGGAGTTCCTGTAACCTGGCTGCATACAAGAAAAAAAATGTTTATTTGGTTTTTTGCCTTGAGACTTGAATGAAGACACAAGTTCTTAATACAACACTTTATTTACCTTGCTGAGAACAAGCAACATCTACCAAAAACATACATAACCTCACACAAACAGAGAATATGGACAGCAAGGGACCTTCTGAGCCTACAGAGATAAATTCTAAGCTTCCTTTCTAGAAAACAGCTTTGACTCAACTTAGCAACTACATTTTTTTTTTCACTTCATGGAAGGAATTAATAAAAAAGCCGTGTGCAAAAATACAACACAGATATCTAGGAGACACGACAAAGACCTGGTCCTTTTGAATGTGGTGCACGGGAAAAGCCACTGGCTACTTGTGGGTCATTACTTGTGAGTGTCTCCTATCAAGTTTATCAAAGTTCAAAGTTGGATAGCGTCTTTGCAGACTTTACCAATATTTACCTCAACTCACCACTCTTTCTTATGTCATATATTACATATATATGACAATATTTTTTTCTGTTGCCTGTCTGAAAGACTACATTTTCTAAAAGAGAGGAATAATGAATGATAATTAAAAACAAGCCAACAAGAAAACCACAAAAAAGACTGACTCCCCCCCCATAGCTAACAAAACATTGTTTTTTGTTAACACAGCTAGACATAAACAAAATTTCAAACAAGCATTGAGTAGCACTTGCAAAAATGGCATCTTTGTATTTCTAAGTTATGGTCGTTAGTCTCAACATGGCAATCATAACAAATATGCAGTGAGAGCTGTATTGGTTATTTGTTTGCACAAATTTTGGAAAGACATGCAATCCGAAAATGCATTTCTTTTTCCAGAATCACCTGCAGAGGCAATAAAAATGCTGAATGATACCCATGCAGTTTGTGAATACACTTCATGCATACATCCTTGTTCACACAGATGAACCCAAACTGTACACGAGAGAATTTACTAAGAATCTGGCTGAATTTCTACGACACAGAAAATAGCTGTGGCTAAAAATGCTAAATACTGGAATCTATGTCTTCTGGCATGATTTTAATAAGCATTTCAGATTGGGAAAACAAGTGGAACCCTGATCCATCCAGTTGTTCAATTAATATGGAGCAGCTTGACTGACAAAGCTGTACACGCATCCTGACACCTGTCAATCATAAGTAGCCCATCTGGGCCCTGTTCTATTTATTCCTATTCAGTAAAGAGATACTGCACAGGATACAGCTGGCAGGCTACAGAGAACTCTCCCTTCTCCCTCCATTTCAGTGGCTCTGCCTGCAAAAGGCAGGATCTGGCTGTAAGGACCCAGTGTTTCTTTTACGTGAGACCTGGGTACCGCTGAGGTAGCTCTGGCTTAACTGTGCAGAATCTGGTGGGGCTATGATGAAGGGGCGTGCAGGTGGGACACACCACAGCAGGTATTGCCAACCAGGAGATGAAGATCTGTCTCTCATTGTGCCTTTTCCCCAGGTAATTTCTCCACACAGTCCCCCTAATCAGAACAGAGAGCAAAGGGAATGTGGTGCCCAGCACTGCTCACTGCTGAGAACTACTAAGCAAAAAAAAAAAAAATAGAAAAAGTCCCTGGATATTATGAACATTATATGGCACTTTACATGCAATTTTTAATTTATAGAAGGACACTGTCTTTAGAGCAGGGAAGCATACACAAACACATCTGCTGTCTTTTTGGAATGAGAACAACAGGTCGCATGACTGAGCTGCCATTTTAAGAATAATGCTATGTCATGCACAATACCAAAACGAAGGCCTGGGAAAGCCTCTGGGCTGCCAGCTTTCTGTCCTGGTTACCATCAGCTGAACCACTTTGTATGTGGGCTTACAAACTGGGATCAGGGAACCTAGGCTGTCCAAGAGAGGGACATGGGGATGTTCAAATTGCTCCAGGGCTGCAAAGCAAAACCCTATGGGAGTCCAGGTCCTGCTGCTGTAGTGCCCAGTGCATCTGACCATGACACAGACATCCAGAAATGGGAAAGCTTATGCCTTCTTTATTTTGCCTTTACTTTTCAGTTCTTCACATATATTTATACTGCTTTTGAAGACTTTTGTAAAAGACAAATGATAAAAATATAATCCTGTGAGAAGGTATGAGGTATTTGAGAAGGTATTTTCCTTTCTTTTTTTACATGACAGTTCTCATCCTTCCTCCAGAATTTAGTTTTACTGGTACTGAACTATACAAACAGTGAAAAACCTTTTTCTTCACCTTTTTTCCTCATGTAAATTAAATTAACCTGAAAACTTTACTTCTTTCTCAATCCATTCAAGACCAGAACTGCCAAAATCAAAGAGCCTCTAGGTTTAACAAGCTGGCCTAGAGCTGCTGCAATAACTACAGTCTCTGCCGGAGCAGCTTGGGCAGTTACAAAGCCTTCCTTACCTGAAAAGGATGCAAGTCTGACAGGGGTGAACTGCTCCCCTGGCCTGGCACCTTTGTCACTCCAAATGGCCCAGGGACACACAGTCTGGCAACCTGAATGACCACCTCAAAATAATGTCCATCAGTGGAACTCAAGACGTTCCAAATATCCAGGGTATTTGCTGGTGAACATCCCGGCTCTTTGATCACATGGTGTAGAAAGGAGGAATAGAAGTCACCCAGGTTTGTATCACTGAGAAATGAAGAATGCAGTTCCTCTAATTTAAATTTCAATGATTGCTGCTCCTGTGTCTTATCTTCAACATCTGACTTTGAACAAGGAAAATTTTGCTCTGGAAGTACCCTCTCCTTTCTACTGGCCGTAGGGAGATGCCAGGGTGGCAGGTTCAAATAAAGACGGATCAAAACAACAGATGACACACGCAGAGCATGTGCACATACAGGACAGTGTAAGAGCTATCAAATAATGGGTTGTTTTACATGGACCAGTGGGAAACTTCAGGGGATGCTACTTTCATGCTGCCATCCTCACACTCTCACCCTTCCCTTCCCCACTATCTGAGCTGAGAAAAACCAAACCTGTCACGTGGGGAGGGTTGCCCCAGGGACAGGATGGGCTTCCAGAGTGGACAAGGCAGTTGCATGCACAAATCCCCACCCTCCTGATCACCGTTTGATATTAGCACACAGATGTGAAGTCTTCAATCCTTATGTCCTGTTTCCTTTCAACCTCCTTTTCTACTCCCTAAGGATTCTGGACCCTTCTGAAATAATTTCCAAATACTAACGCAGCACATGCAGAACATCTCTGAACCAGAACAGATCCACAAAATGTTTTTGGAGACTGTGAGATTCTACGGGCTAGCACAAGCCTCCAGGTCAATCTCAAGTATGCAACGGAAATCACTGCACTCATCACAGAGCAATAATCTGCTGCTGCTTGACCCACTCTGCCACTTCAGCCTCTGCAAGAACATTTGTGTTTCAGCAAACACTCCAAATCATTGTTCATTCTGTTTTGTTTGGCACAGTAGTGTTCATTTTCACAGGAAAAAAAGGCAATAGCTCTGAAAACACATGGCCTGGTGACAGCCACGGCACAGCAATGTGGCGACAGCCACGGCACAGCAATGTGGTGACAGTGAGCCCCTGAGCACTCGGGTGAGCTGGTGCCACTGCCAGTGGCATGACCAAGCCCTGCCACTCCCCTTCAGCAGCCACCAAGTGCACACTGCCACAGTCAGGGGTTATTTGCCTCACAACTCAGGCAAACTGTAAACTATAAAAGCACAAATGTGCTTGATTTTTTTTATTACTTTTGACTTCAGCAGATGTCTTGCAGACAGTAGCTGTCTCCTTAATATTCCTGTGGAACAGTTTTCAGCTATAGCTGTAGGCAGTCCTTTACAGAAGAATTTCACAACCCTGCATCATGTTTATGTTTAATTAGGGCATAAGTCTGGAGTATTTTAGAACAGATAGCTCATTAAAATAGCATCTTAGCCATTGACATTCTGTCTGGGAATTAATAGAAGAATAAACTGTTAGCCAGACAGTAAATCAAGAAAAGCTGTAAACATTTAAACAAAACAAACAAGAAACAAAAAAAAAAATATACGAGCGATAAATTGATCGAAATCATCCCTTCATCAGGTTCAAAATGAGGCCTTGCAAATGGTAGGCTCTTCCACTTATTCTTTATTAGTGAAGAGGGCAAATCTTCATGTGTAGGAGAAGTGCTTTGCTACAGAGCACAGAGGAGCTTAGTGTCTCTACTTCCCCCTGTCATCTGTAATTTGGGTGCACGTGGGATTTTCTGGACAGATTGCCCTTCCATACTCTCATCTGGTTACTGTCTGTTGCACTACAGAAACAACTACAGCAAGGATGATGGATACTAGCTGCTGGTTATTAAACATTAGCTGGACAATCAACTTACAGCTCAAATTTGTCACCAGGGCACAGATTCCAGTCACCGTCAGACATACGGGTCCAGTGGAAAGCTGGTGTATCAAAGCTTAGTGCTTATCTCCATGTATCCAGGCGTTTCATCCATTCTTTCCCAAAAAAAACTCTTGTGTGCAGTAAGATGAGGGATGTATGCAGTGTTAGGAGAGGCCGTGAAAGGACAGACATTCAGCATTCATTCAGACATTCTCCAGGGTAATTGTTTGTGGTACTTAAGCTGCATATGGGTGCTGGGGACCTCATCATCAGAGCCTTTCTCACAGTTTCAAACACCTGACAAGCCTGCAATGTGAGCAAGCCTGCCTGAAAAGGCTGCTGATGCTGGAGGCTCCATCTGTTGCTCATTTGCAGCACATATTTCCAGAATTCTGGGAATGCCACTCTCCCACCTTTTCATACTCTCACTCACTTTGCATTGGTAAGATTTCAGATGAACATTTGTCACTCGGCCCAGAGGGCAATATGACAACACACCTGTCATGCTTTCCCCCCCACCAGCATGCCTTCTCTGCAGACAGAAAACTGAGCTGCTGCTGTCCTGTTGTCTGGAAAGACAAAATCCCATGGGATTATTTTCCCCATTGTTTTCAGAGGTAGGTGGTTTTTTTCTCTGCCGCTTCTTCATCAGTACTTAAGTCCTATGCCTTTAACCAGTATTGTGCCATTACTTTCCTGGCTGTGCTATAATTTATCCTTCCTCTCTGCTTTAGCTTTATGTCATCTCCATCTCTCCCTGCTTCACTTGGACATGATTCTGTCAAGTAGGACATGTGAAGCACCACGTACCATCTGCTACAAGGAGTACAGTGGAAGCAGGGAAGGCAGACCGTAAGTCCAAAGGCACGTGGGACAAAAAGTCCAGAAGTGCCCAAGGACTTTTATAGACATTTCCACTTTGGAATGCCCAGACTGTGGTGATCATGGCTGGCTGCCCACAGTACAAGCCCCCTACTCTTTTCTTAAAGGCTCGTTTATCTTGTAGTGCATAGTAGGAGACTCCACGCTGCAGGGTGAACTTGCACTGTGATGTGGTGTTGGTGTCAACACCACTCCAGTTTGCACACTCCAAGATGACTGGTTGACATTCATTTAATTTGGGATGTGTGGAAAAATTGGCATCAGTTCATGGTATCAATTTGTGGTCCAGAAGACCAGAACTCCCAAGTTCAAGTGGAGTGAATTAGACTGCTGTTCTTGCTCTCCTGCTCTGCAGGATGTGGATTTCTGAATTTCACCCCAACATAAACATGCATGAGTGAATGCCATGATGTAAATGAGAGGGGCAGATTGAGTCCCTTCGTGGCCCCAAAACATGGTGAGAGTAGGAGGCAGGCCAAAGCACATTTAAGCCATTGTCTCATACAGCATTCATCTCACCAGCTCTGAGTCACACCTTTTCTCCACGCTGGTACATTTGGTACTAAGGGACACAGAACAAGAGGCAAGTTATGACTCTGAGACAGAAGTGACAGAGAAACTCTGCAAGGTGGTGGCAGAGGAAGGTGATGGCAGGAATACTACAACCTGATACTAGACCGAGCTGATACTAGACGTTATTCCAAGGTATTTTTATAGACAGAAAGTGTCAATTGCTGTAAAGTCAGTATTAATTAAATGACTAGTGAAAGAAAATCCAAATCATTGAAAAAACATCACTGCTGAATATTTGTTTAATTGAATTAAGGTAAAAAACAATTCAAAATATGAAGCAAGCCTTAATCCTGAATACCAGAAACTGAAGGAAACAAATGAAAATGAAAGTTATTTAGAAACAGCATCTGTTAGAAAAGAATACAGATTTGTTCTTGAAATTGCTGCAAATGATTGTTAAAAGGAACTAAATTTCTGCTTGGCTGATTATCTGTTTGGCATATACACTCTGGAAGGGCCCTAGGGTATTACCAGTTTATCACAAAATAAAAAATAGCTACTTATAGACAAACATTTGAAGTTTATTTGAAAGGGCAATGTAACTTTTCAAGTTGCATATTTGCTTTTGCAAGTGCAAAAGTAACAAGAAACAGTCTTTGCAAGTGCATCCTTTCTTAACAGAAAAATCCATAATAATAACATTTTTAATAAATGCAGTTCCCATTCCTATAATGATGTTTGTCTAGCAATACCTTGGGAATTACAGTTAGATTTAGTGTTAATTAATTTGGTGCAATTTTCATGTGTTATTGACGTATTTTACATCCTCTGATGGATCTGAATTAC
Organism: Struthidea cinerea; assembly: GCA_013397865.1. NCBI lineage: Eukaryota > Metazoa > Chordata > Aves > Passeriformes > Corcoracidae > Struthidea > Struthidea cinerea. Next base: position 117,969 of record VZTI01005553.1, read on the forward strand.
CCCAGGATTATGGAAATTTTTTCTGTGCATGAATTTTCAAAATGCCTTTCAAATACAACAAAGCATGCAACAAAGAAAAGCAATCTCGTGGGAGCATCAGCATGCCAAATGGAATTTCTAGTTCATGATCTGCACCTATGTTTCCTGATGAGTAATGCGAAATCTTAAAATAAATTGAATGCAACAATAGCCAGATCCTTGTCTCATGGTTATAGTACGTCATTAAGAACCAGGTTTTAAAGTTCATGTCCTATAAAAAGGCTGCCTGAAAATGAAGGAAATGAAGGTTGTGATCAGTTTTTAATAAGTCAGAGAGAAACTAGTGCAATGAGCAACTTTTGAAGATTGGTAGTTTTGTCCAGCTGACACCAATAAAAGTATCTTCGGTTTAGCTATCAAAGAGGGAAAGGCATTGATTCAGCCACACAGGACTCAAAAGTTAAGAGAAGAAATTAGGCAATGGAAAATAAAATATAAATATCAAGGATAAAGCAGCTGACTGTGAAGACTCTAAGAATAAGCTGCCAAATTGCCACAAGCAAAACATGAGCAAAGACAAAATCTCACAGGCAAATACACTGCAGTGCTTGGCAGCAGGGGTGGTTTATCTCTCTTTTTTTAATTTGACATATTCCAGACCCGAGTCTGCAGCAATTTATCCTTTCATTTTTAAACCATGTTTCCCTTACTGCTTGCAGTTCTTGTAGCTTGGGACAGAAACTCCAGCAAGTGGGACAAGGAGGAGTTTCATGCTGGAGGGGAGGTGCTGATGTCCATGCTGCAGATCACATGGAGGAAAGCCTGCTATTTTGGGGTTTATTTACTGGACAATTGTTGGGGTTTTGGGAATTCACCTTCTGGGGAATTTTTTTTTTTCCTCCCATGCATGTACCCCAGCAACAAATTGCTGGGTCTTTGGGAGAAACAAAGGAACTGGCCACAGTGGGAGGGGTCCGGGGAGCCACCCTCTTTCACCTGGGCTGGCGGGCAGTTCGTGCTCTCGGCGTTCGTCTGGAGGGAGAGAGGCTGCTGTCCGTCCCGCTGCTGCAGGCTTTCCAGCTGCCTTTCTTCTACCGGAGAAAACCCGGGATTCCCAAACCCGCCTTTCCCTGCCCTGTCTGGAGCCGGGCTGCAGCCGCGGAGCCTTCGCTACATCGTAGCTCCGCACGCCCTGCCTGCCGAGACCTCCCGGGGTTCCTGCTGCACTCCGGAGTTTGATACATCTCGTCTGCCACCCGGGATCTGCTCATCTCTGCTGCTCCAGCCTGCTGTTCCCGAGGATCCGGCCGGGCACCGGGATCAGCTGCCCAGGGGGTTTGTGCAGCCTTTGTTCCATCCCTTCCCGGCTCGGCCGAGCCGCCATCACCGCCTGCTCCCCGAGCCCGCTCCGGAGCGCCCCCTGCAGCCGCGGGGGAACCATCGCACCCGCCCCGCTCACCGGGAGCCGCCAGCGCCCCTGCCGGCTGTGAGCGGAACTGCACCCACGGGGGAAGGGCCCGACACCGAGAGAGGCCGGCACTGGGTTTGTGGTGCTGTTCGCTGTTACTGCCACAGTTATTGTTGTTCTTTTGTCTTGTTATACATATATATATATTAGTAAAGAACTGTTATTCCTACCCCTCACATCTTTGCCTGAAAGTCCCTTAATTCAAAAATTACAATAATTCGGAGGGAAGGGGGTTACATTTTCCATTTCAGGGGAGGCTCCTGCCTTCCTTCACAGACACCTGTCTTTTAAACCAAGACAACAATTTAAGACAAGCTACATTTTCATGCTTGTCCACAGAAGAGGAAAACAGATGAGACAGCAAAGCTGAGCAAATACCTGTTCAGACATAACCATGTGGAAGGTGTTTCATAAGGGCAGCTGCAGTCAATAACTAGAGGCATATCATCACTTCATCTGGATAACAAACAGGGAGTATTTGAAGGAAAATTTCATTCTCCCTTTGTTGCCATGACAGCCTTATGAAAAATATAACGAAAGATAACACAACCAACAAACTCAGGATGTGAAATTCCAATGAAGTCAGGATATTGTTTGATAGACTAGCTCAGTAATTCAATAAGAGCCACTGTCTTCAAAAATCATACACACATAGACCAATGCTAGTGTGAAGGAAATGCACCAGAGAGAACTGCAGCATGCTCCAGTTCAGTCTTCATGGAAAACAGTGAAAGAGAGGCAGGGTTTTTTAATGTAGTCTTCCTTTTCTTGACCATAGAAATTTTCAGAGTTCATCTTGAATGTGTCATTCTGTCACCCTGACCAGATTTCTGTCTGATTTTTCACATTTTAACACCCTTCATGCTAGATGGACTTTACCCTCACTCATAATAAAAAATTATGAGCTATTAAGCACCAATTTTTAGTGCTCAGAGCAAGAACCCAACAGAAGGTCAAACACTTTTCTCTCTACAGAAAATCAGTGCAGACAAGTGGCTACTTAGAGCCAGGACACAAGAGAACTTCTGTGTTTAAAGTACTGAGATGGAGAGGAAGTATCCCACTGCCAGATTGAAGGTCCTCTGCCACCTGACTTCCAACTGTGCCTTATATCTGATAAAGTTCATAGCACCTAGAGCTTTAATTCATGTTTAAGTGAGCCCAGGCCTACACATCCCAGGAACTGAGCCAGACCAAGACCCCCTCACATGGCACATGTCCCACAGCTCCCAAAATCCGCCAGACAGACAGCATCAAGCTTCTTACGAAATAAATTAGCTGCTGCTTTCCCTCTATCAAAAGCCAGAAGGCAATGAGAGTGTTTTGGGCAATTTCTACCTGTTATTTACCCATTATTTAGCATTGGGGCACCAGGCCAGCCTTGGAAACCTGAGGTGGTTCAAAGCCATATCTTGTAGGAGGTTATCACTTGAATACAAGGTGACAGGCTAATGGAGAAGGCACAGTGGGCACTATCACACCCTCCTTCCATGCGAGTGAAGGCAGAAGAAACCCACCTGCACCACAGCGCACGGTGCAGGCTGTACCAGGCTGGGATGGCCCACCTCCGGGTTGAAATTCATGGTCCCAGCTTTCCAGTTTGCTTTCAGACTTTGTGTGACATACAGCACAGGACCCTTCCCTAACCTGTTCGTGACCACCTCAGCTTAAAATTGGTCTAAGGAAGAACTCTAAGCATCAAGCATGTCTTTGCTGTACACTGGCACATCTTCAGGAAGAGATGTAAGGGACACTCCTTTCCTTCCCAGGGCTCTCTTTGAACCCTACAGGGTGAAGGCAGAAATTGAACCTGCTGGGATTTTAGCTGTAGCCTAGGATCTTGATGTCTCACCATGGCGGTCAAAAGAAGCAGCAACAGCTTGTCTCATCATCTTGAGGGAAGACCCTGAGTGCCACATCATCTTCTAAAGAAGGATAACTTCAGATCCATCAGACCTGTAGCTACCATTTTGGCAGAAGGGCTTCCTTGAATCTTTAGGTCAGATGTCTGAGTTCCAGACAAGTGTACAGTTTCAGGCCAGTTTTCTGATGGACTGCCATTTTCCAGGCATTCTGCAATAAGGGAACCTCTACTAAACATGCTGCTATATTGACTCTTTTCCTAACACATCTTAGTCTGTGTGTACAAAACTCATTAAGATGGACCAGAGAAGGATCCTTGCTTCATATAACCCTCTGTGGATCAGAATGACCACGACCACCCAGCACTCAGCTAGTCTTCATGTTCCGCCCCCGTGACACTCAGACAAAATTATTCTTCTTTGTGAATGTTTTCACAGTGCAAAGTACCTGAAAAGTTTAAAATTCAGCCAAGATGAGTGGTCTTGCTATATCATGAAGCCAAAAGTGTATGTAGCAGGTCACAGAGAGTGGCACAAAGGTAGTTCTGGAGGGGTAGGAGCTGTAATCCTTGGGTAGGGTTATATCTCATACCTGCTGCTTATGGAAAAGGTTGCTTGGAGCGAATCACCCTCAGCAGCAACACCTTGCCACTGTGTTGAAGAGAACTCTGTGTCATTGTCTGGAACAGAGACATGAAGCAATGTAACATGAAATGCTCTCAGCCCCCTCGTGTGCAGCACAGAACCAGTGAACACACTTTGCTGGGTTTTGCTCCAAGGATCTGGCATGGTGAAGTTAGATGACAGCACGCTGCTTGTAGCCAAAGCTGTCTTTCACATTCTTCACCACCCTACAGCCACTCTGAATCCTGGTGGGACAATACTCAGTAACTTTGAGAAACACAACACTCTTGGTAATGTACTTTTATAGGCTGATTTTGCAAGCTTTTGGCAGCTTGCCGTCACCACTTTGGGCAAAGCCTGTAAACAATTGAGACAAGAGCTATTACTTTTGCAACTATATGTGCTTCAATCTGCTGCAAACACCTGATCTTTTCTTTAGTTCCCATTAATCTGCCAATTATAAGAGACCTGAACTCTACAGCACATGGAGGACTGTGGGATTTCTCTTTGCAGTTTGGTGTCTACTGGTAGCTGTCCAGGAGTGTAAATCTTGAAGGATAAATTAAAGGCAAGACCAGGAAACACAAAAGAAAAACCACACCCAAATGAAAATGTCTATACCATCCCAGAAAAAAAATAAGGGTATGAATGGATATCACCTTGCAAATGTTGTCCCTCAGGAGTAAGTGAGGCCCTGATTCACATATGTTTTTATTTTACTGCTGCAGATGAAATATGACCCTTTTCCATGTAGAAAACAACAGGAGATCACAATGGTCTTAGAAAGGAGGTTGTAAACAAAAACACCTACTGGGCTCTGTCCTGCATGAATAAAAAGTTGAGAAACAAAGAGGTGCTACTTGTGGCCCCAATGCACAGTCATGTACTAGGGCATGACGCAATGTATTCCAAATTTACTGAATATTTCAAAGGCACCAGAAAAACCAAACCCCAGGTGATTGCATTTCCTAGAACAGTTTTCCTAATACAGTTCCTAGAAACTGAAAATTATGAATTTGATATTCCTGTCTTACTCCTCCTGCATACACTCTGCCACATCCTTTTTCTCCCACGCAAAACACATGCTGATTTTGCAGAAGGTCTTATATTTTCTAAACCCAGTCCCTCAGTGGAAATGCATACTTTCAGCACTGAATCACTGCTGTGCCAATGGTCTCTGTCAAAGGCAAGCACCACGCCAGCAGCATGAAACTTCCTCAGCTTCAGATGACTGGAGGAGAAGTCGTCAGAGGTGGCCCTTGTTCTGCCAAGAAAGCTAGTCTTTTCTGCTCCTAGGGACTTTGTTCTTCTGCATGTGGGACAAATGAACTGAAAAAACTGTCTCTTCATGTAGCCCATTCTTCTAGCATTTGTCATCTGATTTCACTCAGCTACCCCTGTACTGAACTCAATAACCTGGTTTTGGCTACAGTATATTCTCCCAGAAAGACCTCCAGTTCTAATTTGCAAACACAAATGAAAAATTAGCTGCTTCCAAGGCTAGTTCCTTCCCAATAATGAATCACCCCCTCTGCTAAAAGTGTATATCTTACATCTCTTCTGAGTTTTAATTGAAATTCTCATGTGAATGTTGCTTCTGGCTCCAGTAGCATTAAGCCAATGAATCACCATAGCTCTGATCCAGGGTGACAGCTCCTACGCGTAACAAGGAAATCCATAGCCTCATGAAATGCAGGAAGCTAAATGGACAAATGCTTCTTATATATTAAATCTACTGGCACATGAACCCCTGCATGCTGCACTGAGCTACCAGCATTCCAGGGACAGGCAAGCATCAATTAGAATACTTTTTTAATCTAGTATCATGATCAAATATTTGGGAAGGCAAATGCTAGTAGAGTTCAAACCCAAACAGAGAATTTCCTGTAAGAGCGCGAAATCAGCGGACTACAGGAAAAGACACCAAGACTATATCACATTTATGTCTGTGCTTCAGGCTGATGCTGTGATGATCTAATCAGATGTCTTTTTATCTCAGATGGTTTAAAAACTGTGTTGGAAACTACCCAACCCTTTCACAGAATACTAGACTTGAACACTGAGTTCATCTTCCTCATCTGGCTGCTCATCAATTTGCTCTGCAAACATCGAGGGAGACTACCATTAATCTATAATAAAGCCTCTAGACTGGTTTCTAGGTTAGTTACAAGAACTCCTTTTGTGGAGTAAAAAAATTGTCAAAAATATGTTTTAACACAAAGCTTTGACTCATAAGCACTCTGCTTTCTTCAGTTTGATGTCTGCCTGTCTATTTCAGCTTGAAGAAAATCAGGGTTCCTGTGGCTTCCAGGAGTGTGAATATAGAGAACTGCTGAATTCCACAGAAAATAACCACATGAAAAATTGATGCCTGTAACCTCTCAAAACAGTGAGCGTGGGATTGTAATTAAAATCCTTCCTTACAAGAAAGTCTCATAGTGCTCCAGCAAAGACACACCTTCCCACTTCTTTGTTTCAGGTTCATTTGAATGCTCTGAAATGTTCATGCATATTCATTTTGTTCAGTGAGGCCCCACACTTTTGGAAGAGTTTACATTGAAGTATCTGCTTAAGCCTCACTGAAACCAAACTGCAATAAAGTAGTATCGTGAAAAACAGGGCTGCATTGCACCAGCTATAAGCAGTGCTGTTAACAGAATATACTAATATTAGTAAAGCGATAAGCTTAGGCACCTTCATTACTGAACCTCTTCAGTTCACATACTCAGAGCACAACGCAATCAGCTTTTTTCAGAAGAGCTTTACATGCAATGCCAGCAAGCAACACCAACTCTGTTTACGACAGAGCTGAGTTTTTCAGAAATGTGTGTGCATGCTTTGTGATGACTTCCTAATTGGAAGTACCAGTGCAGACATGTCCCCTGAGAATTGTCTGATTAGATACTGTTACTCACAAGTAACTGTGAATGAATTTCAGGTAATTTTATGCTCTAATTATGCACAAATTTGTTCTGTTTCTGAGAACCAAGTCCACTAAAATAATTCAACAGATCAGCCATGGTATATACCCACAGCAGTGATCAGGAGTGCATTCCTCTTAAACGAGGTTTTACTGCGCTGAAGTCCCTTAGGTGCTGCTTCTCTTTGCAGGGACCATGGCACGAACAGAAAATCTCTGTAGAGATTGTCAAACTCAGGGAGTATATCTGAGTCACTGAAAGAGCATAAAATTATCAAATTACGCTTCCAGTACAAAGACTGGGGAAGAGACCCATGGGACCGATTTGTAGCAGGGCACCAGGCTGCTCCTGGTCTGCTGGAAAAAGCTTGAGTTCCATCAACTAACTTTATAAACTGAGATTCAGGTCTCGGTGCTTAGGAAAACTCAAGATAACTACATGTATGGCAACATTTTAGAGGTGCACATAATAATGAGTCTAGGATGCAGTTTATGTACTGTCACAGAGCTTATTATGTATCTGTGCTAGGTTTTTTCCCGTCACAACTCCAGGTAGCACCTCGTTACCATCTAATGTGCTGTTATTGTTGAAGTATATAGTGACGGACTCTAAGATGCGTGAAAATCTCCCAACTTAATAGTGAAGCAAGAGCTATAAATAAAGCCTTATTCAGTCTTGAAATTAGTTGGAAAAGCAATATAATGTCAGGTTGACATAAGTAAAGAGAATGAGAATTTAACCATAAATGTCCAAAAGGTTGAACTAACAATCTAAAGAAGCAAGTACGTCCACTCCTCTCATGGCAAGGAAAGGACAGACATCCCATACAGAGATGCATGAGGTTTAACTGCAGAAATTCTCATGATAAAGAGGACATCAGAGTAGAGATGAAGGATAGAAGATCTCCATGCCATCCACACCCAGTTGTGCCCAATCTGCGTCAGAGATAAGGGTTATCTATGGGACCGGTTCAAGCACCGATAACTAAATTTGAAACACTTGAAGTTAGCATAGGTGAATGACACTAAGAACATTTCCAGTCATGATGAAAAATCTGAATAGGTATTTTTATAGCAAGTATAAGTCTATTTTTTCGTACTTAAATAGAGAAAGAAATACCTTTGTGATGGCATAAAAATAAAAGGTAGTGCAATCGGGTGAGTATGGGAAACAAAGAAGCACCACAGTGTCCTGGGTCTATCACCACCAGAATAATCAATTGCTCTTCCCACAACACATCTGGTCCAAGATGACCCAGTTGCATCCTCCTGGTCTAATATGGTGCACTAGAAACTGAAGTAGCTTGTCTGAAGCTCTTTAGTTTCCAACTATCTGCAATACTGCCTTGCATCCATATCAGCAACTTTGATTATTTGCTCAATGTACCCTGACCAGTACTTAAAGCATTTATTCTTCCAAAAAGAAAACTGAGTGCAAGTCCTCCCCAGAGACTCTGGCCTGAATCTCAGGGCTGGTCAACTCATTCTTTTTCAGAGGAGTTGCAGGACAAAACAACTCTAAGATTCTACATGGACCCTGTTCCATCAGCTCGGATGTTCCTACCTTCTCCTAAAGTTCATCCGTGTTTGGTGAGTTGAGCAGGTCAGAAAAGAGCAAACAACGCACACATCCCTCTCCTGTTCTGACATCACTATGCACCCCTCTGGCTCCCCAAACACAGCATGTTACTGGTGCATCTGAATCACACCTATCACCCAGCTACAGTGTGTGACAATGCCTAAAACGGGGACAAATTGTATGTACATCACTTTAATATTCTGCAGGAGTGTTAACTAAAGTGAGTTATTTTGGACTTTTTTTATTCATGATTTGAGCTCCAGGTCTGCAAACTTACCTTCATGTCCTCTACTCACTACCTCTCCCAGCTGTCTCTCTGTGGGAATTGCTTAAGTTTAGGATGGGTCTTTACTGCAGGGTTAGTCTGGATTCTTGCTCAAAGATCATATTCCTCTGCCATGCACATAGGAGAGCTGAGGATTCAAGATTTTGTTTGGATCTGGCCTGGACTGACAGATATCTACTTTGGAAATGAACTTAAAAGCTGTAATTTCTGCCACCCCTTCCTGCAGATTCATAGAAAGGCCTTGTTTTCTTGCCCACTTAACTCCTCATTTTGGCACTGCAAGTTGCCTAGATCATTGTATCATTTAAAAAATAATTCCTTCCCAATCCTGTGTTGTGGTTCTGCCTTCCTTGTAGCACATTTGAACAGGAACTGCATGCCTGGTTCTGATCTTGTGTGCACTAGGGTTTTGGTAGTTCAGTGAAATTCGTCACTTGGGAAAACCTCAGAAATCAGAAACTCTGAAATTTCTAAGGAGACAACAACAAAAAGACTCCCAAAAGAGAAGCCTAAGCTTGGGAAATAAATTGAATACTAGAAAATGTGTTCAGGATGACTAAAGAAAGCAGCTCAGCACTTGACAAGTCACTGGTATCTGTTTGTATTACTGATGATTATTCTCATTTTACCCTGTCTCAGTGTCAGCTCAAGGATGCCTTACAAAATAACAACTGACCAGCTCAGGGGGATTTTGTTGATTATCTTCACTGCCTGCATTTTCTCAACATAACATGCTTCTGCTTCAATGCAAAATGCCATCAGTGTCCTTTTTTCCTGGAATGACTTTCATTCACTGCCATGGTAGTGTATCCCTTCCAGTTGTTGGCTTACTTTATTACATGTCTTTCCACAACACCAGTTTAATCTTAGATTGGCACAGCTTCTGATCAGAGGCAGAAGTTCAGCCTAAGACATAGGGCTTATGCAGTGCTGAAGGGAACAAAGCAGTACAACTAGAATTCTGTGTGGTCCCTCTCTCCAGAGAAGACATGCCCTCAACATAAATGACTCATTTTAAAAGCGTTGATATTCAAAAGTACAAAAGGAAGCTAAATTTGCATTGAATGTTGGTAGGCTGGGGTCTAAAATAAATAATCTGGATAAAAGACATTTCTGGAATAATTAATTTCCACTGTCTTGGCTGTTGCACAGAAGGGATTTTGCTGTAATTTAGCACATGGCATTTACATAATTTTTGTTAATATTTCCATACTGGAATCCAAACTGTTCTTCCATTACCTGCAAAGTGGATCACCTTCAGGTTCAGTCTACCAGGTTTCATGTTTTTGTTACAAAGCAAAGACTGAGAAAAGCAAACCTGAGAACATCTAGGAGAAACTAGCTGCAGGGAGGCAGTCATGGAAAGAGGATGCATGAAATGCATGCACATGAAATTCTGAATTCCTGAATAGGGTTGGCATGCCTCATAGAAAGGACTTTAGTCCAGAAAAAGGATTAGGGGAGAAACCAGGAGTGATTTTGGTTCTCAGGAGTAACAAATGAGGTAACAACAAACATGGAAACAGCTGATGGAGCATGAGGACGGAAACGCACACTGATAGAAACAACAGTCAAGCAGCTGATGGAGCTCCTCAGGGACTGTTTCTCTCCCCAGTGGATTGCTGAGCATGGCCGGTAAGAAACCACTTCCCCATCGTGTACTAACGCAGGAGGCCTGGAAAACACACCAGGCAAGGTCAAACTATCGGAACAGGATGTGAAATCAGACACTAGAAGGAATAACAGCATGTGGTAAAATAGCAGCCGCATTTAGAGCAGATGTATTGAGAAAAAGCAGTGTGCAGAAAGGCAGCAGTGAAACTAAAGGCAGTGGGGTGCATCAACAAAGGAACTGAGCATGAAAGTGTAAAGGTAGAAACAATGGAATGGGCACAACAGCATCTGTCTCAATCTCACTGGGAAAAATAACGAAAGGTTTCACTGGGCTGAGAAACCACTGTATCATTTCATTATGAGGTCTGGTTGTTATAGATATTCAGGCAATGCTATTAGGAGCAGAGTTTTACCAATAATCACATCATTAAGGGATACTTTGACATCCTACATAAAGAATGTAGAATAAGTGTGATGAGTAATAGAAGGGTAAATTACTTCTAGATGGAATGGGTGGCACATTTCTCCACCAAAGAGCCGACAAAACCAAGAGACTGTGGGCTATTCTTATTAGTCTTGTAACTGCCAAAACCATTTTAGAAAATCTGAACATTGATCAAAATACAATCCCAAAGAAGATGAGTTTCTATTAAGAGGAAGAACATGCAAAAGTAGGTCTTTTATTCTTCACTGAAGACAGAGCATTATTGGAAATGAGGGAAACTAATTACCGATATCATGACTAACTGCAAATATTTCTGCTCTTCGCTTAGATTTAACTACTTCTTAATGGAGAAGGACATAAAAAGATGCTAGGGATATGGTGTAAAAAAATGGAAGAATTGGAAAAATTCTGATCATTATTTGAGGATTCGAGTTGAAATTTAAAGAGATGGAGAGCAATACTGCTAAGAGGGCCAAAGGAATAGGTAGTTTGTCTTGAGGAAGAAAAGGAAAACAGTTTGATTTGTGTATCCTTTCAGAGAGAAGAATAAGAAGTATATTAAATCTGGATAGGATGGAGAAAAGACCTGTGAAAAAAAAATTTAAAAATATATATACATATGTTATATTTTTAAAAGACCAAGAAGGTCAAACAATAAATTCAAATAACTGAATGTGCACACATGTAATAATTTAATATGGAAATAGAAAGGTCTCTTGCCTTTGGAAAAGGAAGTTACAGAGCAATGGGGTTTTGGTCAAAGCAGGGGCACAGAACCTAATGAAAACTAGAAAGAAATAGACCAGTTGTTACATTACAGCTGCAGCAAGAGAGGAGAGATCTTCTTGCTTCCTGCAATACCATTGTCAGAACTGCTGTGCTGCTTATGAAAAACAGGGCCAACTGTCTATCTTCCTGTAGCCTCCTTACTAAAACAAACAATACAGGAAATAATAACAAGAGTAAACTGAAAATAACCTAAGTTCAAAGGAGCAATATTCAGCTTGCAGTAATGTTCCAATATTGGACTTCATGATATTGCTTTTGATGCAGTGCAGGTTGCTGGCTATTGGGCTGGAGCTGCCGATAATTAACATCTTTCTGAGTACCAGAGTTGATTTCCCTCTTTGCTGAAGCACAGAGCTTGCCAAAGTGTGTGGGCTGAAGGGGAAGAGCTTGGATTTGATAAAATATCCCTTCCCACTGCTAGCAGTGTCTTCAATAATGAAGAAGTAAGGGTTCAGCCCTGCAGAAGGCATCCTGCGCTACTGCCCACAGTGTCAGTGACTGTCACTAGCATCAAAGAATTTGGCTGCAAGAACCCCTGTAGCTTGAGGAATTTACCCTCAGAGTGTATCTAAATGAGCCTCCAACACCCGCCCTGCAGATATAATCCAACTGGCCTTCTTGTTTGCTAGATGGATCCTGATAACAACACCTCTGTACCTTCAAAATCTTGCTGGGAAGACGGGTGAATATTCGAGCATCCAGCTGCTGCTGAGCTCTGCTGCAGCTACTCCCACTGTTCTGAGGGAAGCTCAGGTTTAAGACAAATTGGCCAAACACAGAACAAAGAAACATGCTGAAATAGCATCCAGTAAACAAGAAAAGTAATCTGAAAAAGCATGAACTGAAACAGCTGTGGCAGAAACTAGAACTAGATAGTGAGCAAAACAATGAAGGAATAGTGTATTGTCATCCCACTCCTCTTTCGAGAGCCTTAAAAATAGTTTTCCCTCAAACAAGGGTAAATTCAGACAAAGAGCAGAGGGACTGAAGCAATCTCTAAATACTATCCTCAGGACTTCTAGACTATACTTTCCTGGAGCCCATCTCCTTGGATATATAGCCACAACCATTAGCTTCACCTACATATAGAAGAGCACCTGGAAACTGGACTTTATTTCTTCTTTCCACTGTGTATGATTTTCTTTCTGCATCCTTTTATTTTGCCTTTTTGTTTTGCCATCTGTTTAAAAATAATCTGTGTCAGAGAACAAGGAGAGTGTCAGAACATACTCACAGCAGCACCATAAATAGTCCATGGTTGAAGGTACTTGCCAGCTCTTGGAGTTGTTGAAAGATCATTTGCTGTGCCTGACCAACTGCAAATAAGGAGTGCATTCACTTCTTACCCTTCCCTGTAAGTTGTGACATGGACAGCCCCAATTCTGGAGCACAGCATAGCTCCCATTTTTTACTACGTCCAAACTACATTCAATTATTTAATTCTTCTCTAGTTATCAGATTAACTCATTTGTCTTGATGCTAGATTATCAGGATGATTTGTGGGGAAGGGAAACAAAGAATACTTAGTGTGTTCTTGCAACTTGCAACTTCATGAGCTAGCAGTTGATTCTTACATGACCTCTCATTAAGTCTTTCCCATTTTCCCCTGCTTTATACATTGCTTCTCTCCGACAACACCATAGAAAATAGCTAGTTTTGTCTAATTAAAACAGGACTATTTAGCCTTCAAGCATTATGTTGCTACTTGGAATATTTAGGTATTCAGCAGACAAACCCAGACAGTGGAAAATATTAGCAGCACCTAAAAGGAAGATGCCTAAGGTTGGTCACAGCAAGGTCAGGTCTGCAAAGAGGGGAGACTCCCCTGTTCCTTCACTGACAGTCCTGGGATACTGGCACTGAAACTTCTACCTGCTTCACATTTCTCTGAGCTCCAGTTTTACCTAAATATGAGCTAAGTATGGCAGAAAATTGTTTTAGGTGAATCATCCCTGTGTGCTACAGCCCTAACGTTCCACAGAGGAGCCCCGAAGTCCTCTACAGTGACTAGCATGCCAAAAATATGTGGCTAACTACAACATCTGGCACCAGTGAGTGACTAATGCTGCTTCCATGGCAGTGAAAAACCAAGAGGTTATTCATCTGGATCATTACTTTTTAAGCTCCAACGGTCCAAAACCAGATAACATTTTGTTTTGTTTTTAAGCCAAAATAGAGGCCAGTTGGTGACAGCTGGAATAGCAAGTGGCCAGCGATCAATTATTTTAAAGGAAGATGACTAATTCTTTCCTGTCACACATGAAAGCTATTCCAATATCAAACAAAGAGTCTAATTTGGAGAGACTGCATTATCCCCCAAGCCCTTGAACACTGAGAATTTCCTTCTCTATTTCATGTGAAATTCTCCTTGCATTCCACAAGCAAGTTCTGTAACATGCTTCTTATGAGATTTTTGAAACAAACTGTTCCCTTGTACCATGGAGATTCATGTGGCTGCAAACACATAAAATGTCATTAATTCTTCTGAGGAAAACATAGTGGTGGTCACAGTAAGAGCATCGGTGAGAGACAGGCAGAGGGTGGAAAATGAGACACATTTTGTTAATTTTGTGGAAATAGAGGATTTCAGATTAAATTTTGTAATATTTGAAGGAAAATTAATAGATAGGTTGGGGTTTCGTTTCTTTTCTTTTTATTAGGGTAGATCACAGTGCTATTCATATAGCTTAACACTGCTGCAGTGGGAGAGCAGTCCTAAAGCTTCTTGCACTGACTTTTGAAGAATTTTGGCAGTACAGCTCCTCCCACAGATCCTTTTCCCACTTTTACTTAGGAAAAAAAAAGAAATTTGCCTTATGCCTTACAGTTTCTTCCACCCAGCCACTCTGATCATCAGAAAGACACCAAAGAAACTGTAAAGGACCATATTCATTAGAACAACCCACAGACTTGCAACAGGAACTGAGCTCTTTGAAGCCTTGGAAATAAGACCATATTGCTGCCCCATCCTTTAGTCTTGCATGAGGAACAGGGTACAAAGATTCAGCCGGCATTTCTTCAGTGGCTCAGACAGAGCAGTCGAGAGCAAAGCTCTGTTCCCGTCTACACTGTGCTAGAGGTCCTTGATCACTTTATGAAACATTCATAGTCCATTTAAAAGCACTGATGGCACAGAGATTGCCTCAGAGAGGCTAAGCCTCCACACTTGAAAACAGCAAGGGAAAATCAGAGTGTAGCAAATGCCTCTTGAGCATGTTTGCTTGTTTGTCTACAAGATGCAAGTGGGAAGACTTGAAGACTTCACCAGAAGAATAAATGGCATATTCTCAACACAAATTGTATGCCAATCAAAAAGAGAAACTTAACTTCTTTGTAATTCCACCTGAGTAAACATGACAGGCAGAGCTTCACTTCAGATGATGAAATTCTGGCAACAAAAGAAACAACTGAAAAAGGGGTCTAAGCATGAGACACATCAGACACTTTTATTAACCTGCATATTCATCAGCCCTATCAAAAATTATGCATTTAGTGCATGCCCAGTTTGACTGCAATTATTCAAAACATACAGAAGAACCATGACTTCTCGTCCTGCTTTCTCCAACAGATAAATTATAAAGTACTTATGTATTTCATCCATAGCTCGTTCGGAATGTTTTTTAATACCGTTTACCTAATCCCACACAGGCTGAGACCTCAGTCCTTGATAAGCAATTCACAGAGCGCTGAATGTTAAAACTAAACAAACTCTCACCCAGACCCTGCTTAGCCTGTTGGCTTTTTGGTTTGTTTTGGAAAGGCCTAAGGAAAGGCACACAATGAAATCCAAAGAGTGAAACTGCACTTGGAGAATATTGTCTAAGGAAATTATATATATCTATTCAGAAGCACATAATTCATAATATATTTTTAAAACATGGGAATTGACAGAACAAGAAATAATTAACAAAAAACAAGCAACAACCTCAGCTCAGGGGGAAAACTGTTTCTGTAAATTAATAGTGTGATGCTTGAAATAAGAGTTGAGCAATAGACGAGTCAGAAGCACCTGCAAGTTCAAGAGAAGATAAGCATTGTTCCAGTGGCTTAAACACATCTTCTTTGTGTCATAAAGATCCATGAGCAGAGCACAATCCAAAACCATTTGTGAGATGAAGTGCTTTCAAAAGGCGAAGCAACGTCTTTCAAGCCCCAAAGTGGTTACTTTCAGTAATGTTACTACACTGACACTCATCTCTTCAGCTTGAATTGTGGCTACCTGAATATAAGTAATAAGAGCTAAGAAAAGAGAGGTCAAGTGTTTACCCTCCTGCTTCAGTCTCTCCTACTAAGCTTTTGTCTCACTGCAGCAGGATTTCAGGGTTGTGAGTGGTACGATTGTGCACTTGGTGCTTCGGGTTACAGAGTGAGTAAAGTATAAAAGGGCAACTTAGACTGGAAGTCCACTTTTGCTGTGAAAATCTCACATTTCCATGTTCTTTTAAGTTTGATAACAGCAGCAGGCTTTAAAAAAAAAAAACCTCCAAGCATTATATGGCATTTAAATAGCAGAGCTAATATAATTATGTGTAAGTTGGAACAATTATCTGAAAATCATGTAGTAAGAAAAGGAGGCAAAGCACTCAGCCATCACAAATGAAAATGCCAGAAGGGACCTAAGCCTTCATTACAGACTGATGACCTGCTAAATTATACTGCCAGAGCACACGCAAGACCATCCCTGACAGTCTAATTCCAGCTTCCCTCTGTGGAGACATGACAAATTCTTCTCTTAGCCCATACCCAGAAAGCAGATGAAAAGAGCATGAAAATTAAAAGCTTCATAGAGATCTGCTGGACCATACTGATACTGCACCAGAACTTGATTAAAGAGGTTACAGGGACTTCATATTTCTCTGGTTGTCTCAGCAGAGACACTCTAATAAGGAATGTAATGGATAGATGGAGAGTGTGCAAATAAGGACAGTCACTGACCCTTTAACTCTGGGAAGTCAATTTTCTCACACAGGCACTCTTTTGAGTGGTAAGTGCAAACTGTACATGCTTGCTTAGCCAGGATGCAGGTGATGGTGAGGCTCGACTGTCACCGTGGATGCAGAGGAGGTAGAAGTGGGAACTGCTGCTGGAGTGTATCTCCAGCACACAGGAGATTGCAGGAGAAGGACCCACTAGCTAGAACTGGCTTTGTGACAGTGTGAGGCACCAAATCCAAGCTGATTAGCTCTGCCATGGGTCAGGGATCAGATTAATAGAGCAGCACTGAAGTAAAACAGTTATCTGTTTTTGGGCAGGAGCAACCCTGTGCTGTGCTGTAGTTGTACACAGACCCTCACAATTTCTCTGTGTGTGCCATGTGCAACAGAGCTGTTTTCCTGCTCTGTTTCCTTCTATGAACTGGGATCCAATCCTTCACCTGCAGTACTGACACGTGGGTGAGACAGGGCGATTAGGCCTGCCAGGCTGCAGCAGTACTGACAGGCTTGGTTGTGGCAGCTGCACCAACAGAACAAGTGGGTTATTGCAAAACCTTAAACTGAAACAGGGGAGGTTTAGATTAGATATTGGGACAAAATGTTTTACTGTGCAGGTGGTGAGACACTGGCACAGGCTGCCCAGAGGAGTTTTAGATTCCCCAGCCCTGCAAACATTCATAGCCAGGCTGGATGGGGCTTTGAGCAACCTGGTCTAGTGGAAGATGTCCTTGCCCATTATGAGGGAGGCAAAACTAGATGGCTTTTTAAGGTCCCTTCCAACCCAAATCATTCTCTGAATCTCTGATTCACTGCACTAGGGAAAAGTCTAGCCCGTACTTCCATTAGGAGAAGAGGGAAGACTTATTTTGCATCTCCTCAAACAAATGGACTGCTTGTGTGCTGTAGTGGGTTGACCCTGAA
>VZTI01005554.1:0-44829 GCA_013397865.1 Struthidea cinerea
TGGCGGATTTTCCCGCCTTGGGAACATGAGGATAACACGAGGGAAGAAGAGAGAGCTAAAATGGCGGCGGGTGCTGCTTAAGGGGGGATAGAGAGGAGAAGATGGCAGACTGCCGGGCAGTTGCTGCCTTTTTCAACACGCGTTTTTCCGGGGGACTTCTTAAAGTAAAATTTTTCTCAGTATCTCCTTTATTAGGTCTATCGGATCTCGGCTGCCTCCCCGCACCCCAAAAGAGGACGACACCACTCTCCGATAGTTGCCCCAGGGCCCACTCACTCGCTCTGCATGCACACCGGGGATGGCCGAGTCCCCACACTCACACCACAAGCAGCACCCTTACACACAGGGATACTAAAACACAAAATGTCTTCTTAAAAGGAGAGGGGGAAAAGGGCTAGATGTCCCACTTAAGGGATTTGGCCTCACCAGCTCACGCTGAGATGTTCCAGGGGATGTCCTTTGCTCTGCTGCGGTCCAGGAGGGGTAGGAAATCCAAAAATCCAAGGAAAATTTTGGGTTAAAAAAATCAAATTTTGGTAAAATTTACCAAAATTGCGGGATTTCACCCCAAAAAGGATCCCGGACGAGTCCCCAAGAGTTGTCAGAAACACAACTCACTTTGCTGTGTAACCAAAGAGATGTTTATTTGAATGGCCACAACAAAGTGTCCGTGGATCCAAAAGAAAAATAATTAACAAAATAAGCAATAATTAAAATAAAGGAAAATAAAATATAAAAGCCGGGTCCGCAAAGATCGGACACCCGGGCCACCACACGGCTGCCCAAGGCGGGAGCTGTACGGTGCCGGAGGAGAAAGGACTTCGGTTGGTATTGAAATCCTTTTAGAAAAAGTAAAGGTCTCTGTAAAAAGAGATTTGAGGCCAGGCTCCGCACCGGGCTTCCAAGACCAGGCAAGTGCCGAGTGCAGCGACAAGCCAAGGCTAAAAAGCAAGATTTGGAGGTGCACTGCCCTTTTCATAGCCCGATGTTCTCTCAACTGCCCGCCCCTGTCCGGCCCCCATGGCTCCAGCCGGTTGGTGTTTGCTGGAATGAGGTCAGGCCTTCCCACCAGTCGGCTCATGTGTCTAGGGGAGAGTAGGCTGATGTAATTGCCTCTGAGCAAAAGGCGGGAAGGCCTGACCTCATTCCAGCAAACACCAACCGGCTGGAGCCATGGGGGCCGGACAGGGGCGGGCAGTTGAGAGAACATCGGGCTATGAAAAGGGCAGTGCACCTCCAAATCTTGCTTTTTAGCCTTGGCTTGTCGCTGCACTCGGCACTTGCCTGGTCTTGGAAGCCCGGTGCGGAGCCTGGCCTCAAACCTCTTTTTACAGAGACCTTTACTTTTTCCTAAAGGATTTCAATACCAACCGAAGTCCTTTCTCCTCCGGCACCATACAGCTCCCGCCTTGGGCAGCCGTGTGGTGGCCCAGGTGTCCGATCTTTGCGGACCCGGCTTTTATATTTTATTTTCCTTTATTTTAATTATTGCTTATTTTGTTAATTATTTTTCTTTTGGATCCACGGACACTTTGTTGTGGCCATTCAAATAAACATCTCTTTGGTTACACAGCAAAGTGAGTTGTGTTTCTGACACATGACATTTCAGAGAATAAAAAGAATCTGCCCAGTATGAAATAAGAGCAATCAGAGAAATGCAGAATAATGCATATAACAATTCCTTAACAAATTCTACCATATCTGCTTAACTAAAAATAGCAGATGTTACAGAAAATGTGGGTTTCATGATCAAGAATCCAGGAAACTTTGTGAGTAGGATTTTAGAATCTTGACAAAGTCATGGTTATCTGGTATGGCAGCTCTCCAGGGTTTCAACATATCAAGTCATCATCAGTGATAGGTACACCCTAGAATAAATTTAAATCATCACTTTTGTCCCCTTTCCTCACCAATGAGAGATTCTAGAAATTAAAGTTTGCTTTAAATTTTGAGAAAGAGTCATAAAGAGAAATAGAACAGATTTTATTGCTTCTAGCAGTCCATTGTTTTCATGCTAATATAATAGAATTTTTCATGTTTGAACCTTAGCAGGTTTCTATTCCAGCCTTCTTCTCGAGGCACAATTGCCCTGAATTCAGACAAAGTTCCTGTCAGCTTTCACCAGTGTCTTCCAGGGTGAACGAATTCACTGCTTTCTTAGGCAACCTGTTCTAATGCATATCATATCACCGTTCTTGCCCTGAGAAATATTTCTTCATGTCAAATTGTAACCATCCTCGTTCCAATTTATGACCATTCTCTTGTCCTCCTGCCACCAGCCTCATCAAATACTCTCCACCTACTCAGAAACTCCTTGCAGGTATGGAAACGATGCTGTCAGGTACCCTCTAAGCTATTTCTGCTCATGGCTGGATGAGATCAGTTCCATCAACATCTCACAGGGAAAATGCTCTGGACCTGAATATTTTGTTGGCCTTTTCCAGACTCACTGCAGTTTATCAGTGTATTTCTTATATCAAAGTGTTCAAAACGGGCTCATCACACGTAAAGAAAAAGGGATATCTGTATCTCTTTCTAAGGCAACTCAAACTGTCTTAGCCACCTTCCTATAACTCAGCACTTTGCAGACTTTTAGCAATGTATGATGAAGGAAAGTATTTCTAACTTGAATTTACTTAATTTTGGTGTAGCAGTTGTTGTCTGATTAAACACATCAAGTTTCATATTACATAGGAATTAAATTTAACATAATTAAAATCTATACCAAACCCACAATATATCAGCTTTAACAGCAAAAGCCTACTAAGATGCCTCTGGAGATATTAGGAAACCCTATGCATATGTTATATGATTACTTATTTTTATAAAATACGTGAAAACAATTGCTTGTTAAATCTTCCCTTCATATGAAAGCTGAAACCTTGCTTCCTATCAACATCCATGGGAGATTTTCCATGAACTTCAACAGGAGTCATAACTCATCCAGAATACACAAACAGTGCCTCTGTCTGAATATGAATTCAAGCATTAAGCTATAAATAATAAATGTAGAATTTGAATTGAAAAATAGGCAATTTTTTTACAAAATATGATGCCTGAATTAATTCTTAGACACTGTATGAGAGACACAGCCCAGGGTGACTTACACAGCCATGAGTTACTTTAGAATCTTCTTAATTTTTGTAGGAGATGCTGTCAGTCATGCCCTGAATCCAGCCATCCCATCCTTATCCTTATCCTTCATGTTCTTTAACTCAGTGGTAGCACTTCTCCTGCAGTAAGGAATCAGGACGTATATGATTTAATACTGCTGATAGCTGCTTCTGATTTACACTTTTTTTTTCTCTTCCTAATTACTGAGCACTATTAAAAATGCTGAGGGATAAGGCATTGGATTAAACCTCTATAAATGAAATTCAGACAGAAAACTTCATAGAGACCTGGAAATTTTGCAAAATCACATTAAAGTAAAAATGAGACTTCTAGAACAGTGAGTAGATAGAAACAAAAAGCTGAAGTTGTAGTGGAAGAAACAAACCCAGCTCTTCCCATTTCTCACATCCATTGAGTTACCAGTTCATCAGGATGTGTAAATGCTTTCATTCAACACTATTGTGTTGAATTTCCAAGAATGAACTACCAGTAAGTAATAATAATACTATAATACTAAAAGTATTAGAAGTACCAGTATTGATCCTTGGAAGACAAAGCAGAAACTGATTTTCTCTGGCTGTTCACTGCTGTTTGGACAAGACTTCCCAGATTTGGGGAATGCTCTATTTTGTCCTATTCATGTTCTCTGCACTGAATTTTGGATCCCTACATCTCAAGCAGGTTTCTATTAATTTGATTTAATTCCTTCTCTTCCCTCTTTCTTGATTTTTCCAGTCTGGATCTTTCCTCAAGGCATCACACCATAGATGTTTACCCACGAGCAGGTCTTGACTGTTCTTGAAATCAGTATATCTGTGTGAAAACAAAATATTCTCAGCGCAATGTTTTCAGCAGAAGGGCAGAGCACAAAAATGTGCACTCTTTCTAGAAGCAACTCAGTAAGAAGAAAGCACAATAAAAGCTTTCTGACTAATTTGAGACTTCCTAAGGGGACTGATGTGAACCCCTAAGGTCACTTCCAAACAAACCAGAGGGCGTGGAGCTGCTGATCTGTCTCTGCTATGACAAAGCCCTTGGCTCTGCAAGCTCCCTGGTGCTGTAGGAATCACCCTACTTTCTCTAGGCAGAGAATTGTTTGTCATCGCATGTCACTGCCAGCCTACAGTTCAAAGGCAAAGCTCAGCCTCAAGCTTACACAGAGCCACATTCCCAAATCGATCGGTACTTTTTCCTGCAACCAAAAGAAGTGTCTCTTGCTAGTCGGACACACCTTTAACAGCAGCTCAACAATGAAAGAAAAAAGATGCATCTTATTTGACAACCTAGTTCATGTATCCCAGTTGTTCCTGGCTGCCTCCCAGAAGCACCATAAAATGTCTCTCCTGTAGGAGCCAAATATCGCCTTCCATTAAAGGCACAGAATGCAAGAAGTTGTAAGTAGTAAATACTATATACTTTTTGCAAGCATGATGGACTAGAGACATCAGGGTAATGGGTAATAATGAAAAGGAAAATCAGCAAGCAAGTCTCTGTAGTCATATAGACCAAACTGACTGTGTGACATTTCAATTTTGAATGAATGTCATAAACCATAGAAAATACAGGTTTAATGAATATGCCTACATAAAAGCATAAACAAGACAAACCTTTTCACCACAGTGTTTATATTTACAGCACATAAGTTACAAATTAAATTTACTCTGGGATGTGCTTCCGATACGAATGACTTTTCTGTAGAGAAATATTATCTGTAATCATCAGATCACTGAGAGCAGGAAGGATCCATTAGTGATGTTGGGGATGATGAACTGAAGTAGTGTTCAGTGGATTTTAATTATGCTAAAAGATGAAAGTGCTCGGGAAAGGGTTTAAGTCATACCGAAGGGAAGGAAAATGAACTGACTTTATTTAAATAAGTAGACATGTTTATTTCAAACAATTTTAAGCTGATTGCTTATTGCATTAATATGTTTTAGGAAGTTGATCTATTCCAGTACTATGCAGTTACGTTGTTTAATATCGGCAGTCAAAACATTGAAAAACTATGAGTCTTGGCTATAAAGTTTTTAAATTATGAGATTAAAAAATATGTACAAGAATTTTTCATATTTTAGCTGCAGAGATATACAAAATACTCACTGCAATCAGATTATTATAGTTATCATTATTTTCAAATGACGGTTTCCTCAAGGGCTCACAAGATCAGACTTTAAAAATGGTACCGGGCTGAAATACTGCCTTCACTGAGGTAAACAGAAAATATACTCTTGATTTCAAGCAGATTTCAATATAACAAAATTCATAATAAAATTGCAGCATGTTGGACCTCTTCTGCTTGTAAATTAACATCTCTCTGGTAACACATTGCAGCCTGGAGCTTGATATAAACCTTCTTAGAGCAGAGTGAATTTACAAAGATTCTGGGCCTTGATTCATTACCCTGTACCCCTTCAAACCTTCAGTAATTACATTAATGTGAGTTTACAAGTGCCAGATGGAACAGACTCGTGTTCCTTGGCAGGTCACCCTGACTCCATGTATTCCTCCAATCTCCTGACTGAGGCAGAGACACAACTGCTGTGTGCCACAGCACCAACGCTCTCCCTTGGCCATCCCAGTTACAAGACAACTTCTAGCCATTGTTAAGAGGGAGAAGGGAGGTGATACACATCCTGTGGCTGCCTCAAAATGTTTCCTTCTTGCCCAAAGACCTCTAGGTCTTTATTGAAAGCAGAATGACAATTTGCATAACCTTTGTGCACACCAAAAAGTCTAATATTCACAGATACCTTCACAAACGAAATATCTTTTCCTTTTGATATCATTACATGAGGTTTTTTATGGGTAGGAGTGTGCAATTCCTTGTTGACATCAGCACTGTGCCTGGAGAATGAGCTTTTTATTGTTACTTTCCACAGTAGCTGATGCTCTAGCCACGAGTTTTTTTCCTTATAAGGTGTCTCAAGGTACTTACATCCAGCATGTAATCTTTTGCTCCTGCTCATATTTCATGCTTTGATCTCTGTTAAACGAAGTCCTAACCTGTTCACAGCCCTGTACCGCAACCCAAATCAATTTTCTTCCAATTTTCATGGCCTGAACTCCCTCAGAAATGTAAATTACAGAGCAGCATGGTGCATGAAACTTGACTTAGACAAAGCCAGCCCTTTGCCTTGCAGAACATAGTAGTCATCCCATTCCATTACTTTTATCCATATACCTGGATAACAGACAGGCAAGTGCTTGCACTTGTTTTAAGTTAGGAGCTTCTAGCATTAATATGCTTTGTTACTGGCCCATTTCAAAAGCCTCCCTTCAAAGGTTTCAGTGGATGGCCCCAGTATGCTTCTAACACGTCAATAGGTGTTTTACTGAAGGCTGTGGGAGCGCAGGATTGTTGCTTGGCCATCCATGCTAATGTATGCCTAAATAATATAAAGTAATATAAAGAATAAAAATATGGTCTCTGAGCTACCTGCAAAATAGAGTATCCACTCCTGGGCTGCAGAGTTATCATGACTCTAATAAGACAATCTTTTAATTGGACATTAAGCATCATTTTCCAGTCATCCACTAATTGAATCTCATTTAAGGCTTTTCAATTGGGAAAAAAACCCATATGTTTTCCCCAGAAAAAGCTCACCCTGCTCTCCTCCTACCTTTCAGCTTAACACCTCAGTGGGCTTTGTGGTCTGCAATATTGAATTTCTGATTACGGATAAGATGTTTACAACAGAGATGATAGTCATGAGCAGTGCATCTCAGAGCAAATTTAATTTGTTTCCACTGTGCTGTACACAAAAAAAAGGAAAAAGAAATATAAACCCAATCTTGTTTATGGTTTTATAAAGTCATATTCATTAAATCCACATGCTTGGCATTTCATGTAATTTTCTCCATAAAAAATAAAAGTGTTATTTTTGTTTAAGCCTATTTGACGGTGGGGATTTACCTCCCAGTTGTTGCTCTTCATTACAAACAGTTACCCAGGACAGCTCCTAATATTCAGAGCTGTGTCCTGCTCAAATCCCTGTTGAATGTAAGAAAAAGGTTTTTTAGCTGGAATTATACCAGCATGGTAACCGGGCAAGGGGATCTATCTTTTTTAATTGGACTGACGTACATAGTTTAATATTAAGACCTAATCTAATCCTGCTAATGGAAAAATTTAATATTCTGATAGAATCACTTAATGAAATAGAATATTATGTCCTGTGTTAAGAAAGAGAGAAAAAAAACTTTAATTTGCACAGCCTTGATAGCTCAGTATGTATTTTTCATTAGCAATCATATGATTCTAATCCTTAGCCCAATGCCAATGTTTTCTTTTATTTGGTGGTTTCAGATAAAACCTTGGAAAATCTTGTCTTAAAATAAAGTCATATTTCGCCTTGATATGGTAAATTAAATGAAGTATTGTTTGCTACTTGATGGCTTTGCTGGTTGAGATGGTGCTGCAGCCTCTTGTATTCGGTCGTGCTGTGGGGTTCAAACACAGAATCACAGAATCATAGAACGGTTTGGGTTGGCAAGAACCTTAAAATCCTGTTCCAAACTTCTGCCATGGCATGGGAGACCTTCCACTCTCCAAGGTCACTTCAAACCCCGTCCAACCTCGCCTTGAGCACTTCCATGGATGAGGCAGCCACAGCTTCTCTGGGCAACCTGTGCCAGGGCCTCACCAGCCTCACATACCTGCCATATCACGGCATGGTGGGTTAAATGTTGTAGGATCCTAAACTACTTTTATGGTAGGTTAATTCTTCTAGGAACACTATTCAGACCACCTTCTGACTGCCCTAAAGGAACTGACGAGTCCTCAATGTATAGAAACACAAAGAAATAAATGTTATCCCCTGTTTGCCTTGGGAATGGCATCTGGCATTGGTCAGCAGGTGTTGAGCAATTGTATCGTGCACCACTTGTTTGGTTTATCCCTTTTTATTATCATTATTATTATTTCCTGTTATTATTACGTTTTGCTTTGTTTTTCAGTTATTAAATGGTTCTTACATCAACTTACAACTTTTGATTCTCCTCCACATTCACTCAGCTGTGGGGGAAAGAGGGGCTGAGTGACTGGCTGTGTGGTACATAGTTGCCATGACACCATCTCAGCATCCTTTGATCCTGGTGGCCAGTGCTTCCATGATTCCTTTCCCTTTCTCTCTTGCAGCACAGAGACAAGTTTGTAGGATACCACACAATACTGCAGACAGCAAAATAGATGCTCATATTCACACTTGGGGAAATCTGTGATATACCTGAATGTCATAAACGTCAGCTAAAAAGCAGAACAAGTGAATGTTTTCAGTGGTTTAAGAGATAGAAAAGGTCAAAGAAGTTCGGTGTTAGAATGCCTGTTGGCAGTGCTGGTAGTTTCTAGCTGGTAGGGATCTCACAGGTGGGTGCAGGATGCAGCTCCAGCATGGCTTTCTATTCATGGTTTGTTTTGTGCTGGGGCATGCACTGTTTGTGCTTATCACAGAATAAGATTTTGCTTGTGTTTAAAGTTTTTTGTGGGAATGGACCCTCCATCACCAGGCAAAAATTGCCCATGGGCTCAGCCATAATGTGTTGGGATGGAAGTTTCCATCACCTGTTCCCCACCTAACAGGACTTCATTACTCTCCCATGTGGATCTTGAGAAGGAGTTGTATTATATTTCTTCCTTTTAATGCTGCTGCAATTTTAGTGAATACCACTGGAATTAAGAATTGCTGGACAGAAGTAATTATCATCTGTCAGCAGAACATGATTAAAAAAAGTAAAAAAAAAAGGATAGAGTGATCATGCCAGTGTTTTTCACATATGTCCATAGGTTCTGATCATTTTGTGTTAAACATCCTTAAGTGAATATTGACTCTCACAGTAAATTCTCAGGTGTTTTCTTTTCCAGATGAAAATTACATTATCATACCTTATATACACATTTGAATGAATATTTCCTGTGAAAATGCCATGAAATTTAGTTTTCAAAGGCCCTGTATCCCATCTCACTCCTATCCTAATATATCTTGATCAAGTCTTTTATGTATACAGCTATGTTGAATATTCTATCATACATATTCATAGACCAGTTATTACAGATACAGTAATTGCTGCTTTACATGCTTCACAAGGTTTTATAAAATATTAATTGCCTATTATTCCTGTTGCAGGTGGAAACACACGAAAGATGGCTCCCTCCTGTAATATAATAAACTCATTTTCAAGTTACTTTATTGCACTCTGAAACAGAGATATGTGCACTGAAACCTGGCACAGTCTCAAGCTACTTGATGCTATTCTGAATTTCTATTGCCCCAAAGTTAAGAGTTTTGCAACTTTAAAGTTGTTGAAATTCTAACAGGAGTTGAGTTTTTACTCTTAAGTGTGTCTAGCCTGTGAGATAGGTACATGAGAATAGATTCCTCAGGCTATATACAGATTTTCCAGGCAAGAGGACATGGTCATGCACAGGTTTGTTGTTTTTTTCCCATGATAATAAGACCGTACATTCATGGTCTTTTTCTGACATGTGAGAAAGATACATTCAGGGCTCATTCTTTCTGTATTGTGTTCACTTAAAAAAAACATACGGATTAAGAAAAAAGGCAGAGAATGCCCATGCTGAGGGACTTCATCCACATGGATTACACACAGCAGAGTGGTTTATCTGACCTGTGGGAATAGAAGACAAAGCACATTCTGAAATAGCCTGGAAAATGAGCAGGTAGAAAAGGAAAGAAGTGTCCCTACCTGTTGGTCAATACAAAGACTTGAAAGAATAGTTGGGGGGTTGATGACTTTTGGAAGGAACACTGGGGTTGTAGATTAATTAGGGTTTAGACGGGAAGTAATTTAATCTGTGAAAAAAATGGATTGATCTGACTCTTTCCAGCTGCACAGAGGCATTCAGGCCCTTACATTGGACAATGCTTATTCCACAGTAAAAATCCCCTGAAACGTGTGCAGTAACAGCATCTGGTCTCCAGGACCAACAACATCACTTTGTGACAGCCTTCTTTTAATCTGCACTACTTCTAAATGTACGACAGCCTTGTGGTACAGTTCTCGTGGAGATTCTTGATTCCACAGTTTTAATTCTTTCTGGAACAATGAAAAAGGAGACCAACAATCTGATGATCTCTTTAAGGTGTCATGCCCTATGGGCTGGATTCATGTGCAGCATGAGTTGTTGAAGCATCTCAGAAGGAGACTGCAGAGATCTCTAAAAAAGAGATTATACACATCAGAATTGTCAAGCAGCCTCAATTTTGAAATGGAAGTTGTGGTCTGAAAACATAACCCCACTGAACAGGTAAGTCTCACAGCACATTTCAGTGAGGTGTGGATATTTACAATTACCTAATCTGGCTCTGGTGTTGCCAGTTTAGGGAGTCTCTAAACACAGACACAGGGCCTAGTACAGAAAGGAGACATTGTTTGTTCTGCTCAGGGTACAAGGTGGAGGTTTTCATAAAATCAAGCACACTGACAGTCAAAGCTTTATGTATGCATTTCAGCAAACAAAGAAATCACAGTTCATGGGCTACAAGTTACCTAGTTCTCTTATTAATTAGTATTCTACTATCTATGGGTTAATGATTCTCTTCTCATGCTGATTAGTCTGCATGCTCAATCTTCCTCTTGAGTCGGGGCTTTCTTGCGTCAGAGATGGTGATCTCCCAGTGCCAGACTCGAGATGCTGTGAATTGGCTCTGATCCCTTGCATCACACAAGGCACAGGGACCCGTGGTGCCAGCCAGGTGACAAAGAGACACAGCAGGAGCTGACACTCAGCAGGAAAACCCCAGACTGTTCAATAAATCCCAGGTGGTCCTTTGTTCAGGGCCCTTCCTTTGAAGTTATGAGGCCTGTTTCAGTGAAAGGCAACACCCTTTTTCACATTCTCACTCTTTGTAACTCTCTGGGGGAATTTTTAACTATTTCTTACCCTTGAGATGTCAGCATTGCCGGAAAAAGTACAATCGCAGAAAATATATGGGTTATTATTACCGTAAATTTTTGCCCAGCTCTGTGGGGTCCCGCAAGCCCACAGAACCTGGGGCATATTTGGTAATACAGTCAGGTGGCAAAGAGGCAGGAAGGAGATTTGCCTTTCATCCTGCTGGATGGTTTATTCCATGCTGTACAGCCGAACTCCCAAAGCAAATCTGAAACCCGATCCTGAGGGTCCCCGTTTTATCTGGGGCCAGGGAGAAAGGTGGGATTAGGGAATGGGGACCAATGGGAGAATGCCAGGGGAGTGACGAGGCTGGCAGCCAACCGGGAGATTCAAACCGGGACAGACCATACCAAGGAACAAAGCATCCCAGGGGATGCTTCTGTTCGCCCCTAACCAAAGGCATCACCGACCCCCACAGGTTATATGGGGTCCTACAGAAATAAATCCTCATTTCTGCAATCACAAACAGATACATTACATAGTATGTAATGACAATACCGAATTTAGGCAGCCAAAAGCTAGACATTTCAGCATTAGAAACATGAGTCTCAACAACACCAAGAAAACAGTATCAAAAATAACCTTTTATTATTAAGGTATATTTTATAAATTCTCTGGAAATAATTTTGCTAAAGCAGAAACTAACAGACGGAACCCTGAATATAATTCAAATTCATAGAGGAAAGTAAACACATCATTATATAGGCTATGGGTATGAAAACAAATTTTGCTTTCTCATTTTTAATTTTAAGTCTGATATCTGAAATTAAATAAATGTTTAACTCTACAAAACTTCTGAAAGTAATCCCACAAGTTACATACCTCCAAGTAAACTCTTGAGTTATGATTGATCCACTGGTCAACGGTGTTTATGAGAAATCAAGAGCTAAAAAGCAGTTGGAAAATTGTAGCTACATTTGGGATTTATTAAGATTTTCTGTTATTCAAGGCTGCCAGAATCCAGAAAAACATCATCATGGAATTACTGAAGCAGCTATTGCTGTTTTCAATCTTTGCATCCTTGATCTTAGGTATCAGTTGCTGTAATCCAGCTGAATTTGTCACAGCAACAGAGATCTTAATCTATCAGTCACTTTTTACTGGGTTTAAATATAATTAAAAAGTTATTAACTTCCTTCAGGGAGGACATTCTAACCTTTTTTTGTTAATGTGGAAGCAGACTCCATGATTAGCAAAGGGAGAAACATGTGGATCTTATTTTTTTTCCTCTTTCACATGCCTGATAGAGGATTTTAGGAAGACATTTGTACTTATATGAAGTTAATTTGCCTGGATTTCATTTAGAAGTTTTGGGCTTATTCATTCTTCTACTAATTCAGGAAATTTCCTTTAGAAGTTTGGGGGCTATTCAATTTTCTATTAATTCAATTGGTAGATTGTGCCTGACACATGGAAGCTGCCTCAACAAAGGGAAGATTTTGTGGGGTCTTTTTACAGTTAAGATTTTCCATTACTGTGATCTACCTAATCAGCTGTATTGATCCATTACTTTGTTAGAATAGCCACAGTGCATTAAGGGCTCCAACATGGTCCTAAAGTGTATTCAAATTTAAGGCAATTTACATCACTAATCTACTCCTAATGGTAAAGAAATAATTCAACAAAATGTTACAAAGACTTGAAGATGTAGCATTAAAAAAGGCTGATCTGAAAACATATTCTCGGAACATCATGTAAATCTTGGACAACATGAGAAATCCCTTCCAGATTCGTGCCAAATAAACCTGTCAAATTACATGCCACCTATTTGAAAGTTAAATGAGAAGCTTTTCTCACTGGGAATATGTTCCTTGATTATCCCTATGAACACAGCTCACTTCTGTTGGCAAGAAGTCTGTTAATAGGTTTTCTCACTGTCATCAAGCAGCAGAATTTGAAGTGCATAAGAGTTAACAAAACTGTGTATATAATGAACCAAAGACATGGACAAAATAGAGGAAGAAAACCCTGAATAATGTGGTGAAGCAATTCAAGGAGAACTCAGAAATTCGCCTAGAATATATTTACTTCATAATCACATTGCTCATCCTTTTCTCCCTTCCCTGAACTCTTTAAATTACATCATTGCTTATTCAGTCATAAAGAATAAAATGTGGGGGGGGAAAAAAGGCCAAGAAACCTTGGGATTTTATAAAGACTTTTAATTAAGTTTTGTTCAAAGTTTTGTTTTATTCTGGAAGAAAATATGAAATCAATTCTACTTTTAAGCTTATGATATGAAGTTTTCATGTGACTACACAAAGTCGCACTTCTTAAGTCTTCAAAGTCAGGCTTTTTAAGTCTTCCTGTTTTAATGTTCCATTTTTAAAAAGTTAAAGAGAAAAACCCTTTCTCTGTTGGAAATGGTAAGTATTTCTGCTTTTGTGAAGTGCACTTGTTGTATTTATATTTTCATGAAGAAATGTTTTGTCTGTGTCAGTCAGAGACTTAATGGATGGTGAAAAGCAGCACAGCAGATATTCCAATTTCTGCTTCTTAGAAAATCTGGATTTTAGATTTGATTATAGGTGTGAATTTTATTTCTTTATTAAAATAAAATGCAACAAGCATGACTACTGTCCCTTCCTACACATTATATAGATTCTTTCGTGTTCTCTTTGAGAAAACAACACCACCAAGAAATTATGCTTAGCCAGATCACCAGTCCTGCAATTTTAATACATGGCTCATGGTTAGAATCACTGAATCATAGGATAATTTAGATTGTAAAAACCTTCTAAGATCATTGTAACCAACCAATAAACCAGCACCACTGTGTTCACCACTAAACCATATCCCCAAGTGCAACATCCACACACCCTTTGAACACTTCCAGGAATAGTGATTCTACCACTTCCTTGGGCAGCCTGTTCCAATGCTTTGCAATCCTCTTGATGAACAAATGTTCATATAATCATAGAAGCATAGAATATCCTGAGTTGGAAGGGACCTACAAGGATGATCAAGTACAACTCCTGACCCTGCACAGACACCCCAACAATCCCACCCTGTGCATCCCTAAGAGCGTTGTTCAAATGCTCCTGCAGCTCTGGCAGCTTTAGGGCTGTGACCATTCCCTGGGGAGCCTGTTCAGCGCCCAACCACCTTCCTGGGGGAAAAAGCTTATCCTAATATCATTCCTCTCACTTTGCTGGAGAAATATGCAGATTGTGTTTCTTTTGATCAATAATTTGCAAGACAGAACATTAGAGGGAGACATTCCATTATTATGTGTTAGAATACCCTTTTCCCTGTTCAGGTAGATGAACAAACTATGATTATTCCCCTGCCATTTGAGAAGGTGTTTCCCATGCTCTGTATGGACCTATGGATCCTTTCCAGCTGACCTGCTGAATCTCTCCCTCCTTTTTCTCTATAAAAGAGTTAATGCCCTCTGTGAAACCATTGATAGTTTCAGATCTGTCCTTTCCTGCCTCCTAAATATCATCCAGTGCATCCATTTACCTCTTTATTTGGTCCATCTCTTTCTGATTTTACCCATATCTGATTGCTATTTACCCTGGCAATGCACTCTGGATCCAAGACAAAAGAGCAATTCTTGTACATTTTATCTTGTGCCTCAGTTGTTACTTCTTAAGGCTATTCCTTTTTTTTCATTCCCACTTATAGTGCAAAAATACACTTCCATCGAATGTTTAGTCATTTTGATATCCCTCCTATCTGATTTGTTCAATTTAGTTTCCTTTTCCTATATGAAACCAATTTAGAATAAAGAGAGGGGTGTTGTTAATAAAGCCGACAACCAACAAAACCAATATAAAATAGCTCCCCATTCACTTACTAATTTCCTTCTTAATATTCCAGGACATATAAAGAAAAATAGATAGGAAATGAATGTATTAAAATTCTGATCATGCGTGCTAATCTATTTTTTTAATACTAGGTAATTCCCAGATGTTTCTCATAATTACCTCTCATCATTTAGTAGTAGCACAGGAGAAAGCCTTGCAAATTTTCTTGTATTCACATGCAATTGGAACAAGGTCACTGGCTAGACCCAAGGACAACAGCTGACAGTAAAACCTTTCTTCATGCCACTTTTCTATTACTAGGGAAAAATAATACTTACATTTTTGTCTTTGTGACAAATAAGTGAAAACTAAGATATTCTGTTACTTTAGGCCTTTAGCAGGATATTTAAAAACCTAGGGGGTTTTGCTTTTATCCTTTTCATTTTTCCCGAAGTCTGAATGTAGTGTTTTCATAATCTTAATGTCAGAGGTAATTCTCTGCATTGCTTGAAACTTGAACTCTACAAAGTAGGCCAAGTATGCAGAAACTGAAATACATCAAAAAAGAAAATAAAACTAGATCATAAACCTTACTGTTTTAAAATGCACAAATAGTAACCAGAGTCGCTTATTATTAAAAAAAAAAAAAAAAAAGGGTAAAACATTTAAGGGTTATATCCCTGACCTAGCTTTTGCAAGACATTCTGTCTTATTCCAGTAAAGAATTGGCCACTAAAATTCTAAACCTGTAAATTTAAGAAGATTTTTTTTTTATCATTGTGTACAGTTTTAACACAGTGCTTCTGACAAAGGAGTTATGCAGTTCATTAATTCCCGCAAATGATCATTCACATGACTTATTATAACAGACTGGAGGATATATGCTCTTTTTCATATTTGGAGATGCATGAGAATCAGCCTCATCAGGACTAATGGCAATTATGAAGGTATATATTCCACACTCCCTGTTTTAACCTGGGTGAGACTAACAGTCCGTTAATATTAATATATCAAAGGTAAGCACTGTGCAGATTAATGGAGATAGTTAATATGGAAAAAACGTGTCTGCCTTTTGACCTTAAAACAATACTTAGCTTTAATGTACTTAGTAATTTAAATACTTTATATGGTCAGAATTTTGCAAAAAACCCCATCAGTTTAAATTCTTATTCATTCTTTATTGAAATCAATGAGATTCTATTAATCTTTGGAGAAGAGAGTGTTTTGAGACCAGGGAGGGAAGTGGTATGGACAGTTCAGATAGATTCAAGAGAATATCAAGGATGAAAAATAAGAGTCAAAAGCAAGAGTGAGGTGTTTATCGTCCACAGGAGGAGGGAATATAATAAAAGGAGTGGTGTGATGTACAGGAAGGAAATATAAAATAACGTGTCATGAAAACTTCAGAATTAGAAAAAGCTATTTAGAAATAGCTTTTAAATGTTTTAAAAATTATGTTTTCTGAAGAGGTATGGTGGTCAATGTGTTATTAATCTTTTTTATTGCTCGTGACCAGCTTTCTTCTGAGTTTTCCTTAACAAAGGATCTGATGACAGAAGGACTTACCATGTCTTTACATTTAACGTGGTCTCTGAATGCCTGGGTGTGTCCTTTCTCTCCAGTTATCCTACTATGTGTAGCTCACAGCTGCTTTGTGAGACCCATACTCCTGTTGATGAGATTTTACCTATTTCTTGGTGGGAATTTTTTTATTATCTGAGCCGCACCTGGTCACCCAAATGTGATGACCTCATGCAATTGCTTCATTTACTGCATTTTCTTTTGCATCCTTTATTGAGAGGCTTCTGCAAAGGCTGAAGTTCTCAAATCCCTTTTTGCGCTGCTCAATCACTGGGAAGCATGTAGAGAAAAAAGGTACAGCCTAATAGCAAGAGACTACCTGCACCCAGAGAGAAACGTGAGACAGTCTAAAATAAAACTCAAACCTTTGAGAAGAGATGGTGGGAAGATAAAGAGCAGACGGATAAGGCATGCAAATAAAGAGGCAAAACACTGTGGGACAAGCCTAACGGCCCACAGGAGTGTGACAGGGTGGAGAGATAAAACACCACACACTCTGTCAGCTTCTGAAGGATGTAAAATGCACATTCAAAATGGGAAGGTCGATGCCAGATGAAGAAGAACCTGGGAGATGTGGAAAAATATGCTATGCCCTTCGTTTTCCATGCCATTGCAAGAATTCACATCTGATGACCAGAGTCATCTAGGTTCTTGGGAGTATGTGGTTATGCAGAATTTACAGCAAATTGTGTGCAATTTCAAAATAAAATGGCCTTTCCATTCCATTCAGAGCTGCATTGATAATTACTACATTGCTGCCGCAGTGCTGAAGATTTATTGCCTATGCTTTCCCCTGCTGTCAATCAAATTACTTCCATATGTTTTGATAGGTGTACTCTAATAAATGTGCCATGTTGCACAAAGAAACTTAGACAGGTTTTTGGGGTCCACAGCTGAGAGCAGACCTTGATTTCAAAATCACCTTGGGGACGAGGGGAACAGAAACTTAAGGAAAGACCAAGCAAGTGAAAGAAAAAGGAAAATCTTTCCTTTAATTGTGAGATCAATGAGACGGTCCTCAGATGAGCACGATCCTTTGGCTGTCCTCTCTAGTGTGGTAGTTGGTCGGCCCAAATATTTTTCTCACAGTATCTGTCTACTTTCCAACAGGACCTGCTCATTAGCTGTTCCTGCTTGTGGTGCTATTAACACTAAGTGGACCACACTTGATCACATCCAGGTGCTGCATAATGATTGAGCACCCTGCTCTAGTGGAATGTGTCCTCACATGGCAAGGAGGTTGGAAATAGGTGACCTTTCAGGTCCCTTCCAACCCAAACATAGAATTCATTAATTCTGTGATTGTTTTTTGAGCTTTGTGCCTGCATATTTTTTCAATAATATTTAATGGGAATACCTGTGACATTGATCATGCTGTCTAGTAGATTTTAACCTTAAAAACTCTAAAGTCAGGAGACTTTAATGCTGCAACACAAAGCATGAAGATATAGAAAGAAAAGAGCAGCACACACCGAAGCAGAAACTGCATGTTGTAGAGCTGAGGATAGAGGGACCCCTTGGCGTGGCAGTGGTGAGTGCACCTAAGGCCCTGCTCACCAGCATTGCAAATCCTGGGCTGTGTCACACGTGAGAGATGAGTCACCTGCTGGATGGCACCCTGAATGACCTTGCTGCCTACAGCATGATACACTTACTGTGCTTTGCCTGTTTTCCTGATCCTTGCATAGCCACAGAAATACTGCAGCAAGAAAGGAATCCCTCAAACAGCCAGCTGTTATGTGGTGTATGTTGGAAAAACTGCCTTACTCAGTCTACCCATCATTGGTAAGGTCTTATCTGGACAGTTTTTCACTCTAACATCATAGCTTTAGGGCTTCAATAGCACACATTATTGACTACCTGGATGCATTTAGCATGTTCAGTATTTTCCTTAATGTCCTTTCTGAAGCTGATGCTCAGATTACACATCCACTTTGAGCCTAAAGGTTCCAGAGAGTATACTACTTTAATTCTGCATATTTCTCTGCTACGTTTGTCACAGGGACTCTGGGATAAATGTGCCTTCATCTGTTGCTTAGACTTCGGAGTTCTGCAGCTGATCTGCAGGACAAGAAGTATTTAGATGTTTGTTCCCTTTGCACCTTAGAAAGTTGTCAAATTTCTATTCATATGCTGCAGCACCATGTACCAAAAGTCTCTGGGATTCACAGGTTTCAGAACAGGTGAACATTCATATGCAATGAAGGGGTCCTTTCACACTGTGCTACTGGCATGTTCATAATGGTTCTTAGGATTATTTGAGAAATCAAAAGACATTAAATACATTATACAGTCATCCTGACCATTCTCATCAAATCGCTACTTCATTTTCTCTTGTTCTCCTTTTTCTTCTTAAATCAAACAAAACATTTAAAATTCACACGTTACAGATTTAATTTACATGGAAACAGGTGGTATAGAGCAGGGACCGTCAGCTTTTTTCTTGTGCATATGAAAGGACTGCTCCTCTGGTGCCCCATCCAGAGCAGAAACCAATGAAAAGATATCTGCCACCACTTTGGCCTGTTGTTACTTTTCAGTGTCCTTAAAAGTTCGTGCAAGTTCCTGAATTATATTCCTGAGCTACCTCTTCTGCCAGTGTTTCGCCAGTGTTTCTGATCTCCTCAGAGAAACTCGCAATGAATATAAGAGTACCTCTGGTAGGATTTATTACCTTCTTCTTCCAAGGGCCCATAAGGATTAATGGGAATTGGTGTAATATGGTCCTGAGTCCACACATGGGAGCTCTCCTCCAAATTCCATCTTGCCCTTGACACACTGTGAAATATTGCCTTCTGAGCTGTTACAATGACTGTACTGCTTTCTCCTCTGTCTTCCCACCTCCCCAACAGAGGTTATCATCATAGTTTTAGCAAATAATCCTAATTTGCCTACACTACACAGAATATTTAAATCTAAAGCCACATTTTATGCTGAATGTCTACACTGCATGACTGAGTGGTGTAGGAATGCCTGAGTTATGTTGTTTCCCACACACACACACTGTTCTTGGTGAGTCCCTATTTTTCTACTGGCTGTGGTGTTACTTGTAATCGAAATTGGGATTTCAGTGGGGTTCCTGCTAACCCATATATCTTACCCCTATGGCTTACATCTCTCCACTTGTTCTGCTTAAAATGGTTACTGACTCTTTCTTCCTTTCCCAGAACAACTCAGCTTCCTTTAGGAGTTAGCTGAGTTGTTTTTTTGGCTTTTTTCCCGCTGGGTTTGATTAATTTCCTTACTGACACCTCCATAAACCAGATTTGGGAAACAACCCTTTTGGAAGTTTTGCCTTTCAATTAGAAGTTTTCAGTGTTTTCCAATTACAAGTGCAGGCCAGCATTCATGGTATGTCTTGAAATTCTTGTCTCAATTTGTTAATAGGACCCAGACACCTTTCTCAGCTGTCCAATCTGTTGCCTCTAATGCGGAATTCTCACTGTTCTTATCCAAGCTTTCCCAATGACGTCTGATAAAGGTTTCTGTTCCCCTAAATGTAAATTTAGGTCAGCTGTAAATATAAATTACATTCTTGCTTTCCTCTCTCCTGTTTGCATGTGCTTTGTTTACTTTAGAAATCCCATTTTCCCTATCACCTTAATCTGGCATGATGTCTTTGTTTCTATGTACAGCCTTTTTTATTCACAATTTTACTGCCTGCTATAGTAAAAGTCTTGTGTAAATTATTAACTTTTGCCACATTACATGCACCTGCCAGTAGGTAGCAACACGAGATAACTCCATTACATCTAAATTACACTGCTCCTTTGGAGAGATTTTGGTGAGGCAACTATTTTCAGAGAGGCTGCAACCACAGTTAGCAACCTAAGTATGCAGGTGACTCACCTCTCACTGGTGCCACTGGAAGCTCTTCTTTCCTGTGACATGTGTTCCCTCATAGCAGTCAGTTTTACCACTGCCCCAGTCACTTCTTCTGCATTCCTGTCATCTGAGCATAGAACGGCTTGGGTTGGAAAGGATCTTAAAGCTCCTCTTGTTCCACCCCCTGCCATGGGCAGGGACACCTTCCACTATCCCAGGTTGCTCCAAGCCCCGTCCAACCTGGCCTTGGACACTGCCAAGGATAGGACAGCCACAGCTGCTCTGGGCAACCTGTGCCAGGGCCTTGCTACTGTTTGAGTGAAGCATTTTTTCCTAGCATTTAACCTTCCTCTTCACTGAGGGAGTTTTACAGGAGAAGGGAATGGTGGTGTAGATCATGGCCACCACTCCCCATTTAAGCTCTTGATATTCCATCTGCCATTCATGATCGTGCTGATTCATTTAACTGGACAGATGCAGATGGCAGCAGAAGGTCATGTGTGGGCAGGAACTGCCTGCAGGGATAATTCATGATTAGGGAACTACGGGTGACCTTGCAAGCTGCCTTTTACAACAGGGTTTGGGTTTTTTTAATAAGAAAATCACCCAATGCCTGGTGCTATAAACTAATGCAAAACATCGTTTATTAAAAGGACGAGCATGCTAGGATTAAGGGAGGATCATGTTGACATGCATTATTTCTTATGTGTTTTTGCTCACAGATTTGAGATAGGTTTACCCTGCTATAAGAAATGATAAATTTCAAGAACAGACGTAGTGTCATTTTCCAGTTTTCATCAGAATTAAATTTCATTGAGTTTTTTTCCTTTCCTCAACACAAAAATGACTTTTTACCTGTATGGCAAAAATCCCAAAACCAAATCCAAACCCAAACCCCAAACAACAACAACAATAACGTACAAACAAAACCCATCACATCCACAAGCCACAAACCAAACTAAAAACCCCAAACAATCAACCAAATAAAACAAACCCAAAACAACCGTAAAAAATCCCTACCAACAGCTGAAGATTATTGCTTGTTTTCCAGACATTGCCCATAGCAAACTGAGCAAAGAAAATTAAAGACATTGGAATTGCTGGTAATAACTGAATGGTTTCTCTACTACTCACATTACTCTTTAAAATGAACAGGAAATGTGATTATAATGGATATATTCTCGCTTCAATGAGCCAGGTAACAATATCAAACTAAGACTGCCTAATGCAGGCAGTCCCTGGATCTTACAAACCTGGTAAATTTTTGAAATAATTTTGTATTCTGAAAAGTTCTGGTTTTCTGAAACAGACAGACTGGCATAGAATCTTAGCAAGTGCATGAATTTAGGTGCACAGGAAATTTTTTGAAAGGTGTTATCCGTAGGGTGCGGAAAAACAGAACACACAATAAGAGCTGAATATTTCCTCTTTGGAAGAATACAGTTCCTAAGATTTTGTGTGACATTTCAGGTACTTTAGTGTAAGAAAAAGGTCTTTTTGGGATAAGAACATCTACAAAAAGCCTCCAGGAATTCCCCAAAGTTGTGCACAAACACCTGGAGGTGATGCTCTGTAGCACATCCCGTTTGTTGATAGTCTGATCCAGCACACAGATAATGCAGTCAAGAGAATCTGGAGAATCACCCAGCTCTCCTTAGAGCAGAAACCTGGGTTTGTCTCCCTGAGGAGCTTCCTGTACCCTACTGATCTAAATTTACATGTTTTAATCTGCAGCTCAGGATTCCGTTCCCAGGCCTGGCACTGGTTTACTGTGGCAGAGTCTCAGAACAGTGTTGTCTGCCAGAGATACGTAACAACTTCATCAGTGGGCATACTAAATGGTGCAGCATATGAAAGAAGAGGAATTTCAGAGATTATGCCAAATAACTCAAAAAACTTAATCTAATATTCATTAGAAAAGTCCCCAGTGACTGCTAAAACCAAACATCATGAAAACACCCATCGTTTCTTAACAGAGATCACAAATATCAGCAAATGAGAAAAAAACAAAAAACAAACAAAAAACAAACAAACAAAAAAAAAACCCAAACAAACAAAGAGATTTAACATAAAGAATAGATCTTAAATGAATCACTATCCCCTTTTTTCTGCTACCAGCATCTCTACCACTCTGTCACAACTGTGAAATTTTAGGAAGAGAACTGTTCATTAATGTGTGCTTTCACAGAAACTCTTCAATAACTCCTGGGATCTCTTGTGCCACTGGACTGGAAACTATATTTAAAGTGGCATGCATTAGCAAAAACACAGTGTTGTTTTTTACACAGATGTTCTAGATGAACATAAAAAACAGAGCCTGAAAATCCCCTGTGTAAGGACATAAATGCATTCATGTGTTTCTCAGATCTGACTCTCCAACACAAACACGAAAGGTTTCTCTTCAGTTTTGTGTAAAAGGAGATGCAGGTTTAAGAAAGTATTGTGGTTAAATAAGGGCATGAAACATGACCGTTAAACTAATTTCAATGACTGTGCTGCTGTTTTTTTAAAAATATTCTTCATGCAGGCCAAGTGAATTGTATTTTAATGTCATTCAACAGACATCAGCTGAAAATATTATCTCAGTATCATATAGTGAAATACCTTTCCCAAAACTATGAGAATATTTAAGCTCTATCACTTTTAGGACTTTTAGACAGAAACACTTTTACTGTGAGGAAGGTGATGGATCACAACAGTCTCCTGTCTCCATTTCTCAACCAGAGCATTCATTGCTTGGAGCTTTTCCTGAGTGATATCCCATAATCTTCCACATTTGCCATGAGGAACTGTGATTTAAAAGTAAAGGTAGACAGGTAATGAACACAGATGGCAAGCAAATTGTTTCCTGTTGAAACTTGTTTGCAATATAACAGAAAAAGGCTTTGGATTCTTCCACCTTTTCTCCCTACTCTCCATATCAATGTTCTATGTATTTTAATGTATAAATTGTTATTATTTTTAAGCAATTGTAATTTTAAAACATTGTGTTAGTCCTCAGTTAACCTTTGTAATTTACTCTATAAATTTGCAGCCTATTTGCAAAACTCTTGATGTTCTGAAATGTTGTTAGTGAGAACACAACAATGTGGAACTAAAATGTAGTAAGACAATTATTTAGTCTGAAATTAAGAACTGATTTGAACACTTGCAAGGAGAGGGCAGTTATGACAATTCACCCACTTGGAAGAGATTTGAGTCTTATCTCAATGCCAGTCAGGACACCTGGAGCATCTCAAACATCCTAGTGCATTCATGTTTAGCCAAATAACTGCAATCCTTAGATTGCACTTTCAACACATACACATAAATAAAGAAGCAAAAAGTGCTTTATGCCTTTAATCAGCAGCTGAAAAGACAATAAACCATCTATTCAGCTCTTATCCTCTGGTCTTTTCTTAGATGTTTCATATTCTCTTTTGTCTTATTTCAGATATTTGGAAAATAAAATAAAATAAAATAAAATAAAATAAAATAAAATAAAATAAAATAAAATAAAATAAAATAAAATGAGACATCCAAACACAAAAATGCAACCAGAAAAGCAAAGAATAACAATTCACACCTATTTAAACTTTTACACCCTCTTTTGTAGGTTTCCTTCATATTGAGGCAGCTACATTTTCAAAGACCTGCTCTGCAGGCACTGAAGTGGTCCTTCATCTGCTTTTCCTTTTACCCATCAGCTGAAGAGGCTAAGGATTATTTTATAGCTTTTCCTGATTTCTGGTTAGCAACGTTATCAGCCAGATATATATCTGAGTAGTTATAGATGTGGGTGGTTATTTGCTTTATGGAATCTCATTTGATTAATGTGTCTTTCTTGCGCTTAAAAATACGTGTATTTTATAATCTGCAAACAAAAAAACCTGAATGGCCATCTGCATTTGGTTTTCATCAGCATTCTCAGATGTTAGATTTCCCATGGCGTAGTCTCTGTGTGTGCTTTTATGGAGAGGCACAGAAAGTCCACACCTTGTGTGAGCGGAGGGCAAGTCCTCAGGCATGAAGCCTCCTCTGTATTTCAGCTAATCTGGAATTAAATACTTTTATATGGGGCTGACTGCTGAATACATACTGGTGACTAAATGGAATTTTTAAATAAGGCAGAGAAGGTGAAGGTAAACAGAGCTTTTAATTGCACATTTCCACATAGCCTTGAAAAAGGTTGTTTCATGCATCAAAAAAGGCATGTGGAAAGCAGCATTTAGTTCTGGCAGAGGTGATGTCTCGCATACCTGCCAGTACAGGGATTACAACATCTGCTGTGGAGCAGCATTGCACTCTGAACTCGAGGCTCCATCTGCAAGCAAACACAAAAAGTTTGCTGAATCTCTTGAACCTTAGGGGTCAAGGTCTATTTTTGCTCCCAGGCATGGAGTTAGGAGAATACAGTGAGTCCCAGCGGCAGTAAATGACTTTTCCGTAAGTCTTGTTTTCACTGCACCTTACTGACTTGAATAATAATTAAGAAAAAACCCAAAAAATTCAAAACATGCAGTTTCTTCTAGCCCAGCCCCATAAAAACCTCACAAGTTCACAAAGACAACAAAAAAAGGGCAGTAATTACTTTTTTATATTGGGGATCAGGGAAATGTTAATGCAGGTTTTGTTTTGTTGGTTTGTTTTTTTTTTTTTTTAATTTATAGATCAGGGAAAAGAAGAAAATGCACAAATAAACACAGCTAAAGTTGGCAAAGGTTATTAAAAATTTATACCCTGTGACAAGGCTTTTAATACTGTAGCCATCTGTGCTTGTCAGCGTAAAAGTCTAGGGAGACTTCAGCACTTTTAAGAAACAGGGCTACTTTTATGTGTTTTGAAAACATAACATTAACAACAACCTCCATTAACAACAACCAGAAAACACCAAACCCAGACATGATTAATTTAGCTTTAAAATAACTGAAATAACTAATGTAGTCTTTAGATGAGACACACGTCAAGAGCATTATGATAATAAAGGCTTGTAAGCTCTGGAAAGGTTGAAGACATTTTCTTAAGATAATTTGCATAAATATTCCATTATGTCTGATCTTCATTAATTCACTTAATGACAGTATTGAGATGTGGAAACTCTGACCGAGAAACTGATTAATAGTTGTACATGCAGGCTCTTTTGACACTGTGGGACAAGTCTTCTAATAACAGCTCACACTGCCACAGGAGGTGTATAAAGTAATTTTTCAGATGCATTTGGGTCATATTCTGTAGTACTTATCTACTGTGTTTCCATGGATTTTCAAAAATAGAAAAGTACAGAACAAATGGATTGTTTGGGTTTACAGAAATCCATCCTACTAAAACCCTAGAAGAAAGAGCATGTTTTAGGCACTGGGTTGAAGTGCTCTTTATGCATTTAATTTAACTGTTTTCTGCAAGTCCTCCTTTTCCAGTCCCAAGGCAGCCCTTGTAGTATGTATTTGACACTATGAGCCACACTTAGAGTCTTAATTGCAATTATATCAATAAAGATTCACAGGGGAAGAGAATAGGCAGATGGGTCCTTTGTTGCCCATCAGATATAGAAAACCTTTGTTTCTGGGCAGTAGCTTCACTGCAATCCTTCTCCTCTCAGACAGCGCTTCTGTTTCTCTGCATCCCAACAGAGCACACCAACACCCACCACTTTATTTGTCACAGATCCTGTTTACTGTAGAACATGAAGCCTTCCTTTTTATCTGAGCTTGTTGCTCTTTTTGACACATGCCTGGCCCTTGAAGCTCTCTCTCATTTAATTTTGCATTTTGTGGAGCTTTCCCAGCAATACAATCTCAGTGTGGCTTTTTGATTTGAGTCAGTTTGGCTCTTTGGATTTGTGGTGCTCCTAATGGCACCTAAGAAACGCCGACAGCAAGCCACTAGAGTGCTGCATAAGGAGATGCCAGGAACTTATATGCCTCCATATGGGTTTGACGTTAAGGTCCCCTAGGAACACAACAGCAGCTGCAGCCAGCAGTTAAAATCCTCGCTGCTGGATATGCACAAGGCCATTTGCTTGTCCCTGGCAGCACTGAGCAAATAAACCCTGGATCCTACTCAAGTCTCATCAGGCAGGAGCCACTGAACCGTGAATTCCTGACTTCTGCAGGAGCGTGGTGCCACTGACAAAACCAGACCATACCCACACCATACACTGGAAGAGGTGGGATTCTCCTTTTCGCCCTTTTGCTTACAATTTACCCCATAGACAAAGTTCTCAAACAGTGCTTGTAAGACAAAGAGACAAATCTGACTCACAACCCAGGGTATCTGAGGCAGTGTTTCCTGCTTTTCTGTGGCGAGTGGGCTGAAAAGAGCAGAGTTTTGCTCAATTTGTAGCTGAAATGTGGATGGGAGTCAGCATTTTGGTTATCTAGATGAGTGAATGTTAATTCATCAGCTTAAAAACACACATCTGCTGCCTTCACAGAAGAAGTTCTTTACAGTGAGGGTGGTGAAACACTGGCACAGGCTGCCCACAAAAAACTGTGGCTGTCCCATTCCTGGAAACATTCAGGGTTAGTTTGGATGGGGCTCTGAGCAACATTATCTAGCAGCTGTCTCTGCTCACGGCAGGAGGTTGGACTGGATGACTCTAAAGGTCCAACCCAAACCATTCTGTGATTTTATGGTCTTTCCTTCTCTTTGTGCAAACAGCAAAACATTTCTCTTCTGCTTCATGATCAGAAGAGGACGAAGCTGCCTCCACTTCTCCTCCCACCATCTCAGAAAACACAGATGGTGCAGCAGTGTTTTTCTCACTGTATGCCCCAATGCCTCCACAGAACTCACTGTTAAAAATTAAGAATAAACGTTTTAACTATCACCTGAAACCCAGTGGCCTGCAACCTCCTGCAGTGATTTTATGCTGCTATTAGGTTTGCTTTTTGTCAAACTTATCTGCTCTTCTGCAACTCAGTTATTGAAAACGCCTCTTTTGGTTGTCTGTGTATGTTAGCAGACAGAGTAAATAAATAAATAAAAAATAAGTTATAAAATTAAAAGTGGAAATAAATGGAAAGTAAGATGGCAAGTGTAGAAAAAAATCCTCAAATCAAAATGAAAATG
This sequence comes from Struthidea cinerea, assembly GCA_013397865.1. Classification (NCBI taxonomy): domain Eukaryota; kingdom Metazoa; phylum Chordata; class Aves; order Passeriformes; family Corcoracidae; genus Struthidea; species Struthidea cinerea. The sequence continues at coordinate 27,235 of VZTI01005554.1, forward strand.
GTAAAATCCTTTTCATTTTTTCTGATTTCCATTCGAAATGAGCAGTGTAAAGCTAGATTAAGAAGGCATCTTAGAAAAATAACAAAATTTAAAACCACAAATATTGCAAGATTGATACCCCACAGCTGCGGTTGGACACCTCTTGAGCCTCATTGTATTTGTCTTGTGTAAAAGCACAAGGTTTTATACTTCTTTTCCTCCAATTGTAGGATGGATAATCCCTTTTATCCGGAAGTTGCTCCACCTTTTCACTATCCTAAATGAGGTCTCTTTTCCTATGCTACACACAACTGCAGCCCCTGTTGCACAGCGTTCAATTTGGTTTCCCTAGAAAGAAAACCTATTATCATGTTCTGGGATAGTGTTGAGTGTGGCCTAACAAGCACCAAGTGAAGATGTTAAAATTTATACCGAAAAAGCGTTTCTGTTGTGTATGGAGCCATGAATCTATATTCACACTCAGGGGACCAGGTGTCAGAGGTGAGCACTGGAGGGACTATATTTTATTGAATTTGTTTTTTATCTTCCATCAGCCTAAGAAACAAAGTTTGGGAACAGAGCATAAGAGATCACTAGAAGCAGCCTGCAAATTTATGTGGCTTTCTTTCAGCACTATTTTTTGGGGCTCAGTAAGGTTTACAGAGATGTAGATACTTAAATCAGGATTGTGAAATGAAGCAGACGGTAAAAACCACTGGGACTTAGGAGGGAGAATATGTTCCTGCAACTGCTGGTGATCCAAGAAGCTATCCAGGCACACACTACACAGATTTTGATTGATGAATGTCTAGAGGAAAAAGCAGCAATACATTCATGGCATATGTTAACTGCTCTTATGTTTTACAAGTAACACAATTTTTTCTGCCCTGAAAGCATGTTTTCATCTAGCAGGGAATAAATACTAATAATATGGTGCCTGCTAGAAAGAACAGCTCCAATCCTCTAAATTAATTTAATTCTCTTGGGATTTACAGAGCATTAGAGGATTTTATTGCTCTTCATTTCTTTTTCAACCTGACTTAGAACAGGACCTATAATTTTGAGGTATGATCGTGCTGATGTGACCCTGTTAAGTGACTCCTTTGGTAGGGACATACAGATAGACAGGCTGAAAGTGTTGAGGTTGTTCGGCCTGGAAAAGAGAAGGCTGCAGGGAGACCTCAGAGCCCCTTCCAGTGCCTAAAGGCACTCCAAGAGAGCTGAAAAAGGGACTTTGGAAAAGGGCCTGGTGTGACAGAACAAGGGAGGATGGCTCCACGTGGCAGAGGGCAGGGTTGGATGGCATAGTGGGAAGAAACTCTTGTCTGGCACAGGTTGGACAGAGAAGCTGTGGCTGCCCCATCCCTGGAAGTGTCCAAGGCCAGGTTGGATGGGGCTTGGAGCAACCTGGGCTAGCAGAAGGTGTCCCTGCCCATGGCAGGGGGTTGGCACTGCATGATCATTAAGGTCCCTTCCAACCCAAACCGTTCCAAGAGTGATAACTCTCACTGCCTGCAGTGTTGTGCAATCTGAACAGATTGGATCAAGTAAGGAAATGGTGTAGCTCAGCATGAGCAGATTAAGCCAACCAACAGCTCAAAAGAGAGCTCACGCGAGAGATCGACTGCACCTCCTTTCTCAGGGTGGGAAGGCAGGGTCATTTACAACTCAGGAACTGCCTATGGAACGAGCCCTTATGCAGTCAAAGTCCCTTGTCATTTTCCTCTACCTTCTCCTTCCACTTACTGATTCTAAAATAGATGTATAGATTAGGATGAGACTTTGCTGGGGTCATATTAAATACATGTGTGATTCTTTGTCACATAAGAGGGAGATCAATCCTTCACTAAACTGCACCCAAAATATATATGAATTAAGGAAATAAAGAAAATATTGGTTTTGTGTGAGGGATGGAAACAAATTTTCTTGCTCTGTCTCTTCCTCTCACTCACCAATAGATGGTGGCAAAACTCCTTCCTTATCATTGTCAAGAGCTTGGGATACTAACCAGATATGTATCATGCTTCTTCCAGCACTTTCACCCTCAATCTTGTTTTCTGAATATTGTTAATTTTTTTCTCCCTAACACTAGTCTCACGTTTTTCCAGTTTTTCTTAACAAAAGCTGTAGGAAGTTTCAACTTCATTTTAATCTTCTTTGCATGTAATACTCTACCTTCATCTCTTTCTCAAGCAAAACAGGGAATAGGAAGCAGTGATTAATCCCTTTAGTGTTCCCTACCTCTGAAACCTGTGGGGGATTAATCATTTTAACAACTGATGTAGGTATGTGGTAGATGGTTTGTGTCTTTAAAGCAAATTTAAAAGATAAACTGCATCTCAGGCAGACAACACAGCCATGCTTCAGGGATCAGGAGCACTAATTCCTTGGGCTAAATACACTAGAAGTCAGGATGGATTATCTGAGTATCTGTGTACCTCTTAAAAAAGCTGTCTTAGATAATAGAGGCCTTCCTTTTGATGCCTTAAGAGGCCTCGTAGAAACAGACTAGAAAGGAGTAAGGGAATAAAGGCAGGTATTTATTTGAAAGGCCTTCAAAGGCACCCCTGGGGAGCCAGAGGCTGCTGCCAGGATGGACCCCAGGATGGACGACAGGGCACGAGTTCTTCACACTTTTATAGGTTTGGTTCATTTGCATATCAGGGTTAATTCTCCAATTAAAGCTTCAGTTAATGATGTCATTCCCCTGAGCTTATCCCCCCTTAGAGGCTCTTTGGTTTATACTTTTTGGGCCTAGGATGGTCCGGGTGTCCTTGGAGAGCAGGCCCGGAGAGGCTTTGTTATGTCTGCCTAGCATGAGAGAGCAGAAGTTAACAGGCTACAAGAAACTTCAGAATTACACACTAAGCAGTACAGGATTTGAAAAATATGAAAGTTAAAACCAAAGGCATCATTTCCCCCCTTTAGAGGCTTGACAAGGCCTCTACCTTGTCGAGACTCTATTCTAAATATTTTAAATATCTACTAATAGTATGTGTCTAACAGCAGTATATATCTATAAACAAGAATTATAATTACAATCATTATAAACAATCTTTAGCCCAGGGTCAGTTTGGTAACCATGGAACCAGAGTGTGGAAGAGACAATCAGCTTTGAATGTTATCCAATGTAAGATCTAAGGTAGTTCTCAAATTGCAAACAAATTTTGTTATCTTTCTTTTCACTTCAGTTTACATGTCAATTATTAGTTTTCCATCCAAAGGAATGTCTTCAGTACACTTTGGACTAGAATCATATGCAAAATTTGGTTCCAAACCTGAGTCAGGGTTACCAACTGTATAAATGATAAGCACAGGAAAAGAATCATTTAAACCACATCATCTTCATTTGTATCAGTCTCTGTTTTTTCAGTTGTTTCAGAAGCAGAAGCTTTCTTAACTCTGGAGTAGTGAATCCAGGGTCCTTTGCCAGCAACTTTGACTGCAGTGAGTGGTCAGCAAAATCTGAAATGGTCCTCTCCACTTGTCCTGTAGAGGATCACTGTCGTGGTTTATACACAAGAGAGTAGAAGTTAACAGGCTACAAGAAACTTCAGAGTTACCCACTAAGCAGTACAGAATTTGAAATTTATAACAGTTAAAACCTAAGGCATCATTTTAAAAGCATTTTGAATATGTGGCTTGAGCAGGAGTACATTTTAGGGTATATCAAGATGACACAGTCCTTTCTTATTTTCTGGTGGAAGTTTTTTTGCTACAAAGTGGACAGGGCAGTAGAGAATGAAGCTGGCATTAGCAAGCACCATCTTATATTGAGCTTTAGCTTTATCAAGCTGTTGTAATTGTGACATGTGAAAGTTTATTGTGGAAATATTTTACATAAAAATACTGGCCTGTTTCCAAAAAAAAACCCCAAACCAACAGGTCTTCAGAAAGTAAGGCTGATCTACAGACTGCATGTGAAATTGCTTTTCCCTCAAACTGACTCCTTTGTCTAGAACAGAGCACTCACGAATCACTGTGCAAAGTTTTGTAGGGATCTCTTTGGGATGTACCAATTTTCATGTTTTCACTTAGTCTCGTAATCTGTTTCCCTTTGTTTCTAATCTCATTTTAATCTCGCTGAGCCAACACAGTGGAAAATAGCAAAAACTACATTTCACTGTAGCCATGTAACAGTTGCTCAGTAAATAATATTTCAAAACAAATATTTTAATTTATTCTGTAAGCTCAGCGTGTCAGCAGATCTATCCCACATTTTGTCAAACCAAGAAAGTAGAGAACTGAAGACATGTGAATAAATGTTTGAGCAGTAGTAATCAAACACAGCAATTGGAACGGGGCGAAGAATGACAGAAAGAACAATTATGTCTTGATAAATGTATTACATTGAAATGGTGACATTTTAAATGTCATAGAACCCTCATTCCACACCCTGCCACGGGCAGGGACCCTTCCACTGTCCCCAGTTGCTCCAAGCCCTGTCCAACCTGAGCTTGGACATTTCCAGGGATCCAGGGGCAGCCACAGCTTCTCTGGGCAACCTGTGCCAGGGCCTCGCCAACCTCACAGGAAATAATTTCTTCCTAATATCTAATCTAAATCTCTCATCTTTCAGTTTAAAACCACCCCCTATTGTGCTATCACTGCCTGTGTATAAAGTCACTCACCTTGTTTTTTATAAGCCCTCTGTAAGTAATGGAGGGTGCTCTCAGTTTTCTCCGGAGCCTTCTCTTATCCAGGTGAACACTCCCAGCTCTCCCAGCCTGACTCCAGAGCAGAGGGGTTCCAGCCCTTGGAGCATCTTTGTGGCCTCCCCTGGGCCCACTGTAAAAGGCCCACGTCTTTCTTGTGCTGAGCACTCTCGGCCTAAATGCCACCTGTGATCAACTTCATGGATGAGAGGCAATAGAGGGGCTGAGATAATTCATTACTTGCTAAAACTTTAAATAAAACTCTCCCACCACAGCCTCATTGATAAGCTGAAGAAGCACATGCTGGCCAGACTCTCTGATGAGCTGACAATTTCCCAGACTTCTGGTCTCACCAAGTGCTGATCAATGGCTCCATGACTGTTTGGCAGCTGGTAACAAGTGGAGCATGACAGACATCAATACTTGGGCCAATACTGTTCAATATCCTCATCAGATGCCTAAACGTTGAGAATGTGATTCCTCAGCAAATTTCTGAATGATTCGGAGGGAGAGGGAGATGGTAAATCAACAGCAGATCTTCATTTCAGTGAGACCTTGCTGAAATTAACGATTGGATCATTAGAGAATCCTGGAAGTTCAGCAAGAAAAAGTGCAAAGAGTTGTTTCAGGACAGAACAGACCTGCCTATGAACTGGTATGGGCTAGAAACACACTGGGAACTGTGATGAAAAGGACCTGGAGGAACAGTGGGTGACAGCACACATACAAGCCAACAGCACATTTTTGTTGTGAATGAGGCAAACCACATGCCAGGCTGCACTAGGAAAAGCACAGCCATCAGATCAAGGGGAGTTATAACCCCATTTTGCTTGGTGCTGCTGAGAAGATGAGTTCCCAGCGTGTTCTAAAAATAAAATATAGATATGGCTAAATTAGGAGGTGGGCACCTCACAAACATCTTGTTTGAACTTCTGGCCACTGCGTTTTCGAGTAATCTGCACTCTTGTCCCTTTAACAACGTTTACAGGATGAGTGAGTGGGTGTCTGGCTTGTCTCAGTGTCTTGCTACTGAAAGTTTATGCAGGGGAAAAAGGTCAATGTATTCAACTCTGAATCATAGCAGTGGAAAGGAAAAAAAAAAAAAGAAGAAGGAAGGGATTTTTTTGCATTGCTGGATTTACATATGTCCTTGGGGAACAGACATCCATGTGCCAACTGCAGAGCTGTCTGCTGAAACCAGCTAGCTTTGCCTGTTAATACACAGCTTGCTCAGAGGAGAAGGTCAAGGCAACTTGTATTAATTACAACTTATATTAATTGCATATCTGACGTTGCACAGTAGCCATCCAAGAGCACCTGGCCATAGCAAAGGCTACAGTTTGTGAAAATGAAACAGCATTCCAGGCAAAGGCAATTATAATAAATACCATTTAAATGAATGCTGATGAGACATTAATGAGATATACTGTCAGTATTGCTACTACTTTTGGTTTGTTTAGCCTTCTAAGCACAGTTTATCTGAGAATCTCAAAGAGATTAAAGTCGTTAATCACTTTGACTTCACAGAAGCTCTTATAATTTTCTGTTGTTTAAAATTGAAACTTACTGGAGGTTAAATTAGAGGCAGAACTAGAAAAAAAACGTATAATCCTTACTTCGGTACTTCTCATGGATCAGCGGTACATGCTCTTGCACCTGGGATTGGTAACCAGTCTCATTTCTGTAGTTCTAGCTGTATTTTGGCCATCATGGAGCAACAGAGAAGATCCAGTGGAACAAATGCAATCAGCAACAGTTTCCCACAATTACACAAAACCAAATCACTGAAGGAAAAAAAAACCAAAACAACCAAGTAAAAAACCAGAAGTGAATATGAGACATTTGAGTCTCATTTACTTCATGCTGGTTCTATAATAAATATGAAACTTAAATTAAAAACAAACAAAGACTTTTCCTTGGGGTTGGTTGGATCCTGCTTTTGTTAGGAATTTTTTTCTCCTGGACCCTGATGAAGGAAACAAATGCATTAAGGACTGCATATCAATGCTAGTCACTAAGCTATGCTAAAACATTACCTATAACATGATTACATTTAATTGTTCCTCTCCCTTAAAAATGCAGTAAAACTAACTTTGCAATCATCTTGTATAATTATTTTTGTAATACAGAAAGCTTTACATATGTAAATAGAAAGATTTGCATATAAAATTAAAGATGTAATTTTCATTTTAAATGAAAAAGTATTTTCAAACAAGCTAGAAAAACACCACACAGAGTGACTGAAAGCTTAATGAAATAATATTAATTTTACGCAAATTAATTTACTCAGTTTCCAAAATTCAGTATAATATGACCTCTGATGTATCACAGGGCCCAGGATTTCATTCTGGACAATGAGCATAGGAATCTGTAACTGGTTTTTGACTGGAACCATTTAAAGTGAAGATAAGCAATCACCTTCAGGTTTTTTTCTGACTGTTAAATCTTTATGCTTTAATCTTAGCTTGAAATTATTCTGCCTTGTTCTCACAATGGGATTGTCTGGGATATTTTCAGCAAGACAGTGTAAGGTGGCAGTCCTGTCAATACAGAAATAGGTCAGAAGCTCTGATGGAACAAATCCTGAAGTCCTGTCTTCCTTTTTTACCAATATAGTGAAATGCAATTTAAAAATTTCTTGGACTTTTAATGGGAATACAATATTTTAATAACTTCCTCTTTAGGAGTATGTTCTGACACCCATGCTTTGCTACAGAATATGGTAGCTGCGACGGCTCTTGCTCTGTGTGCCTGAGATATACTCAACATCTACTTTCAGCTATGAGATTTTGTCATTTTTTGTCCTGGGGAAGCCCCACCCTAGAAAATCAGAGCTCAAATTTTCTTCACATAAAGGAATTTACACTAGTAGGAACCATCTCTTCTTTAGTGACTGAAAAGTCAACCATTTATTTCAAAGGCATTATTTTGGCTTCTGTTGCAGTGAGCAGAGAATAGCAGGAGACTCTAAGGAGTGACTTTTCTCACATCTTTCTTGTCTCTAGCAGTATGAACCTGGGCAGGCAGTTTAGGAAAAAACCATACAGCTGTAGGTGGATCTAGCTGCTTGAGCTGAGCCAGATGTTAATTCAGCCTTGGGTATTTCCTGATAGAAGATAGTAGAAATCTCCTCATCTCTTAAAAGGTCAGGGTTTGCCTTCCTTTGCCCTCAAGATTTTTCCTTTGAAGGTCTGTTTAATTGAATTTAAGCTTCAAGGACAAAGCCAGTGGCAGGGAAAAAGCAGAGTGTCTGTACCTGTAGCATCATTGCATCATACAGGAAATGCAATCTGATTATTTTACCCACTTACTTTACTTCTCCATCCAAATTAAAGCAGTACACACTGCTGAAAATTAATAAACTAATGGCAGGCTACCAATTAAAAGCTGAAAAATGTTGTTTGCTCTGTTCGGTGTATCACACGGTCATTTTATTTTAAATTATTGACAGTTACCAAGGCCTTGACAAGATATGTTTTTTATTCATCTAGCATGCTGTCAGTATTGCCACATTTTGATTAGGCATGGGATGTTCTCCCATCCTGCAAAAATGTCTTTCTGCAAGTATTGGGACTAATAATTTTTTAAAAATGAGACTAACAGACAAATTAGGCAAATGCCAGATCACCTCATTACAATCAATTGGCTGAATGTGGTGTAGGTAAATCATCCCTTTGCCCCATCAGTAAATAAATGTGTCCCCAGGCTGTTGACTGTGAAGGAACCAGAATCTTTCCCTGTTTTCTTAGTTCCTTTATTTGGATGGGAGACAAGAGGGAAGTTCATCCTCTGTCCTTCCATAGTCAGCAGAATGGTCAAGTTGATTACAGTTTTACACCCAAATTACTAGAATATTTTCTGAACCCTTTCTCCTCTCCTGCATCCTCATGGCTCACTAGTAAGCTGTCATTCCAAGTGCGAAGGGCACATGAGGATAGTAAGACAAACAAAAATTTCTAGACTCAATGAATGGGTTAACTTCCATGGTTTTAAGTTGTTTAATCTGTCATTTTGTCTCCATCATTCTGATCCCACGGAAAGATGCAACTGCAGGCCAAGGAGCAGACTCCATCAATGAAATCAAATTCCAGACAGAAAAATACTGTAATGCATTTAAGCATATTCTGCACAAAGATGAGCTGAGGAGATGAGCAGGAGGCGTTAGTAACATGACCTAAATCTATAATGAAAGCCAGCACATCTACAATGCTAAAAGCTTTCAGTGAGTATGACATGAATTCTAGGGCAATGGATTACATCATTTCTCTGCACTGTGTTTTAGTAAGGCCTGATAAGTTTCCATTAAATGGAAGAAAATTACTGCATCATGTTCCACCCTGGCAGTTACTGATGTAACACAGCAGCCTGCAAAACAATCAAAACGCTAAGTTAAATGCATACACAGGCAAGTTCTGTGATGAGGAACATAAAGTGTGATTTGGGAGGTTTGAAATCCTAATTTTTAAGTATAAAGAGACTACAATGTCTCGTGTGTTTATGTGGTTTCTTTGGTGACGGAAAACATTAGGAGTCACATTAAGACATTAATTGACTTAATTCTATGCCAGTTTGCAACAGTTATAGGTTATCAAGACCCAGAGAATGTATTTTTTTTCCTCTCCCTTGTTATCTAGAGCTGGCTGGTTTTTCTTCCATGTCATTTGAGACTGCTGGAGCAGTACAGTTCTTCTGTTCGTTATTTGAGACAGGACACTGCTACTTTTGCACTGGTTCTGCATGTCTGAGAACTGAAATAGATCTTATTCTGTGCTTGCAGCAGGACTAAGTGCTGGGAATGTGTGTCTTTGCATCAGGTATTTGAGCTCAAATTAGAACCCCATCTATCTCAGTTAAGTTTGTGCGTCAGAAATGCTGATATTTCCACCTTATGTCAGTTTCTTTGAAGTATCAGTGAATAAGGAGTGGAGTACATATGAGTAATGGAGAAGGATGTGGGAAGCACAATGAATTTTATTGCGACTGTTTCGGAATTAGCACAAAACATTTACAGAGCTGCAGATAAGCCTGAAGAGTCAGATAAAGCTAGAAACAAACACGGAGAGCAAGATTCAATTAGCAGTAATTTGGAGTAGAAACTAATCTTCAGTTGTTGCCATTAAACAAGTCTGGAGTGAATAGCAAGAATCCATTTAGCTTTTCTGAATTATTACCTGCAAAGTCAATAGATGTTTATTATCCTAGGGAGAACAGGCTTGTTATCAGTCCCCTTTCTTAACTCCTAATGGAGCCAGCTGTTTATTTTGGATAATGGTGCACTTCATAGCACATCCCAAACTTCATGCTGAGATGCAGTTACACAGGTCACTTGTTCCCCTGCTCGGCCGACAGCTCAGTTTGTTTAGATGTGCTGAATGATTTCACACACAGCCACACAAATCAGAATCCAGTAGGTGATAAATCAGGTTTTATTCAAACTTCACAACAGCCAAAGTAACAGGTTGTGAGGGTGTTTTTGCGTTGTGTTTTTTATCTTGGAGAGCAAAAGGGTACACAATTTGAGCAAAGCATGGGTATGCTGAACATAAAGAGATAAGCTTTTCAGCAAGGGATTTTTCTAATTAGTTGTCATACATCCACTTTTATCATCATACATCCCTGTTACAAGGGAGATCCAAGATAGCTTATCAGGTGGTTACCCTCTAGCCAACTTTCCTACATGATACACCAGGAACTCCAGAGACCAGTTAAAAAATAGGGTAAATTTTTGACACTTCATCTAAAGACAGACAGTCACAGCTCCCGTATTCCCAGAGGGGAACCTGAAACCCTGTGTGAAAGGTCCCTCTGGGGTCTGCAGTACATGTCTGATGTCTCAGCAGTACCCACATCATTCTGGACCAGCTCCCACTCCACAGCTTCAGGGCGCTCCCCCAGCAAACAGGGACAAGTGGAGACGAACTGAATCTGAGATGATTTTCTTTATGCAACAACAGATGAAAACAGCTTATTTCATAAACAAAGAGATTTCCAAAGTTAAAACAGGCATGTACATTATTGCTCTTACACCATGGAGAAGGATTGCTCTTAAAAGGGGAAGGAAAATTGTGTTTCCCCAAAACTTTTGTTTTTTTTCTTTTTGTTTTTTGGGGGTGAGATAAAGTATTCAGCATGCACATCATGGGTATAGTTTCAAGTTTTTCTCTCTTCTCCACAGACTATTTGCTAGTCTCAGGGAAAATGCTACTTTGAAGACTGTTTTTCATAAGCTTTACTTTGGAAAATGCCAGTGCACAGGAGGAACTAACAACTGGAGAGACAAGAGATAACTTTGTCTTATAGCTCTCATGGCAGGAGAAGTAATCTTGTGTTCAGATTTCTCTCCTAAATCTCTTTCTGCATTTTACATTATTCAGCAGCAGAATCAGTAATGTAAATGGGAGCCAGTGATATGAAGAAATTCCCTACTGGAAGTTCTGGACTGGTTCAAATCTTACCTAAATTAAAACAAGTTTCAGGAAGAGTTTGAAAGCCTTCTTTGTTTTGATCCCAGCTGATCATGTAGAATTTTTAATTCAGCCCTCCTAAGTAAATAGAATTGTTTTTGTAGCTTAGTTGGTTAGCTCATATTGTTAAGTATGTTTCTGAAAAATAGAGTAAGGCAGCCAAGATAAATACTGGAGTTAAAGTGAAAGAGAAATATACATAAACAAATTTGGGTTAAACAAATGACATCTCTATGACATTTAATTTATTAAAGATGTTATTATTATAAAATTTTATTTCATTTTATTGAATAACATATTCAAAGAAAAATAAGATTCACTCCAACAACAGAAAATGTTCTGAAATATCAGATATCACAACTTCTAACTAGGGTAAACGAAGTTGTCAAAAACACCATAATTTTTTTGCAAACACCCCTAACAAAGGGCAAAAATAGCAGCACATTAAAATATTCAAATGCATTCAAGAGTAAAAATTCACTTCCTTATAATTTTTCTAAAGCAACCAATGGATTCAGAATGCTTCCATGCTTGTACAGGACCTACTTTGAATTTACATTTTGAGCAGACAAAAACATTCAGCACTGTTTGGCTCACATTCCCCAGAACTCAGTTCAAAGTGAAAATTCTTGAAGTAGGTCCTTACTGTCTGTTAGCAAGGATTCAAATAATTTATAAAAATGTTCTTGTGTAAGTGTCTTTCAGCATAAGGGGGAATCTTAATCTTTTCTAACCGTTTTGACCTCTTCAGTCTTCCAAGAGGTAATGGTAGAGCTAAGAGAGCTTAAAACTTCTCTTGAGTGAGATATCTAGCACAGAAACATCTTATTCAGAGCTGATCTGAAAATCCTGAAGTTTACCTAAAAATATACGTGTTTTTATATGAATAACAGTAACTGCTGTTCCTCTTGAAGCTCAGACAATAGAAACTATTCTCTTGTGGATTCTGACATATTTGGGTCCAACTCTGTTTACAAATATCAGTATGGGAACATCAGAAAGGGAAGATGCTGATTCATGTGTTTTCCAAGTAGTTTCAACAGGTCACAGGTACCACTCTCCTCATAGTTTCTTCCCTGTGGGGGTGGTGAGGCCCTGGCACAGGTTGCCCAGAGCAGCTGTGGCTGTCCCATCCCTGGAAGTGTCCAAGGCCCAGTTGGTGGGGGCTTGGAGCAACCTGGGGTAGTGGAAGGTGTCCCTGCCCATGGCAGGGGGTGGAACTGGATGAAATTTAGGGTCCCTTTCAACCCAAACTATTCTGCAGTTCTGTGATTCTTCTCAAGGCGCAAAATCCAGAATTAAAGTGCTCGTAAACAGCATAATTGGGAGATGGGACATTGATGTTCAGCTGAACAAATGTGAGGTCAGGAAAAGCTCCGTGGTGTCACACCTGATCTAGATCAAAATGCTGCTGCTGCTGCTGTCTGGACAGGGATTGATCACCCCATCGGAAAGATTGGATACCTGAAGTCAACACTGTTCTGTGCTAAGATCCCAATAAAGTAATTGTTTATATAAAAGACTTTTCACCAGTGTCTGTGCAACACCTGTACCTTCAGCATGAATCTTCACTCTCTGTTTGCTGCACTTTTACTGTCTGGTGGGCAAACAGAAGGTCCAGCTGGCTTCACAACAAACCTACCATGTACTGGTCCTTCCTCTTCTTTCTGGCCTGAGACCAAAGATGTGAGCACAGTGTGTCCTGTTTTAATATGTCTTTGAACTTTCTGATAGGTTTCAGCACAGCAGAGTGAGAGTTTTAAAAACATCTGCATGCTTGCTAATAAATTTGGCATGCACTTTCACAAACACCTTCTCACCAGCGATTTCTCACAATGAAACAGGTGCTAGGGGGTCTTCTAGCCTTAAATAAATATCTTCACCTAAACTTGGTGCTCTCAATTTCTAATACTCTCTGGTCAAAAAAGTTGTGATGATCATCTTTTGTTGATGAAAATGGCATATCTAATAAGAATCACTTCAGCATTATAATATAAATATTATAATAAATTAAGTTGGAGCTTTAGTGGCAAACTTTCCAAGTATGTTTTTCATGAGGATAGAGGAATGATGAAACTTCAGTTTCCTTCTGGCTGTATTATATGACTTGGCCATCAATCATCACATCAACTTAGCATTGGTTTTCCAAGACACCATTCATTAAAAGGAAAGACAAGCTGCACGCCTTCAACATTAAAAAAAAAAAAAAAAAGGCATTTTTCTGTTGCCTTTCCACAATAAAATGCATTCGCAAATCACCTAGATTGCTGGATATCACATGACAACTCACATTAGACTTCACTGTATGAAAAAGAGACTGCTTTGAAAATATGCTCCATGAAATCCCTGGGTTATGAAATGTGTGTAACATCTACAGGGAGTTCATGTTTAATGGCTGCTATCTGCTGGTATCAAATACCTTGCTTTGGAAGGTGGCTCTGAGCTCCATGTGGGGATGAATTTCCCTCTCATGCCATTATTGAAGGACTGGCTAAACATCATGAAAGAACTCAGAATAAATAAAAACCATATTGACTATGGAGTAACAACGTTTTGTTTTATTTGTTTGGTTTTTTTTTGAGAGAGAGTTTGTAGATATGGATTATTCAGCTCAATCATATGCAAGGATTTAGGGAGAGAAAAAACTGCTGAGCATTTGGTGTCATTCTGACCTTAAATCTTAAAAAAATATTGGCACAAGTGTGCAGCTACTCCTCAATGTCGAAGTCATGACATATGTATGCACTGGGAGTGATGTTTTGTTGCTCAAATTATTTTGCACACATGTTGTTATTAAATGTGTCTCTGCCCTTGGCAGAGGGGTTGGAACTAGGTGATCTTTAAGGTCCATTTCAAGATAAACCATTCTGTGATTCTACAATTCTATGATAACTAAGCAAATTTTTCTCCTAACTATGCTGTTAAATGAAAAATTTTCTTGCCCAAAATCAAACCATGTGTTCGTTGTATAACACTGAACTTCAAAGGTTATCAAAAACCTTGAAAATTTAAAAAAACCCCAACATTTTAATGTTTTATAAAGTGAAATCACTCCAAACATTATTAACATTTACTATACCAACTACCTTTAAAAAATGCATGTCTTCAAGTCTGCTTTTGAAAGCATACATACTTATATAATTTTTTTTTCAGAAAGAGGGGTCTGTGGAAAACACTGAAATTTCCACCCTTGACCAGGTGAAAAGCTGCTTCTGCAAAAAAGCTGACAGCAGGGAGCTGATCACTAGCCAGAGAGCAAGCCGTGGAACAGCGTTTGAGAAATTTATTTTCTCCTAACAACTTTGCCTTTGATTGTGCACATCCACTAACACCTTTGAGTGTATTTCTCAGATGCTGCAGACAAGTAGAGAAGAGATGGGCCTGCAATATTTCTTTAAAAAGGCATGTATGAATATAAGCATGAAGCAGTGGCATAAAGATGCCTCTTGCAATCCTCCCTGCTCAAGATAATTATTCAGAGACAATTCCATATTTATGAGAAACACCATAATTTCTTTCTCCTCTCATTTCACAAGATCACAGAATCATAGAAAGGTTTGTGGTGGAAGAGATGTTAAAGACCATCTAATTTCAGTCCCTCTGTCGTGGGCAGGGTAACTGCCACTAGGTCAGCACTCAGAGCCCCATCCAACCTGGTCTTGAGCAATTCCAGGGATTCAGAGTCCACAACCTCTCAGGGCAACATTTCTTTCTCTAAGAACTCACCTAACTATGAAAAGTGGCTTTACTCTCTCTTTTAGAGACACACACACGTTTTCATATTTATTTGCCACATCTCCTCTAGACTACACAACCTACTGGTGTGGTTTATTTGTATGCATTCCATATGATGTCACAAGAACCCATACAAACAGATACCTAGGACAAAATAAAGAAATTATCTGTGCATCAGCATCTGCTTAGAAATGAAACTCACTGTCTAGACACCAGGAGCAATGCCGCTCCTAATTAGAGCATAGACTTCACCCTGCTCTTTCATGTGGCACAAGAGCTCCGTTGCCTTGGAGCTTTGGCCTTATCATACCTGCAGCTTTGAGAGCTTTTTCTCCTTTGACCCAAAGACATGGGCAGCCCAATTTTCCCTCAGTGAGAAGGGCAACACATGTGCTCCATAAACCTGTGCTGGTCATTTGAGGCAGATCGAGTGCTCCCAGGGGAACTCTTTCAGGACCAAAATGCGTATATTATTATCCAATTATGGGAAACAGATGGGTCAGAAATAACCATCAAGTTTATTTCCCAATGCGATTTTAAGCAGATATGTGTGGACTGCTTCCACATTTCTCCATAATTGCTAATGTGAGTTGGGTTTTTTTCTCAAAAAAAAAAATCCAGATGCTCTAAAATGTGGGATTTTATTATGCATGAGCAATAGAAGCTCAGTGCAACTTTTTAAACAAAGAATCACAAAAATGGGAATATATAACCAGAGCATTAATAACCGTTTCCTTAGTATTTGCATATTTTCCCCAAAGCAATTTACTATATTTATTTCTTGTAAATTCAAATTTTAAAATGCTCATGAATATTTATTTCATTTTTTTAATCTATTGTCACAATTTATTTGAGTTATTTTTTTCTACCAACAGATAACTTGGCATTTCATTTTCAATTTTAACACCATGTAAAAACAAGCTAAGACTCCTAAGGAATATGCTATGATATCATAGAAGGAAGAGAAAAATAATTAAATTAAATGAAAGAGAAAAAAAAATCATTAGAAGTCTGGAAGGTGGTGGCATACAAAGATCAATCAGTTTTGAATGGGTTTAGTTTTAGATTTGTCCATTTACCTGACACAAATAATGGAAATCTGAGAAACTGAAAGAGTTGGCCCATGGAATGCTCAGCTGGTGTATTGGGAGCTACAGTCAAGTTCCACTTTCTGAGAACATTCAGAGGGCTTGGAAAGAAAAGTGAGCTGAATGAGAATTCTAACTTCATCTGGATGGAAAAATTTCATTCAACAGTACCAAACAATTCCTGCAGCATGCTATAAGTGTGCCATATTTGTGTAGTCATTTAATAAAAACATTATAGCTAAGTTGAAAGGACCTGTGAATAAGAATGGAGAATTAGAGATCTACCCACCCTTTTCCCTTTTGGAAGCTAAGAAGAGGGTTCCCACGTTTGCATGGCTCTGAGAACACCCTCTCACCACGCTCTGCGAGTACATGCTCTGTCATAAACCCAAGAATGTTTTCCCTGTTCTTAAAGTCATTCCTTATTTGTGGGAAAACACACATAGGAATGAAGCAAAGATGAAAAGATCTTGGTTCTCTTGAATCCTCAGTCCTGTCACAGCACCCCAGACTGCTGTTAACTTTGGAAAAGGAGGTAACAACTTATGACAGCTAAGTAAGGAATTTCCTAAACCTACAGCAGAGTCAGCATTCCAGTTCTCCAGGCAACAGAAGAAACCTCTCCTGAAAGTTGCCACAACAGCGTTGTCAGGGAGAAATGGGATTGTATCCGTTGTCTTTGTTCAGTCTTTGGAATAAAAGGGTCCTCTGGGGTCCGGAGTTTCTGCAGATTTTGCAAACTGACATGTGAGCTGTGATGCACTCACAGGTGATAAACATGCAGGAACAAAGATCAGTTATAAAGAAAGGAGACAGAATGATGACAAAGTATGACTCTACACAATTTTACAGCTTTCTAAAAATTAGTATGAGATGAAACAGTAATTCTTAAGATGGAAACTGTCCCTTTGACTAACAATAATTTGAAGGGAGTAGATATTCAAGCCCAGCAAAGGGACGAAAACATAAGAAGTTGCTAGAAAATGTTCTGTCTCCCTTTCCCATTCCCCTGTATGTATTTATCTTTCTCCATCCTTTCCCTTCTCTTCCCCTGGGAAATAAGATCTTTTTTTCCGTCAGCCATGTGAAGTGTAACACTGACTGTGAGCTAAGAGGAATAAAGATATAGGAGAATTGAAAGAAACAAGGGAAAGAAGGGATAAACTTTGGACTGAAACACTGATTGACTTCTAGAGCTCCTTATTTCTCACCTTCATCTGTAATTAGCTAAGGTGACTAGCTCAAACATAAACCTGTAGAGCACAGAGGTCTATGCTCAGTCAAGTGAATCCTCTCATGGCAAGCCATAGGGCTTAAATGTCAGCAAAACATTACCTCTAAAAATGAAAAAAAACGCAGCTTACTGACATTTACGGTCTTGCTTTTTAAAAATCCTAGCCATCCTTTTCAGCTACAAGGAATCTCATTTTTAATTTGCCAGCTATAACAACTGCACAAAAATTGATACCTTGCATAGATCTTGCCTAAGCTCTTTGACGGGACAGCTCCACTGACAGCTGAGAAGGTTCAGAATGGTTTGCGAATTGAAAAATGGAACAAAACATCCAGGTAAGCGGTAGGAGCCTGAATGTAGCTTGAAGAAGCCTGAGTGGTCAGACATCCTCACATTCAATCCTCACATTTCTTATTCAGAAACAACCAATGTAAAAAAAA
>VZTI01005554.1:55548-151034 GCA_013397865.1 Struthidea cinerea
TTTTTTTTTTTTTTTTTTGTTTGTTGTTTTTTTTTTTTTTTTTTTTTTTTTTTTTTTTTTTTTGTTGTTGGTTGGGCTTTTTTTCTTGCAACCTGTTCACTTCTTTCTTGGTAGATTAACTTTTGGAAGCAAAAACACCCCTCTGAGGTGTATTTGCATATTAACATAAGTTGAGAAATACCGGTCAGTTAGCTGTCAATTTTGGTCCATTAGCCATGTTATACCTCATATGTTGTAGGTAGATTAATGTTTCATACATTATTGAAAAGCTAATATTTTGTTGTAAGAAAACAAAAATGGAAGTTTTTTATTCTCCTGAACCAATATACTTTTAAACACTTTTTTTTTTTTAATTTCTTTTTTAAGTAACCAACCAGATTCCATAGATTGGATTTGGGAGTTTGATATGGGGAAAATGACAGAAGTTACATTAGAAAAACTGCCAGGGCCCCTTGAGGAGAGCATATGTTTCAATGCATTTTAGGATCTAATTTTTTAACTGAAAATGTTTTTGTAATTTCTTAACATTTTGATCCATGAAAGTTGAGAGTGGAAATAACTGTGATGAATGCCTCAAAATTTCCTCCATCTTTCAAGAAGCTAGACTCCTTCCAGAATACAAAGAAGGACTTTGACAGCAATAATAACTGAAACATAGCCTTATTTTCATTATATTGGCCATTGATTCTTTTGTGACTCTGGTTTGTTACCCATTTCTTATTTCATATAAAATACAGTGCAAAGACTTACAGCTATGTTATATTGAATAAAAATCTCCTGACATGTGTATATCATTAAGTTAAAATGGCATTTGTAAATCATCAGAGTTCTAATGTAAATACAGATCACTCACTTGTGAAAGGTCTGTGGGAAAACCATAGCCATTACTCTTTGTATTCATCAGCCCATAACTTCAAATGCTTTTGGTGTCAGATCTTTCAGTCTGAGTAGTGAGTTCTGTGGTTCCAGCAGTTGTGAGGAAGTCAATGACTTGCTGAGTTAGTCATGGTATATTTTAGATATTAAGGCCAAACCACTTTACATAACTATAGGCTGGATTATTTCCGTCTTTTAAAAATTGCCCAATATATATCTTCCCAAAATAGTTAGATATTGCCTGTCTTCAACCAATTGAAGCTACTGCCTCAATGTTATTTTATTTAAAAGTAATAGATATTAAGACCTTTAAAAGTCTAAGAGATTTAAAAGTAAATGAGATTAAGTCTTCCTGATTTACAGCAAAATTAGGATTAATTAAAAATCCAGGCTCTGAGAAGTATATATCTAGGTTTTGCTGACATTTGTTTACATTTTATAAAAAAAAAAGTCTAGTGTTTCAGGCAATTAGGCGTACATAACTTGCTATGTAATGGAAGAATGCAGAGAATAAGGAGCCAGACTCCTTTTAGGGGGGGAAAAAAAAAAAAAAAGAAAAGGACTATTTTAATCAGATGTAAATAAAAAACAAAATTACCATCAGGGTGGTTGTATGTTCCAGCAGGGACTCAGAGAGGCTGTGGAATCTCTGTCCTTGAAGAAGTCAAAAACTTGACCAAACATAGCCCTGAGCAGTCCTTTATAATAGTACCCATTCTGGGCAGCAGGTTGGACCAGGGGAGCTCTCGAGACCCTTCCAGCCTGTGGGATTTTGTGGTGGTGATGCCTTATCAGCCCTAAAATCACAAACCAAACAAGACTGAAATGGAAAAAAGCGTTTACCATTTATTGAAGGTCCTCCAGGTACACTTACGGCGGGATGAACATGTGCTGTAGGGCTTGAACACTTCTATAAGTTTAGCAAATTAGCATAATTGACAAGAATCCCCAATTAGAAGCACAGTTAATAAAGTAATTCCTCTCTTGGTTCTGCCCCCTACTGAAGCCTCCCCCTTTGCTTCTAACTTCACCTCATTTATGTCTAAATACATGGGAAAGTGACACGGCCTTGGTTCACTGAAGAAGCAGGATTAGAATAGGATTCCAGGATTCACTAGTTAACAATGCTTTTCCTACAAGCCACTTCAAGCAAGATTATTTTGGCCTAACCCTACGTGTCCTTGCCTGTTTGTATTGTATTAACTTTGATCTAGCAGAATTCAGGTTTGCTCCCTGCATATGCCTGTGTTTTTCCCTTTGCCTTTCATTTCTGTGACGAGAACACAGACTGACACATACTTAAAAGGAACACATTCAAGAGCAAGGAGATATAACTTAAGTTTGTAGTCATGTTGCAAACATGATGATAAATCCATTTTGTGCCAAACCAAAGAAACTACAGCAGCTTTAATTACTTCAACTCTAAACTTCTATTTTACCGTATCTAAATAGGTTTAAACCTGTGACATTTAATATAAATTTTGTAAGCATCTCTGTTCATTTTGTACTATATGGATAAAAACAGATGCACTCTAATAGCTCAAGGGATTTCAAAGTTATGCCTGACTTAACAAAAGAACTTTCTTTCTTATTCTCATTTGTTTATCAGGAGTCTTCCCACAGTATTCAATGCAGTCACGACTAAGGAAGAAATGCATATATATTGCACCTAAATTGCTTCAGCCCATCATGTTTCAGAACTGAGAAATCAGCCGCATGACAAACTGCAGGAAAAAGAGGGGAAGAAGCGAGGAGGGAAATTGTAGCAGATTATAACATTTAGATAGTCAGATGAATAGGGAAATTACATGGGAGCATAGGTTCTGTATGTCAATTTTTTACCTTGCTAAGAACAAAATCCAAAGAAAAATACATTTGATACATGGCTATTCCCACGCCTCCTAAACTATTACAAAAAATATGGAAAAATCTGGGACAGGAAGAAGAACTTGGGGGATACCTCTCTATAATTCCATGAACCAGCACCCTTCCAAGATATGGCAGTTTTGAGTTAGGGCCTGTGGTCTCAAATTTATGCATTTCTCATAAGTAATATCTAAAACACAATATATCTAAAGCAACTAGAGTCCACATTATTTAACCTATATAACCCGTTACTTAAAACTCTTAAGCAATGTAAAAATATAGGTTAAATAATGTGGACTCTAGTTGTTTTTGGTCTGTGTTTCTGCAGTGGGTTGATCTTGGCTGGAACTACTAAAGACTTCACAAACACACCCAGACTCATTTCTGAGGCTTCCACCAGAGACTGCAGTGATCAAGAGACAGTGTAAAACTCCCCCCAGCAGGGAAGATTATTGGGTGTTCCCACCTGAACCTGAGCATATGCTAATGCACTGCAATTTGTGTTTTGTGGGCTTCTCCCCTCCACCAAATGGATCAGCACCTTTGATCATCACTTTGTCCAAAGGCAACAATCAAGTCTGGTTGAAAATCCATGGGTGGTGACTGTATATATTTCTACTCTCCTTCTTTCTTTCTCCTTCTTTCCTTCTTTTCCCCGTGTAGTGGTTTAACTTTTGATTTTAATACATACTTACTTTTTGGTGAGATAAAAATCAGGAGAACGCAGAAGCAGGCACAACGTACAGACTATTAATGAGTTTATTAACAGATTTAAATGACAGAAGGAAAAAAAGTCTTGCTGTGGTGTGGTACATTTCTTCTATGAATTTCACAGTTTTTTACACTGCAAGCCATAGATCATCACATGGGGTTATTAAGGATGAATTATGTTGCCTTAAACACGAAGGTTTTTCTTTTGCCCCCAGTCTCTTAAAAGCTTTTTTTTCTCTTTGCCTTTAAGCAGCCCAGCATGGGCACTTTACAGCCTTCATGGGCTACACATGAACGTCCATCCTCCCATGTACTATAAATGGTTTAAAGAAATGCACAGTTCAATATTACAGTTCTTTACCACGGCATGATAGAGATATTTTAAATTGCGCGCGCAACAAAGCGGCACCGCCCTTTCTTCTCTTTTGAAGCCATCTTAGCTCCGTCCCACGTGATGTGACTCACAGAACTCACTTTTTCTTCGGGCTCCGAACTTGCCATGATACTGCTTGGCTTCACAGTGGAGAGGGACTTCTGCTCTTTCTCTCTCTGCGCTGCTGGCCGCATGGCATCCTCTTCAGTTCGGAGCAAAATGCACTGGCTGCAGGCAGGGGCTCCCTCTGGCTCCCGCTGACTCAGCGTGGTGCAATGTCGTAGTGAAATGAGGGTCCTGCCGGTCTCAAAAAGCCACTCAGACGGCTTCAGCCACATCTGCAGCTCAGAGGCAGCTCTCCCTTAACAACCCAGGGTCCGTACCGTGGCGCTGGGAAAAGGAGAGGGGGGGGCAGAGACCCCGGCCCGGCCCCGCCTGATGGGGCCTGGAGGCCGAGGCCACCCCCCCACCTTCTGGCAGGCGAGCTGGAAAGGAAGGCTAAATCCCGCCTTCCCGCGCAGTTTAAATATGGAAATTTAGAGAAGCGCTCTTGGTTTAAATTGCCTGTCAATTCAGGGTCAACCCACTACACCCCTATATCCCTTTATTAAGTGATATTTTTATGCTTTCATATTGTCATTTTACTACAGATAATAAGAACCAAAAT
The DNA here is from genome assembly GCA_013397865.1 of Struthidea cinerea. Lineage (NCBI taxonomy): Eukaryota > Metazoa > Chordata > Aves > Passeriformes > Corcoracidae > Struthidea > Struthidea cinerea. The sequence continues at coordinate 60,042 of VZTI01005554.1, forward strand.
GGCTACACACCTGCTTTCTGTTGCAACAAAATTCTAAAATAAACACTACATATATATATATTTATATATTTACAAACATCAATCATTCAGGGCCTTTTCACTCTAATCAGCCTCACGGGATCTATTAAGAAGAACCTGGGTTACCCTGGCCTCCAGGAGCAGGTCGTAAACCCTGTTCCCATCATGGGCAGTACTGACGAGTCCTGCAGCAAGCCCCACCTCTCCTCAGGCTGCACTAGGATCACAGAAATGCTCATTACGACTCAGCCTTGACGAGCAGCACCCTGGCTGTGCAGCATCACTGTCCTTGATGGGCTCAGCCTTGGCCAGAAGTGTGTCCATCTTGGAGCTGGTTGGCACTGGTTCTATCAGATATGGGGGAAGCTTCCAGAAGCTTCTCATAGTAGCCACCCCTCTACTCTCCCCTCATACCAAAACCCTGTCACAGAAACCCAGTACAGCATGTCTTGTATACAACTAGAACTGAGGATAACCTATATCACCTTCCAGCTAGAACTGATGACAGATTTGTGAGTGTTTTGTTTTATTTTCCTGTTGTCGGCTCATGATCACTGTGTTTGTAGCTATTTACTACGTTAATGCATCTTTTCTTCATTTGAACTTGTACTTATATTTTTACCTTTACCCAATACCTTTATTGGATATCAGCAGGTCTCATTAAAAATGACAGGACATTAATGGGGCAAGATAATGTTACATTCCATCACTACCCAGGGAATATATACATTGATTTCAGTTTCCTTGTTTTTTCCAGATGCTATAATAATTACAAAGACCAATCACAGAACCCACTGTTTTTTAATAAACTGCTCAAAGTTTATTAAATTGTGACAGAGACACAGGCTTTCACTAGGGTGTCTAATGGTTCAGGTTGAGAGTGAAATATTTCAAGCCAGGTTCTTTGCAGTGTCCTATTTTCTGTTACAACAAGTGAGTATTGGGAATTTGAACACCTTTATAAATCAAATGTACTTTGGCCATACAACATAACCACTCCTGACCAGAAACTACACAGCTGGGCACATTTTCATGGACTCCTGACTCCAGCACAAAGTGACAGTCCCTTTCCATCTACTCTACCACTCTCCCCGCTACAAAGGCCACAACTGGTTTTCTACACACATGCGCTGGTATTTGTTGTATAGTGAGAGCTGCAGTTAAACAAAAGAAAAAAAAAGTGAAATTATGACTCTGGGACACCGGAATGGGAGCTCTTGGTAAGTCTTAGCCAGAAGGGCAGCTCACTGAGGAAAGGGACAGGCAGCGACGCAGGACAGTCCTTGGGAGTTGTCTCTTTTTTTGGCAACCAAAACCAACCATGCATTTTCCCCACACCTGTTACGCAATGTACCTTTTTGCATGTTTTTCTCAAAAAGTTTCATTTTCTGATTGAAACTTTCACCTTCTGAGTGACCAGTGAGCTGACTTTTCTCATTGCTTAAGACCAAATTGGCAGTGTAAAGGTTTATTAGATTACAAAATATTTTAGTTACAAATCTGTGCGATTTCTACAGAGTAAAACCTTTCTTGTTAAAAACACTGCTAATGGCCTTGTGGAGAGAAGCAGAGTGAAACTGGGCATCTATGACACCATAAACTGAGCTCTTTGCCATAGCAGAAAAAAAAAATTGTGGTAGGGATTGCTGGTCTGGAATCTTGCATAGGTGTCTGAAGTGGAAAATTCAAGCAGAAAACTTTGCATACTGGGATTTTGCTGGTCCTCTGCCGAAAGGACAGAACAGCTCTGATAATAAAAATCTGTAAACTCATCAGTTGCTTCTACAAACCATGATTTAAAATCCAATGTCCTGATTAGTGCTGCCATGTTAGGTTCTAAGAACAGGTTGTTTTTTTCCTGATCCATTAAAAAAGATAAATAAAACCATCTGACCAATCACACTCTGATCCTGGTAGTAGACACGAGCTGGTCAAAATTCTTGTTGCACTGAAGCTCTGTTGCACCAGACTGGGGAAAAGAATCCCATGACAAGCCCGTAACCAGCCACAGAGCATGTCTGAATAAACAGTTGTTCTTATGCTACTCCTTTGTTTGATGATCTGGAGAAGTCAAAGAGGTGCCAGGGGCCAAAGTGTTTTTCATGTTCTTCTGCGAAAACATTAACAGAAAGGCGTAAAACAATAACAACTCCGTTTTGTGTTCCAAGTCAAATATCTCCCCCAGGTCTGTCACAGGTAAAAAATTTCTGTGTGCTGCTGAAGACCATCCTCTCTCTCCAGGAGCATAACCTTCATTTTCTTAAATCTGATGCAGCACTGGACCCCACACCTTTCACAACCTACTATAATCGTTTGCCTGGCAGAGCTGGCATCCTGCCAGAGACCTGCTCTAATTCCTCATCCCCTACAAGTTAACAGACACGAGTGTGTTTGAGATAGTTCAAGTGGTGAATCTAAGACACCTGGCCCGAATTCTAATTTTTTTTTTTGTTGATCATGACAATCAAAATCAACTGAGAACGAAATAAAAGGTTTTGTGAAGTTTTTTTGAGAGTGCTGAAAGCATTTCTAAATCTCCAGAGAAAGCCTTTGAAAAGATAGACGCTGTGATCTGTAATAGTTAAAAGAAAGCCAAAATAACCAAAAACAAACCCCAAAGGCAGAAACATAAGCGTAGTTAGATCCATGCACTTTATTAAATTTTGAGAAATCTGTTGGGAAGGAACAACCTGTATTTGTTTTTAGAATCCTATACTTGTACATGTGCTCCCAGACAATGCTGGAAAACTTCTACAGCCATAAGTGTGATCCCAAAGATGGAAAGGATCTATGTTGGATGTTAAACTGTAAATGTGGATGCCTGTATGACAAATTACCTCCTTCTGAGTCTCCAGCACTGTCATATATATGTAGGACAATCAAGTTCGAGGATATGACAATGAGCAAGGAGACCAAAGACAAGTTCAACCAGCATTATATTAATACCTTTTACCTGATACTAAAATCATGAAGACCTAATAAGGATGCTTTGGGGTGAGAATATAACTTTTCCAAGGATTCTGTCATGCAAAAGGGTCAAGTTTTTGTTGCAGTTACTACCCAAGGGCATTCCATCAAGTGTGGATAGCATGCTATCTTTGGAATTTAAATTCCCTAGCAAACACGATTCCACTCACCAAAAATAATTTGAGGAAATTTCTTGGCTGAGCATGTAAGCAAGTAGTCACACACAGGTAACAGGATTGTAGAAGGCTTATTTTCCTGGAAAAAAAACTTCAAGCTATTTCAGAACCCCTACAGGCAAAATTGCGGTTTACTGAGCTACCTGAAAATGAAGTTTGGACTGCATGTGGATGGTGTGACTGAAGCCAGTAGCAAAACCTCATTGATTTTTTTTAAGAGTTAGCTACTTAACTTTTATAGATGTTTTCATAAACACTGGATGATTGATTTGATTTGGGGACTCCTAAATGTGCGTGTAGATTTTGCTTGGAAAAACTGTAGGTAGACATAAATATTAGCCAATGCTGTCTTAATTTCTGCAGTTTCTGTCTTTATGTGTTTTTAGCTTTTCAGAAAGTTGTGGATCCCTGGTATGCAAATATTGCATTTCCTTTCCCTCAGCTCCCTTCTTTCCAAATGAGGTACTGAACCTTTTTGACATATAAATTAGAGCATCATAATTATATTTTTACTAAGTAAATGACAGCTGATGAGCTACAAGCAGGTGGATGTTAGAAGATGCAGAAAATAAATCAGCAGTGTGCTGTTGTTATTTTTAGTTGTGTAAATTGTGGAAGTGTGTGTGCAGGGGAGAAGAAGGAATGACTGATAATTAAGATAATCGTAAAGGATGCTTCTGGGTCCCTGTTTAGTAAATTAATGAAAAACCTTGCTTTCCATAAGTATCAAGGTTAAGAGAGAGAAATCTTTGCACTCTGCAGATTCTAAATACATAGACCAAAAAAATCACTTAGAATTTATGAATCTCCCCCAATCAAGCTTTTTTATTTCTAAATATTTCAGGGTTTTTTTGTGCTTACTATATACTTTCTAAAGTGCACGATCAACAGGTTTGTGGATTTCGGTAACCCCAAATTCGACATTAAAATATTAGAATTAAGTTTATTAGTTCTTATTTGCATTGTGGTAGTTTGGAAAAGTTTAATAGCTTTTTGCGGTGTGTTAGATGATTTTCAGAATAGGCAGAAATTTCAATAGAAATGCAACAGTGACACAAACTTAAATGGAAATATTTCAAAGACTCCGTTTCTGACTATGCCTGAAAACATGTGTGTGTGTGTGTGTTTTCAAGATGATAAGGAGTCAACAGTGCGTGCTGACTTCATTAGTCATGTGGGAGTACATCTACTTTCATAGAATTTTATTCCAAAGTAGTTTATGGAGTTAAACAACGGAAGACCACATATGCCATAAATAACAGGGAGCAGTAGTGTGCAGACATTATATGGGGAATAAATTAAGGTATTCAGTCATAAAGGCAATAACTTATGGAGACAAAAATTAAGAAACAGTCAATAGGTTTCAAAAAGAGATGAGAAGAAAAAAGTAGTCAATGAGGCATGATGCTCAATGAAGCCTCTTTCAGGTGATGAGTGCTAAGGAGAAGACTTCTATATCAACAGCCTGCAGAAGGGTAAAGAAGAGATCCTTCTTAAATTAAAAAAAAAAAAGAAAACTGACGAAAAAACTAAGAGAAAGAAGACTAAAACGAAATAAAGCCAGAGCACTTACATTTCTTGAAAATCCTTGTAAAATCTTTTGGCACCAAAGCTTTTTACAGTACTTTCATCTGGTGTCTGTCTAATACAGAAACAACAGCTAACTGTACCCTGTAGTGATACTCAGCTTATTTAGAACTAATCAACACGCCATGAGCAATCTAGATTTTTCAGTACGTCTCTGCTAGACTGATTTATTTTATCAGTTCAAAAAACACCTCTGGATGAGAAAAAAAAATTATATATTTGAGGGAAGTTGTGATGCTACCAAAAGGAAGGGATTGTCATGGGAGAAATTTTACAACAGCTCAAAAAATCAGGACGAGCCATTCTTTGTGAACAGCTCCAGCTTGTTCTAGTCTGAGCAAACCTGTGGTGCTAAGCTTTGTATTTCATGTCCGGTCTGGAAGGTTTTTCTATCAGCACACCCCATTTACGGAGGACTTGCCCACCAGTCAACTGAGCTTTGTTCCACTAAACATTGACAAGGGTCTAGGTGAGATGGTTGTTTGCACAACATTTCTTTTAAGGAGTAATTTGCTATTTAGATAAGTTGTTTTTAAGTATTTGGAAGGGTAGAGCAAATTAATGGTAAAAATCAGCCTGTTGCGTGAAGCAGGTGTCTTGAGAGATTTGGTTTCCATTTTTTTTTTCTGTTGAGCTGCTTTAACCAAGTTGATTGATTAATCAGACTCTTTATATATTTTTTTCCTTTGTTGACAAAATGAATTACTGTAATTGTCTTCCTGAGGCATTCTTTTGAAAAAATATGGAGAAATGTTAGGAGATATATTACAGAGCATTAAACTGGACCTAAAAGATTTTCATCTCTATTCTAGCAGTAAAGATATGAAATGTGTCACTAAGTCCACTGGTACTATTGTGTACTTATTCTAATCTGCAACTGCTCATATCTTCTGAAACATTCTGATCTAATTTACTATTTTTGTCGCCACCTTTCATCAAAAGACAGTGTGCATGACTTTTACAGTATTACTGAATTAACCATTCAAGACCATGTCTGGGTCATGAAGAATCAAGTAATTGCCTATTAAAAATTATACATTGCACCTAAAAGACACAAGGACACCAGCAAGGAAATTACTGGTAACCCATTTACAAGTGCATGTTGATTTAATTAGGAAATTAGCAGATTTTTTTTTTTTTTTAATACTTGTTTCTTAATTAAAGTCTTCACGGTGTTTGAGTGCTTATTAAGTCCATTTCAAATGAATACATGGGCTACATTTTGGGATACAGTTGAAATTACCTTCTTTCTCCCATCCTTCCCCTTGCCTTCATTCATATTCATTACATAAATATTATAGAAAATTCATTCCATTTATTTCAGAATCCCATCTGAACAAAATGAATATTAAGTGAAGAGGTGTGTGTCCTCTACAATAAGACATGGAGAAAGAAAAAAAAAAAAGATCTTTTCTGGCAATTGGTTTATGCTAATACCTATTTATCATCACTTTGCAAAGGTGTAGCCTGAACTCATTTCAGATGAATGGTATTTCCATTGTTGCAGTTTCATGACTAATACAGGCAGTGGCTTTTGCATTGATTCGATCATATTTCCTTGGATTTTTACTGAGTATTCCTGTTCTCTGAGTAATTTCTTTTTTGAACTAGGGTAATGTTTAGCCAAACATCTGATTTTCGGTGGTTCAGATCAATGCCAAAACCACCAAAGAAACATACTGGACAGATGTGGCCACTTCTGTATGATATTATTCTTATGGTCTTATGAAAAAATAAATCTTGTTCCAAGTTGCATGATTTTGCGTCATCGTCTCAAAATCCACACTTGCCAAGTGAAAATAACTGTTACAGCCAAATATAGGTAGGATATTCCCTAAAAATGGTGGAGAGTAACAAGTATTCTGTTTCTGACTTCTGAATTGTAGTAAATTAAGATCTGTGTACTGAACTTCTTCCGGCTAAAAGCTATGTAGAGCATATGGTAAACCCAGATAATTATAAAATTATCTTCCATATTTAGGGTTGCAATCAGGTCAATTTTTTTTGTTTATTGGGCCAATAGTGGCTGAAATAAAGTGTTGGTGATAAATTATTGGTATTACATTGTGATAATGATAAAGTAAATTATTTTAGAAAACTAATTTAGTATTTTAATAGTAACATAACTGAGATTTATATGAACAATTTTTACACTCTTGACTAGTAACCCTTTTATTGATGAGTTAATGGCCAGCTAGATAAATTAGGCTCTGTCAGCTTCACCCAATGCCTTATAAAAACTCACATTGGTCATTAACTGGTTGATTGGTAAAGTGTTTTATTATTGCTTTGGAAATATTACCTAAAATGAAGCACAGTAATTTCTGATCCTTTATCATTTTTATTTTGATGGCTTGACTTCTTTTAATCAAAAAATGTGATGCACATTGAAAATCCAAAATCTAAGATGTTAATATGATTTAAACTGAAACCATCAGAGTTGCTTTCAAATACAGACATTTGCACTTGAAATAGTAGCCCACTTATCCTCTGTGAAAATATCAGGATCCACAGGGAGATTAAACCTGTTACAAAGAATTCCACATGCACTCAGTTGTAAAAAGGTTGGATACATTTCATAAGGTAGGGATTCTATGCAATATTTTCTAATTTAGTTTTATGAAATTTTTCCTTACTGTTCTCACAAGTTCAGGTAGTTATTTTTTCTTTAAGCGTTTCAAAATGTGTTTATTCAAGACACACAATGTATATACAGTGTGACAGTTACCTCCTTGAACTTTTTGATTTTTTAAGGTAATATTTTACTTTCATGGGTGTTCTCACATGCATCCTTTATTACAGCCAAATTCACGAGTCAGAGAGTATTTCTGCTCTTTGAATTAAGTGAATATCCTACAGAGAAAAATATACATTTGTAATTAAGAGAGCTGCAGTGTAAATTTTTACAATGCATCGTGTGTTAATAGTTTGTCAACAGCCTTTCCTTAACTGTGGCAGTTGTCAGCTTCTCTTGCTGTCTGTTCTAAAGCCAAATACTGTTTTAGTCCCTAATTCATGAAAGTAATCTCAGTTTTATTGTTTAACTGTGAATATTAAGTCACAACCTCTTTTTGCAGTTGGATAGAATCAAGTGGATAGGAAAAGGGACTATAGGAAGCAACCAGAATTTTGAATTTCCTAAATTAATAATTTAAAATTATGTAAAAGAACAACATTAGCAAGTTATCTACTAAAATTTGTATGCTTTTCTGTGTGTGATGTGAATATTTCCCAATGAAGGGAAATGATAAAGGAACTTCAAAGATAATATATGACTATGACCAGAGGTAGCTAAGCTCAGTTGTCTTTTCCCAGTCACAAACTTTTGCAGATGTGTGTCTGATGTCTCTTGAAGGGTTCAGTAGAATCATGGTAGAACTCATTAAGTTATGACTGTAGGAATTCTGCCCTCCCTGTGTTACATTAAATAGTGCCCATTACTAATTAAATATTTTTTGTGCATAGTATGGGGTGATCTGCAGTTCTCTGCATGCTTTCCCTAAGGACCTCCAGAGCTCTCATCACCATTCTGTTTGATCACTTCAAGCTTTACTGCATCCACTCCCAGTACAATTCACACCAGCTGCAGCAGAATTTAGGTGGTGGGCTGATGCTGCACAGGGAGCACCCTTAGCACTCTACCAGCTACTGTGAAGAAAATTAACTGTATCCCAGAAGAAACCAGGACAGTTAGGGATTTAATTTTTCCTTTATCAGGAGTCTGACAGGAGAATAGTGGGTTCCCTTGATTTCTCATCGTTCCAGTTTGTGCTCAATCTCTTGAAAAGCCTTCAAGCATGAATGCACATCTATGAAAGATCAGATCTAGTTTCCAGGGGTATTCAGGAATGAGATTACTTTGTTATCTGCAAAGACACATGCAGGGAAAATTTGGTTCTAAAACATCTTGGATTGAGAAAACAAGCACAAATTGAAAAAAAAAAAAAAAAAAAGGAAAAAAAGACAACCAGCAACCAGCTGAGCCTGTGTCATGGTTTAACCCCAGCTGTCAGCTAAACACCACACAGCTGCTTGCTCATTCTCCCACCCCAGTGGTAGGAGGAAAGAGGATTGGAAGGGCAATAGTGAGAAAACTTGTGTGTTGAGATAAGAAAATTTTAATAATAACTATAAATACTATCCTTTGCTATTATTATCTGTTGTTATTATTATTAAAGGAAAAGGAAAATAACAAAGAGAGAGAAATAAAACCCAAGAAAGATAAATGATGCAAGTGCAAACAACTGCTCATCGACAACCAACCCATGCCCAAACAGTCTCTGAGCAGCCCTGCCCTTACCAACCTTCTCCATAGTTTTATTGCTGAGCATGATGCTGTATGGTCTGGAAAATCCTGTTGGTTGGTTGGGGTCAGCTGTCCTTGGCTGTACCCCTTCCCAGATCTTGTCCAGCCCTGGTCTTCTTGCTGGTGGGGCTGTGTAAGGAGCAGAAAATGCCTTGGTTCTGTGCAAGCCCTGCTCAGGCATAACAAGAACGTCCCTGAATCATCAACACTGTTCATTGCACAAATACAAAACATAGCCCCACGTCAGCGACCACGAAGAAAATTAACTCTATCCCAACTAAAACCAGCACTGCCTGATTAGTGCAGTCCAAAACTATTAATTTAGTCTGTGAATGGCTCCCCTTCGATTCCACAATGAAAATACTAGAAAAGGAACAGGGTTTATTAAAACCCATAGATTTGAAAGGGTTAAAATGAGTCATCCAGTCCAACCACATGTGCAGAGCGGGTCTGAATAAAGGGTTGCTCAATGCCTCGGTCAAATAAATTCTTAATGTTTTCAAGGATGGAGATCTCACAGCCTCTCTGGAGCCCTGTTCCAATACTTAGCCTTTTTCACATTAAATATTGGCTTGGACTCCTGGCTCTTCATGGTTTTTGCAAAGGCATCATTGATCTCCTTTTTATCTACGTTTTGACTCTTCCTGATGCTGTACAGTCTGCTTTCCTCTTGTGACAGCTTCTTACCTGAGCACCCCAGCTGAAGCATGTGAGACCACCACTAATTCCAGCTCGGGGGAGGAGCAACAGGCACGCCTGACAGCCTGCACTGGAACATTGTCCCACAGAAGCACTTGGAAGAAGCCTTTGATACCACATCAGCTGTTGCAAGTGGTGTTGGTGTACATTGAAGAGTCCATATTCACATCTAGGGAAGAGCCAATACTTAGCTCCAAAAACAGTGGTGTTTAAATCATGGAGGAAAGTGGATTAATTTTCCCTGAGTCTGTCCATCTCTACTGGTTTATTTGATTTGCTCTCCTTAAACAAGCTACACACGTAAGCATCATTATTCATCTTTTCCCTTGGCTCAAAGTCTAAAGAGGTTATTTTGAATGATTAGTTTAGACTAGATGGCTTAGTGATACCTGCACATGGTGGAAATAACTCAGTCTCACATGGAATATCAGTAAACCCAGGAGAATCCAGCCCTTGACATTGAATGGATATTAATATTTCTGTCCCAGGACAGTTTGCAGGGGCAGAGAACACAAATGTCCTGTCTTTATGTAGATATTAATTTTTTTTTTTCAGGTTAACGAAGGAGACCCTGAGAAATCAGCATGGCTTATTGAGTGGGCTAGGAAATATGTTTATATGTGAGCAGGATTTTTTTCTTCCTTTTCCTTTTTTTCTACACTCATTAACTTAGAAAAATTGTATTCAGTAGCAGCTGACCTAAGGAGCACATTTATATTTACTCAGGCAGCAAAAATGTAGACAAGAAAATGTTTTTCAGTAACATAAAGGCAGATGAGGCATAAGAGGAGAGTCTTTAGAATAATAATTATATAACTAACTTAATTAGTCTCTGCTTCAATCAAAAGACAAGCAAGTTGGTTTATATCCACAGAGGCTAAAATATTAAAAAAATACACAAAGGCTTCTCCAGGGTGTTGTGTTATGTTTATGAGCCTTAGAAGAGAACAGAATCCACCTAACAGGATGAAATAGAAAATTGTGTGCATATGTAAAGAAGAATTTTATAAACAGTTCAGAACTTGAACAGAAATATATCAACCAACCCCCCAAAATTAAGTGAAACACAATCATCAAGAAAGGCAGCACTTGGACTGACACTAGGTCCCTAAATATGAAGTGTTTTCAAAGCCCCAAGTGAATACTCTGTTCAAAAACAGGCGGACCAGATAAAGAAGAGGAGTAGTAAATAAGGCCCTTATTTTATAAGTAGAGAAATGAAGCTTCTCCAAAGTGACGCAGGGAATCTGTGAAAGCAGCCAACTGAAACTTGAGTCTGTCACTTTGCAATTCATTTAAAAAAAAAGGATGTGAACATAGGACAGATTTAATTTAAATGGGCATGCAAAGGTCCTGTGGAAACCTCAGAGAAATGCAGGCAAGGATTCACAGCTGGCCACATAAATTGGTTGGTTCCTGTGACTATTGATTCACTCACATTTGACTGAGAAGGGGCACAGAAGCCACAGGCATTTTTTGCATTTCTCTGCATGGTATGGGCTGTCACAGAGATAATTTCAGGCACACTCTGACTGGGTATGGAATATCTGGAGTTGCTTTTGTAAATTCATACAAAAATATTACTACAGGCATTCTGGGATATCTTATTGGAAAACGCTTTGAAATTTGAAAGGACACTGAATACAAGTAATCATGCAATGAGCAGCAATGATGCCTTTTCCTTACTATGTCACCTTAGTGAATCAGTCTAAAATTCAGTGGAAAATTATTAAACTCGACTTGGCTATCTCTGTTGGAAATATCAGCAGAGGAATTGGAAGTATCTGCTACACTAATGGTGCCAAGACTGTGCATCTGCAGAAAATGGAATAATGCTAACCAGAAACGTTAGAGGACTATATGGACAGAACTATCATCCCTCTGGGAATTAAAAAAAAAAATTCTCCTGACTAATTTTCTTTGCTTTTTGTAACTCTTCTAAATATTCTGAAAAAGAAAAGAAAGTTTCCTTTTATCCCTAAATATTTTAATATAGCTGTTTTCTGACTGAGAACAACTATGATATTTTTCCCCTGCCAACTCGGTAAGTTCCACCCACGCAGAGCTTAAAGGGTAATGAAATTAAAATTATGTGGCATTCTCTTCTATGTCTTGCATAATGGAAGAGTGAAAATGGGAGCAGAAAGTAAAAAGATTACATCGGAATTAATCCTAACTTATGATTAACTCATTAATGCAATTGTGTATTTAAAAAAAAATTAAAGAACTAACTTAAATTAAATAAAAGTAGTATTAGAAAAGAGTGCGTAAAGGAGAGTAAATGGCACGTTCCTTGACCTGCTTGAGTAATCAATGTATTGCAAAACCAGTCCAGAGAGTGTAAAAAAGAAAGCAGGCCTTTTGGCCATCTATTTCTCTCCCTCTCTGGCACACAGACTATCACACAGCAGTCAACAGTCAAGAAGTCTTTGAGGAAGAAAAAAAGTTCCATCCAAATTTCATTTGGATGGGCTGTGTCTTTCCAGAAAATATGGGAAAGGAAAGGATGTAAGACGTTCTATTAATCTTTTCCCTTTCACCTTCCTCCTACCCTTCCAAGGCAAAATAGTGAAAATTAACTCTTCACCGAAAGGAATTGCTTAAAACATATCTATAACCACATGAAAATCCATACATAAATTCCTTCTGTCATGTAGAAAATTAAATATTTGGTTGGGCTTTTTTTGGGTTTTTTTTGTGTCTGATTTTGTGTTGTTTTTAATTGAGATATATATATTTTAGATAGATTTGTACCTTTTGTTCAAGGATTTTTCATTGAACAGATACTTATTAAACAGATCTAACAATTTTTTTTTTTTTTTTTTTTTTAAATCTTGTGGAACTCCCTGTTGACATGGTGGTGAATATTGGAGGGTAGAAGATCTCTCCCATGAATTTTCTCCCTCAGTGTCCTTTGATTTGTACCATGACTGTCATCTTCTGCCATCAGATTCACCTTGATTTAGGTGGATAAGAAATTCTGTGGTTGTCTCTATTTTCTCTGCAATTCACTTCTTAATTAATTGATTTTAAAAAATCACTCAACATTATACATTGTCTTTATAAAACTTCTGGTATATAAATATCTCCCTGATGTCGATGCGATCAGTTGCGAAACAAATCGCACGGAGTTACATAGAAGGTGTTACTTGGATATTACCAATGAAATCAAGTGAATCATTCATTCCATTCATTTTTCACCAGGTTTGAAAGTTGAACTTTGAGTTTTTAGCTAAGATTCCAGATTTTCTACGTGGAAGGAAAAGAAGAAACTTTTGTTGTTGAATATAACATTTCTTAGTTATTGACAAAGGTCGATGCTTTGAAATTATCAAAGATTTTAAAGATTATATATTTTTTCCTTTTAATTATATGTTTATAGAAGCTTGAACCCTTATTTCCATCAGAAAAACAACCCACCAACCCCCACCACCACCACCACCAACCACCACAACAAAACAACAAAAAAACAAACAAAAAAGTCCCAAAACCAAAACAACAACACCAAGAAAACAAACAAACAAACAAAAAACAGACCCCAAAAAACTCAAGTAACAAATACAGAGAGGAAAAAAAAGAAGTCTTCCTATGACACAAAGCTTTAGAATTTCTTTTTTGTTAACTGCAGGCACTTTACTGTGCCAATATCTTCAGCTTTTCCTATTTGCAATGCACAGAACCCCTCCATGAACAGAATTTAATGTGTAATGGAGAAAGGTCAGGTTTTAGTGCATTTTAGTTACTTCTGTCCCTAATTTTATGTCATTGGTAAAATGCTAAATATTTTTTTAATGTTAGAATGCAAGAGAGCTGCTTTGCCTCTGCCTACTTTGCCACTATTTAATGCAGGCTTTATTTATAGACCAGACCTTTTAAGTTGTTGGAAGTACATTATCATTATATGTCTGAAATTGCCAGTATTGAAATCATTAATTGCTCTTTTAGCTTCATGCTTTAGCTAACATGTTTCAGAGAGTGTAATGAGTTCAACATTTATTTAAATATAATTAAAAATGTGGAAACTTTATTGTTGTCATCACTCAGAAGACCTGTGAAAGAAACAGATGTGACTCTGGAAGTTCCAAGGTTCAGTGTTTAGTATGAGCCAAAAGAGATGCCATTGTATTCCCATAATTAACTAATGCACAATTCCAAGGTCAGTGTGTTAAGTTTTGCAGTCTAAAATTGTGAAATGGCTTCATAAGTGTTAAGTTCAGTCCCTATTTAGGACTTGAATACCCAGTAACTAAGAAGATTCTATCTAGAAACTCAGTTGGAGAAAGATTTCCATTCCCAAAATTATACAGTAGATCAGTTGCACATTTGTGTAATTCTCAAAGGATGCTCGGATGAATCCTAATAAAGAAGTAGCAAGAAAATTCAATCCAAAATTACTTTAAATTTTCTAGAAATCCACATGCTGAAATTCTTAAATTAACTCTTTTCAAAACATTTTTGTTTATTTTTTCATAGACTTTCATGTTTTCATTCTACTGTTTGGCATTTAAGTCATCAAATAAACATTCTAAAAACCCCTTTATTTCCTTTCCATCTGAAAAGCTTACTTTCAGTTTTGGTGATTGTACCTATACCAGTGGAAGAAGTAAAAAGCAGAAAAATCCTCATTGGTTCCTTCCAACTTGAGATATTCTATGGTAAGAAATCCCCCCAATACTCAGGAGATTCAAAACCAGCTTTTCTGCACAGGTATCCCCTGTTAGGCACTTTATTCTGGCTGGGTAAAACACTATTATGTGGATTTCAGCATCATTACTAATTTTTTTTTAATGCCACTGTTGGAAAGTAGACAATAAAGCTAATTCATCAAGAAAGAGCTACATTACAAACAGGAATGCTCTGTCTTTACATCCATAACAATGCTTCAAGTGGATGTAGGAACTTATTCAGAAACACCCTAGGTGGACTGCAGCTTTATTGCACTCTTGTGAGCACAACTGCACAATGAATCTTTCTTCAATTAGCAAAACAGGACTCTTAAACTACAATGTCCTGATTTATTTGGCACTGGAATATTTAATGGGCTTGGGAGATGGTGCACTAATGGAGCCCTCTGTATCAAAGCATCACCAATTATGCATTCTTCGTATTTGTTTTTATACATCAGCTTGTGTATGCCAGACAGAAACAGGAGTATAGTGCCTACTTTTCCATTCGTTTGCTCCAGATAAACGTTTTTGCATTCTCATGTTCATCATTTAATCATATGAAAGACCAATATTTGCTGGAAACAAGAACAGTCAGGAAAGTAGGTCAAGATCAGACAATAAGAAATGAGCTTTGGATTGTGTTGACGTTTATAGGTGGCCTGGTACGTGAGGAGGAGACGACAATACAGATGTAATTTCTCCATGTGGGTCATTAGACCATCTGTTTTTTCCACCCATTTCTGCATGTGAGGAGCTAATTAAACGTAAGACAGACCTCTACACAGGGGTAGTTGTGGTAAGCATTTAGCTGCCAGTGCCACTCAACCAAGAAAATAAAGGAATTTATAGTGACACCAAACATAGGATCAAAATATAAGGAATGTCTTCTTCTTTTGGCTATATGAGCATCTGCCAAGAATATTGAAGGTGTCAGTGAGTTTTTTTGTGGTTTTCATTTTATACTTTAAACACCAAATTATTAATTTTATAGAACTAGACCACAAAATACCAGACTTTGAAGGAGTGTTTAAAAGTTAGTTCCAAATTCTTCACTCCCAAGATCCATTAAACCCGATGTTTGCATAGCTACTTAAACCTCCTGTGTGCTCTTGCCAGCTCTGTAATTGGGAGATTTTGACCTTGGAGACAAATTAAAACATTAGTTTTCATCAGTTCTCTAGCAACTTTACTTTTCAGAAGGCAGGACACTTACTTGACTCAATATAACAAGGTAAAAATGAATCCTTTCCTGTAATGTGCCAATAAGGTAAAGACCACAGTGATTCCCACGTAATGATGAAACATTAACTGACTTGAGCAAATTGTATCTTTTACATTAAAAAAAAAAAATTCAAACTGATTCTGGGTGTCAGCAACACAAAAAGACACAGGTGAGAAGGTTTTAAATATAAAAAATGTCAATTTGTAATCCTGGCCTAATTGTTATGCATATGGGCACAGAGAGGTCAGCATAAAGAGCATGGAAATGTCTGCCTCTTGTGAAGAAATATTGTCTAGGGATGTCATTGGAAGGGATATGCAGAGGAAGAAACCCAATAGCATGTAAACATCTGAAGAATTGTTATGAAATAAAATTAGGGCATAAATGTATGCTTTCCTGTACGCTTTTCAAATTTCTAAAAGTTTCAAGCCCTCACCATTAGCCTGTGTTCTTTTTCAAGTGTTCTTTTTCTTCTCTGTGCCTCTTTGTGGGAAGAAAATATGTCCACACAGGATGTGGTGAATTGATCTGTTGTCAAATATGTTCAAAATGGCCAAATGTTAAGAATTCCAGATAGTCCCTTTAGATATGTCTATGCCTACAATTGGAGTATTAACTAGGGTTTACTGGAGGTAGGATGGGGTAGAGTAATGTCTGACTGGTACTTCCAGCACTGCCCATGCAGGGATGCTGAAGAGAGTCTGAGAATTTTATTCTTAAAGAAGAATGATAGTAGTGGCTATGGAATGTTAAAAAGAAGAGAGTCAAAACAAAGAGCAGAGAAATAAATAAGTGAACATGGGTTGTGGAGGAGAGGTTACGTCTTCTGTCACACCTTGAGCTGTGTCCTCCACTGCTAAACTCCAGCAACATATGCACAGGATTACAGTCCTTTCTCTAAGATAAAAGCATGGGGGTGCTAGTTTTATTTTATCATTATTTTGTTTTATTCCTAACCAGATAAAAAATAATAGATAACAGTCAGACAGCAACTGTGGACAGAGCAGAGGCTGTGCAGGGAGTCCTAGTATATCACTGACCAGATCTGAATTTGCACACATCTTGGACTTGAAAATGTCTCAGCTGCTCAGGTAAGCCTATACAGGATGAGAAGCTTTTCAACCTAACTTATAATGGTCATATACCTTGCACATATAACTTATTCCCTTTCAAGACACTTAAAAAGCAGTGAACTTTTTTTTTCATTGAATTACAGGTTTTTGTACTCTTTCAAGTGAACTGCTCTGAAAATACTGGCTTTTGAACTGTGCCTAATCCACATTGCTGCTTCTGCTGTTTGGTTACCATCTGGACAATTGTTCTGTTTCGAATTTTAGCCCTTGTCATCCACCCACATTTAGCTTGCCTGCCTGCTTCCTCCCATTCTGCATTAGTGCAGGTGTGATAATGCCATGGTGTGAGGTCTGAGATTGTACGAGGTCAGTGCTAAAAGCTCTGCAACCTTTTCCTTTCATGTTTAGCAGTCCATGAACTTCTTCCTGCAGTTCAGCTGGAGAATTTGATTTTTCCATTGAGCTGACAGGAGCTATTGATGGTTTGTGTGTATGCTATTCCACTGTCTCTTTGAAGAAGAGATTTAAGTTGAATAAAATAACTGGTGATGTTTTGTGCACTGTGAAAAATTTGGGGGGGTTTCTGTCTCAGCTGATAGTAGGAAGATGAATGGTTACAGTAGCAGATGTGAATTGTGACATCAATGCTATTTCTGGCCCACTTAATGGAATAATCTATCAGAGGAAGGGTGTAATGACAGGCAAGTGATGTATGAGCAAACAAGCCTCCTGATGTCAGTCCAGCTTCTCTTTGTCTGTACCAGGTAAAGGTTACGGTGTTAATGAAGGAGTCACTTCTGTCCTGTCATTAGCCTCATTCAGGAGTAAAGGCTTCTTGAGCAGCTTCCACCAACTTAGCTGGTCCTGGCTGTCTTCTCAGATCTTGTACTTCCTGCTTGAGGGAGATTGTGTGACTTATATGATAGTATCATGACAAGGACTTATCCACTCTATCTGCAGTTCCTCTAGAATAAGAAGTCTAAGGGTATCTAGCATGACATATTCCCTCCTGCAGGCGATGGCTATTTTGTAGTTTAAAATTTGCCTTTAATGCCAATTTTTTGTTTTTTGGGGTTTTTTTTTAAGTTTTGGGTGAAGTTTCAGGGAGCCATGTGTGGTTTTGGATTGTTTTCCTCAATTAGATGTTGTAGCAAGCAGCTTTAACTTTTTTTGCCTGTTACTATAGAGGCTTGTACTCTACAAAATTACTTTTACACCAACATCTACTTGGATGTCTGGAGAAGGTAAGAGCTTTCCTATCTTCAACTTCTAGTTTGTACCTCACACGTGCAAGTTAAAATAATTCAAGTGTTCACCACTGAACATCACTGCACTCATGCAAGTACCACACTGTTGTATTGATGACGAATTCAAGTCTGCACAGTGTAAAGTTGAAGCAAAGAAGTCCAGTGTATGGAAGAAATGTTGGGAGGTCTTTGATGATCTCATGTCACATTACATTGGCAGATTTTCACCATTAAGTCCTTTATCATGTGGATGTATGTTCTCGCCTATTTTGGCTTTCTTTAAATCCTTTAAATTAGCACAGGCATTGACATGCCTGTATTTTCTATAGCTGAAATGGAGATAATCCTTTAAATTTCCCATTTTATTATTGTTTATTAATATAGGTATTTGTAGTATAATATTCGTTGCAATTTGGAGAAGATATTCAAGGTAAATCAGATGAGATGCCCAAAAAGTTCCCATTTATCACTTCTGTTTACAAGGAAAATCCAAGGTAAGTATACTTACATTACAAATGTTTTAGATAACATAAAGTGAGCCTTGTTTTGCAGGTCATTTCCAGTCCTTTGTGGTGACTAGCCCTGAAACCTATCCAGAGGGACATATCTCCTTATTGACATTCTGGGTTAGATTTTCAGCTCCTGGTCACTCAGCCTCTCTCAGTGAAAATGGTTGGTGGTTTGCATTGGCTCAGATTTCATTATCACAGGATTTCCACCCATCTAAGGGATGTTCTGCCATTTGAAGGCCAGAAATGGGAGGATGCACTGCAGCAATGTGTTCAGTGTCTGAGGACTCTGACACAGTGACCTCTTTGGATGTCCCCTTCAGCAAGCATGTCTCTGCCTGGCCCAGTGACACGTGCCCTGCAGGCTTCAGCAGGTACGAGTGTCATATTCACATAGATGCAACCAAACAGAAGAACTGCATTCTGCTGTAACTGACAGCACAACTATAACAATTTGACTTTGTTCTGTTCTGGTTTACTGAATATACTTTTTGCTACATTTGAAATAAGGAAAAAAAATAAGTATACTGACAAGACTAAGGAGCCAGAAAGGAACAATATTTTTGTCTTATCACTGGCACTGCTTAACCACTCTGACTGTAGTAAACATTCCAACAAGTTAAAACATTCACTTTGTCAGTTTATTAATATTTAATGTATTATTCAGAATATATTCAGAATTCAAACTGGTGGTCAGAATCATCTCACATAACTTGAGGCACTCAGCTGAGCAATGCAAGCTGTTTCTTTACGCTTTCTCTATTTCTGTTTGTGAGGGAAAGAGAAAATACAGATGGAAAATTAGATAAAGTTAAAAGTTTCTCTTAGTTCATGATCTGTCTATCTTGATTATAAAATGCAGCTGTGATCCCTTTTGTGATTTATTGTCTAAGCCTGTACATTCATGGCACATTTCTGCAGTAATAGCTTTAATTCTTTCCTTCAATTCTTTTTTCCTTTAATTCTTTCCAGGAGCTTAGGCATGCAGCAACAAGGCAGAGGTGTCTGTAACAATCATAATATCTTAACGAGTATCTTAACACCAAGTATGAGGGGAGAAGAGGAGAGGAGAAGCAGAAAGCATGGTAAAAATAGAGCAGTAGTAGCTGTCAAAGCACTTTGCATTCAAAGCTGTTTATTCTTTTGTCTGGTGGCTATAAATAATAAAGAAGTACAGGTTCATGCATGAAATATTTTATCTTGACCTTTTCATTGCCCTTTTCTAGCCTCACCATTTGATATTAAATGCTGCAGATGCAAATTATTTTTAAGGTTCCCAGTGCCACCCAATGACTGTGTATGTGCTTGCCTTTAGCATAGCACAAAACAAGTTCCTGGTCACTCTTTTGTCTACACTGGCCAAGACCACCTTGGGTGTAATGTGCTTCCTATTTTGGGTACATGACTTCATCTCTCTGAAGGCACTAGTCAAGGGGGAAAATTATGCCAGGTCACATCCAGAATTTCTGCAAAACATAGATAGAGTGCAGAAAAACATGCATTCAGCCAGAAAATTCCAAATCAGGCTGCTACTCCTGATTTAAGCACGAGTTTTGTGATGCCATATAGAGTGAACAACTGTTCTGCAGTTAAATGTGTTGATTTCTACATCCATGTGAGTAGGTTATCCTTAATTAAAATGACATTGTTCATAATGTCATCCCACATTTTTTAGACAACCTTGGTGATGCTTCTGTCAGATTTGAAACAAAACCCTAGGAAAAAGAGCAGGAAAAGGTGCTGTCCATGTGCTGTAAACAACACAGTCTCACATACTGAAATAAGAGGAAAAGCAGCAACTTTAAAATTGCTCTTCAAAGTTGGATTGATGGCACAATTTGCATGTCTAAAAAATGCCCTTTTGTAATGCTCTGTATCCCTAAAAAATGTTTGGTTTTTTTTTTTTTGTAATGCTTCTTCTCCCAGATGGAAGGAGAAAATGGTGTGGAAATCCTGTCATATTCACCAGGCATCTTCCTTCACAGATCCACCAGAACTGGGCAGCAACATCTTTAGAAGGAAATTCAGAGATGTTCCCAGGCATAAAGCCAGTGGACTGGCCTGGAACCACACATGTAAACCAGTTCAGCCTTGCAAAGACAGTGGTTGCATCCAAGTTTTGCTACATCCACTGAGATCTCCCTGGTCTGTGCTAAGTCTCAAACATTCCAGGAAATTCTTCAGGATGATGACAGTCAGCACAAGCCAAAACTCTGCCAAGTAATGCACTATTTTAAAAAAAATACTATAGATATATACTCCCAGATATTGTTTAATGTTCTAGTGCAGATCTCTTCAGTCAATTCTGTACTCATCTGGCAGCAGACAAGACTGCTTTCCCCACTAATGCCTGTATTTTCAGGACTGCTTAATACACTAACATATTAAAATCTTATCAGAAGATCATAACCTATTCCCTTGGTGTCTCTGATTCATAAAAGGAAATTATAATACCCCCCAAACTCCCTTTCTCAAATTATGCAATCATTGACCAGGGATTTGAGAGTCAGCAGGCAGGAAATCCTTGGTCCTGGTGTAGGCCTTCAGATCATATTAATTTGTGTTACATAAATAGAGTTATTTTCCTTTTCCTTAAAATCTTCAGAGTTACAAAGTGCTCTTCAACCCAAAAAAAGTCTATGATATAAAAATTGGTTGATTTCAAAACACCCACTTTTAGGAGAATTGAAAACCCAGCTGATTAAACTAAATTTTGATAGTGTGTTCAAAATAATTAGTTCACTTCTTTATATTTACTTCTCTATTTATAAAGTTTGAACCTTAATATTTTTGAAAGCATTACATTTAAACATATTTGGGTTAGCGGTTCTTTTTTCAAAAAAAGTAAAAATGTTATTTAGAATTAAATGCAGCACATCTTCCTCAGATCAATAGATAGTAACAAACCTACATGGAATGCAAATTATTTTTCTGCACTGAGTCATTTGTGAAATCTTCACAGACCATAATGAATATTCATCATAAAAGTTAAAAATTCTCTTTGTTTGACTTTTTGGAAAAGGAAGGGTTCGTTATTATGAAAACATGCACTTATTTAATTTCAATGCTTGTTTTCATTTTTATCCTTCCTCAATTCCTTCAGTGCCACTCCTGCTAGACAGTGTGGTGAGTGGGCACTGGATTCCTGTGGATAAAATGCCAACATTTCTCTCAAGATGGTGAGACCTTTCTGTTCAAACCTTCTTTCACCTGCTCGATTACCAGTTACTACATGAGTTTGGAATAGCCACAGGACACAGTGAAAATGTGGCCTCAGCCTCTCCTTCACTGCTCCATTTTCCTGTCATCTGTAAGCCAGGCTACTTTTCAGTAGCATGTTCCAAGTTGTCACGCTTCAAAAATACAGTGTGAAATGAAAATATTACATAGGAAATATAATAATACCTCCATGTTTACAAGGGTCCTAAAGAATGTCAGGAAATTGCAAGTTTCCATGTGAATAGTCAGGGGGAAAAAAAAAATCAGGAAAGACCTTTGCATTACATGAGCCATTCAATTATGTTGTTCATTGACTTTAAATGGATTACTGCCATGATGTGGTAAATAGAAACTGCATAAAGTATTTATATTTTATTTAAATGTCAGTTACTTAATTTATTTTCTCATTATACATTAAAGTAATGATCATCCTGTTTATTAGTGTTAAATATTTCATGGGGTTCACAACACTGTATTACTTGGAACAAATGAATAGAGGTCACTACATTACCAATTGTGTAAGATGGTATCAGCAGCAGTGACACAGAGAGAAAGCAGGAACAAAACCATCATGGAAAAGAGAGGCACGGATGGTATTAGCTCTTGGAGGAATCACTGTGCTGTATCTCATTTGCCCATTAAAAAAAAAAAAAAAAAAGTGCTAAAATATAATAGGAATTTCACCATAATGATTATGACCTATATTTATAGACCATGCATCTGGAAATGTCCTAAAGCCATTTCCAAATGCATTTTCAACCTATATGCAGAATGAAAAAACATTGTGATCACTAGCGAAATAAAGATAACTGTGTGATGAAATGTGATTGCAGTTTAAACAGAAGACACCAATGTTATGCAGCAGTTTAGGAAAATGCAGTGATCTATGATGCAATATCACAAAGAAATATAATCAGAAATTTTTAAATCCAAATTAAATTTGAACTGAGATTGATAAGAAATAATGAGAAAGGAAGCTAATATACCTAGTCATGAGCACAAGTAACCAACCCAAGTCAAAATTAGCTCAGACTTCCATGAAATTCCTGCTTTCAGGCAAATAAGATTTGCACAAGGTATAGTACTGAATTTTCAAGACCCACAGTCTTTCCACTAGTTCTTTCAACTAGTTCAAGATGGAAATTAAAAAAGAGAAAGACACAATCAAAAATACTCCACAAAATTTGTGAAGCAGTTGCTGAAATGCTGATGGTCACCAGCATTTCTGTAACAGAAAACATTTTGCATGCAACTGAGAATTAAACAAGTCTTAATGACGTGAATACCTATTTTTATAAAATTAATTAGGAAAAGATATTGAGATATATATGCTGATCTCCTGAAAGACCTTGCTTTTCCTGAGTGCTCAAGAAAAGTTACCCACTCGCTGGAAGCATTTAAACTGAAAGGGATCTCATAGGTCATTGATTTAAATTTCTTATTGTTACATGATATCCCAGTACATGCCCTTTTTTTATACACTCATTCCAAGGCTGTTTTTAAAATAGACATGTTTTCTGGGACATTAGCTTTGGGGTTTTTTGCCTCCAGCATTTCAGTCAATCATACAGGGAAGCTACTGCCATGTTAAAATAGGAATGAAAAAAGTCCCAAATGCTGTTGTTTCAATGACTGTGAAAATTTGGGGTGACACACAAATTTTGATTGTCACTCCAAACTACGTTGCCCTTAAGCGAGAGTGCTTTCAATTTCAAGAATGAAAACACAAGCAAAGCTTTATGTCTGATATCGTCTGTTGGTGTCTCAGAAAGATGGAGAAGCGGGTGAGTTAAAGAGTGGTAATTCAGTGGACAACACCAGAAAGAGAAAAGAACCTGCACCACAGCCCTTCTCACAAGTTATGAGCTGAACTCTCCAGGATTACCTGTAAGCTCCCTTCCCATGGCTGTTCACCTTTTTCAGTCTCTTACAATGAGGAGTGATAATCGCTGCACCTGTTGTATCCCTACACTCAGTTCTTCCTCACCCATTTCCTCCTCTTCACTCTACTGTCAGGAAAGAACTCACAAACTGTGATAGCCATCAAATCAGGATTTAACAAAACCTTCTCAAATTTGTTGTGATATGTAAGAGACCAGAAAATGGGATATTGGAGGAATTCCTTGGCAGAGCAGCAGAAAAAGAGAAAAAATCTGAATGAATATTAGAAATGCAAAGAAAATTGGCTCCCAAGTTGATGAATTGTTTTGCTTCTTCAGCATTTTGCAGGTGGAGCACAGCAGTCAGCAATAGTAGAAAACCTTGGTACCACATTCCCAAACATACCTTTAACTCTGACTCAGACCTTGGAAGCAGCGTGTGCACCCTACCTGTTTTCTCCTCTGAGTATTTGTAGGATGTGTGGTAAAGAATGACCGAAACAAAGTGGCCCCTCAGGACAAGAGAGACATTGAGGGGCTGGAGCGTGTCCAGGGCAGGGAACGGAGCTGGGAAGGGGCTGGAGCCCCAGGAGCGGCTGAGGGAGCTGGGAAAGGGGCTCAGGCTGGAGAAAAGGAGGCTCAGGGGGGACCTTGTGGCTCTGCACAGCTCCCTGACAGGAGGGGGCAGCCGGGGGGGGTCGGGCTCTGCTCCCAGGGAACAGGCACAGGATGGGAGGGAACAGCCTCGAGTTGTGCCAGCAGAGGTTAAATTGGATAGCAGGGAAAATTTCTTCACTGGAAGGGTGGTCAGGCACTGAACTAAGCTGTCCAGGGAACTGGTGGAAATAACACCCCTAAAAGTGTTCAAAAAACATGCAGATGTAGCACATAGGGGCATGGTTTAGTGTTGGGCCTAGCAGAGTTAGTTTAAGGGTTGGACTTAGTGACCTGGGAGTTCTTTTCCAGACTTAATGATTCTGTGACTCTGTGATTGTAAATTGTAAAATGAGACAATCCCAGACAGAATCCCTGCTTTGCAGCCAGCTGTGCAACTAAAAGATGTACCAGGACTCCAGGTAGGGACTTCAGATTTCGGTTGTATCCAAGGCAAGCTAAGTAAAGCACAACTGCTTGCAATGGAAAAGAAATGGCTTCTCACATCTAACATGCTGTTGTAAGTATTTTCTCAGTGGAAAATATCATAGTTGTAGCTGATGTGTCTGATAAGGTAAGCAGGAGTTTTTGTAGGCCTGCAGAGGTTGCTTAGTGTGGATCATGGTGTGCAATGTGCCACTTCATTTGTACTCCAGGTCTTTTTTGAAGCCATTTAACTGACTAGATTTTCAGCCATGGTCACCCTTAGTACAAATCTGATGAATGACAAGGTAAAACAGCAAACACGTCTTTAAAGGATCTTTTGCATTTCCCCCAGCTCAGAGTATTACTGTATTTTTTTTTCTTAATTTTTTAAAATTTTACCAGATGAAAAAGTCTTATTTGCTTCTGCTTTGAGAGCAGAGTAATGGTCTTTATTACTAAACCTCAAGCTGAGAACTCCCAAACATTGCCTTTGGGCTCCTGCAAGGATGTGTCGATTTTTAACTGGGATTTTTCTGGACAAAGCCTATTGTGTAAACAGCTAGTGAGTTTTAGATGTCATCTATAGGAGATGAGATGAATCTTCCTTTAGATTATAAAGGGTGGCTGTTCCAGGCTTCAATACCTTTGCTGCTGTCACAGTTTACTCAATTTCACACACATATTTCATTTCACACACCACAGCCTCTGTGCTGCTGTACAGTCAGGGGAGCACAGCCAGCTCGTTCTGATTATTTGGAACATGGATTTCATGGGCTGCTTGAGCTGTATTTGTTGCACAGAATTCATTTATTGTCTGCAAAACAAGGACAATCTCGTCTCCTTAGACAACAGCCCTTTTCCCATGCATCAAGGTCCCTTGATACTATTTTAATTGTCTACTACAGGTTATGCAGCCCAAATAAATTTAGCACAAGGTAGTGCAATGGATATTTTAAATTTCAAATGTTATGTTACTCTCCTGTAAGCTAAAGTGTAGGTTTTTTTTTTTTAATCGTAGGCACTGATGTCTTTATCTATATTCTAGTTATAAAAATAGATTAAATAAACTAATTAACTGAAGTAATAAACCAATAAACTCTAATGGATTTCACCAGATGTCATCTCCTGATAACTCTGTTTTTTATACAGCTTGGGACAGATCTTTACCCTGGAAAATTCTCACAGGTACTTTAAGTTATCTTTCTTTGTAACTCAGTGGCAAGTAAATTTTACATAGGTGGAAATGAGCAGCTTGAAATTGGTGATAACTTTACACAAGAAAATTTTCCTCTGGTGTTTAGGTGTCATTGGACCTTTCTAGCTGTCAGTGGTAATTTTTCTACTCAGGTATTTACTGCACTGGAGTATCAGTGCCTTGCAAAACAATCAGGTTTACTAAACAGGATTGAAACACAGGTTTTGAGAACACAGAGTACTCCTGATTCTGCTTTATGCCCCTTTCCAATTTTAAGGTAACAAAAATCCTATGAAAAATTTAAAAAAAGGAAAAAGTCACAGCAACGACAAGAAAGACTATCAAAGAAAAAGAGATTTTATTTGGTTTAGTTTTAACAGTAATAATGACAGGAGCTAAATAGAATGGTGCTATGCTTTGACACTGGTAATGGAATAAACAAATTATATTGTGTCTCCCCTAATTCCAAGCATGTTGAATGGTTAACTACAGCAGTGATAAAACAAGCACATTTGTTAAACACAGAGAATGGTTTACCATGCTCTGTCATTAGCAAGCAGGAACTTGGCATCCCCTCTCAGCCAGCACATTCCTGTCAGAAATTATGAATGGCTGTTTGCAAGTACCTGCTGTAAACACTGCAGGACAAATTAACTCTTAATTGGTTTTCATTTGCACTCTAATATAAGAAATAATAAAAGCCAACAATTTTTACCTATCTAGCATGTTTCTTCTTTTCAGTTTTTGTATCATTTTGAAACCAATATTGCTACCCTAAAAGACAGTATTTTCTTTCTCTGTAGTTTGCTTTTGATGAAATAATTTCCTTCCTTCTCACAGACTATACAGGTATGACCAGAAAGGACAACATTTCCTTTGGAAAATTGTCTGTTTCAGTTAGTCCTGTCTTTGCTTGCATTGCAAAGGATTCAAAGCTGCTGGGTATGACTCTAGGAAACAGAAGATGCATTCAATGTGCCAAGCATAAGCAAGTTCTGTCTGGTTGTTTGGCCTTTTTCAGGAGCTTGCAATGCTGAAAATCTGCTACACACTCGTGTTTGCACACCTCTGTGAAAGACTTTCTCATTAAAATTTTCACAGGATTAAGAGCCCAGAGAGCTCTGCATGGCTTAGCAGAACCAGTTCATCCCACTGCCAGATCTCATCCGCTTGATGCTGGCCAGGTATCTCTTCAATGTCACCTGAAACCTCTTCTTTTCACATTTCACAGGTTGTGGCTCAGAGTCTGGCTTGCAGGACAGAGGAGAGAGCTGGCTGTTGCAGACCGACTCCCACGAAACCGCCTGCCTCGTCTTAAAAGGGGTGACTGAAGGTTTTATGGTCTCAGTGGTCTGTTGAATTTCACTGAAAGGGCTGGACAAGCTCCTTGCAAGAGATGTGGTCTTCTTCCTTTGGGACAAGAGGATTCTAAGGTCTTCAGAGTCATGCTGAAAAAAGAGAGACTCTTTTCTCCTGGTGTTGGGACTTTCTCCCAGTGTGAGAAAACCGTAGGGGGTAGTGATCTTGGAGAGGTGGGGCAAAGAGAAAGCAGCTCTGGTTGCAGGGTCACAATGATGTGCAGCTCTCTCCAGGTCTTCAGGAAAAGTCACTCGGTCTGCAAAGCACAGGGTTCCTCTTCTGTCCAGGCTCTCTCCTTTGCACATTGTTTCTTTCCTGATGCAGGATTCAGATTTGCTTCTAGTTGTTCTGCGCTTCTGAACAATTTCGTCAGAGACTCCTCTCTCAGGAGGATTCCCTGTGCTGTCTTCCTCTGGCTCCTGCTGGGAGGAAATACGTTCTATGTCCAGGGAAGGGATGAAAAATTTAGGGATGCGATCAGGAGTCATGACAATATTGAAGATGTCCTTGTTTTTCTGAACGACTTTTTCTTCAGGAGATGTCTTACTGATTTTGAGACTCGTCCAAGTTATCAAGCTTTCTATAGCACTTTTCAGGGAGTTCTGGGATGTACCACCAGGCACCATTGTTTCAGCCAGCACTGCTTTCTTAAAACACACACTGCTGACTGCTGACTGAACTCTCACAGCACTGATTGCAGATGAGGGACTCATTCTGCTTATAAAACAAAGCAAATGACGTAATCTGATAGGTAGATGTCATTGGCATGGTAACCAAAGATAAGAAGGATTTTACACTCCTACTTATATGCTTAAAGCCTGATTCATGCTGCACCCTTGCATTAAACAAGCTTAAAATTTTGATTTAATTATTTTTAAATGTCACTTTTGGTGCTAGTGCCTGTTTCAGGAAAATAATGACTACAGACGTACCTGTAACTTTCGGGCTATTTGGAATAGATTCCCTGTGCTCTCACATGAAATATAATTAACCTTTTTTTTCTTCTTTTTTTTTTTTTTGGTGTACCTTTTAGAATTGCAGGTCTAAAAAACATAGTTCGCTTACAGTTCTTTAGTATAGTTTTCATCAAATCTTATTGTTTGGTGCATTTAGTGTTACAAGTTGCGAGAGGAAAGGGTAGAAAATGAGTTATCAAACAATTATTGAACTAGTACATATGTACTCCCAAGGGGGCTCAAATTGCTCCATGTACAGGCAAGGTATGAGGAAAACTTGGCAGCCCTTCAGAGAACACTCCGATTAGAGAGCCGTGGTTAAAGGGACGGGCAAATCCTCAGGTACACACGGCAGCCTTCAGCTGCTGCGCGAATTTCTGCTGATCCTTGATCAGGTGAGAGCTCCCCCGAAGCACGCTGGTCTGCTGTCACAGGTGCAGTTTGCAGCCAGGAAAAGAGCAGGACAGTTCTGACCAGCATGTGGAGGGTTTCTCATGAGTATCAGACCATAAAGTCCTTATCCAACTACACTGTAATGCCCATTCTCATGTGCTGCCTGGTTCCTTTCCTACTTTGGTCACAATTTCTCATCATCATATATAGATGATTCCAGGAAAAACCTGGAGAATGTAGAAACATGTGAACATTTCTGGTTGGCTTTCATCTCTGTAGGCTGAGCAGTTCTGGGTTTGTTTCATGCTTAGGAACCTAAGGAGGCATGTTAGGGTTGGTGACATTGAAGGTGCCTGTGCTACTAGGTGCTTTGAAAGCATAAGTCTTACCTGTGCCAGAGTGTAAACCCCACAAAGCCTGCTTTTACATTTCAGGGTTTTTTTTAGTTTTGCACACTCCCGTTTTTCTCTGTTAATATTACCACTGCTCATATCTCCTTTTGCCTGTATTTTAAGGATAGAAAGTCAGTCCTCATAATTCAGCCACAGATGTAATTTGTTCAAGAATCATGGAATCAAAGAATAGTTTATGTTGGAAGAGATCTTCAAGACCATCTAGTTCCAAGCCCCATGCCACGGGCAGGGACACCTTCCTTTAGGAGGTTTTGGCTACATGGAATCATATGACTTATCTGCATTCAGTTCTCCGTTCATTTCTCTCTGGCTTTGGCTACAGAATCTGGATGCTGTTTGGTACACATCAGCATTTCAGAACGGCATATTT
Organism: Struthidea cinerea; assembly: GCA_013397865.1. Lineage (NCBI taxonomy): Eukaryota > Metazoa > Chordata > Aves > Passeriformes > Corcoracidae > Struthidea > Struthidea cinerea. The sequence continues at coordinate 89,378 of VZTI01005554.1, forward strand.
AATTCTTGCTTTACTGCAGATGAAAAATTACAGTGGAAAATTTTCATTGTCATTTTTGGCAGATATAGACTAAGTACCATAACCTTTTCAATGAAGTAGCTCTTGCCTCAGGAAGACTAATCTCCACACACAGAAGCTGTCCTACAGGCACAAAATAATTGTAGATTTTGTAGAAAAAACCCAAAGCAAACATTTCTGGTTTAGATTGGATTTTGTATGAACTGGAAAAGTCAAAAACACTTAGTTAACAGAGAAGCGATAATAAAAGCAAAGTGTGTTAAAATTACCCATAAAATGGAACACTTTTAGTTTTGTTCTCATTCTTTTCAGAAAAGTCAAAATGAGGGAAAAAGCATTAATTGTTGGGAAGAAAATCCCTCGAGGCACTGACATTTCACAAACGCTTAGTGATTTACATAGCACAATTGCTTCTTTGGCTGGAAAATCTTCTAAAAAATACCATTTCTCCTGATTGAACCGCACATTAGAGACAGGGAAAATTCACAAATTTTAGAGTCCCTTGAGAGTTCTGCAGAAGAGGATAGTTTGATATCCCCCAGGAATAGAATACAGAATTTATATCACTATTATTTTAACCCTATTTGATCCACAATAAGACTAATTTTTTATTTACATAGCTAACAAGAAGAAGTATATAGAGATGTTATTTTGATCCAAAAAAAGCATTTAACTAAATTTGTTTGAGGGACAAATCAAAATCTTAGTTCTTTCACTTGTTTTTGACCACAATCGTACAGTCTGTCACCAAAATCCACTACCTTTGAATAATTATTCTTATATTCACCAGGAAATGTTTACTATGGTTATACAGAATACCTTGAGAACAGTGACTTTCCTGGACTATCCACTACCATGAGGCTGAAACTGCTCTTCATCCAAGCCATTTCACAGACAACAAAGCCAAAAACCTTTTGGAAAACTTGATAGCAGAATTGCCTATACATTATGAGGCAGAAAAAGGATTAGAGATTACGTCCCTTACCTCAACATTTGTACATAGAAACAAAGACACCCAGGTATGTTTTGTGTTTTTCTTCACATTTTTAAGCACGTTGGAGTTAAACTTTGATAGCTCAAACATGCATACAAATATAAATAAAAGAAGTACACATCTATAAACCTGGCTTATACACATTAGGGTCATACATCTCATGTACACCTACACACATATACCCCCCCACACACATATGTCTCTGTATGTGTATTTGTATATATGTGTAAGCGTGACCTTGATATCTGTGTGTAAGTGTATATAAGCTTTATATATCTATATATAGTTATTTAGGTGCATGTATGTGCAATCTGGTGTGTTTCCCCTGATAATAACCCAAATACTCACTCCAGAGTAATTTCTGGAACAACAAAATATTGGAAGACACATTCCCTGTCCATTTATTTTTGCACTAACAAAAACACTTTTTATGTCATTACAGTACAAAATAAGTTTGATTTTATCTCCATCACTTCACACAGTAGCATAGTTTAGTATTTATTTTTAATTCTGTTACTTCTCTTTGATTTGTGAAAAATGTTCAAATGCCATCACTTTCCTTCTGGCAAAATATGGTTTTAATCACAAACAACTGCAATGAGTAAAATGTTACAATACCTATGCTAAGGTTTAGATCAAGACCTACTACACAAAATGAACAGTCTGAAATAGGACAAATGGCAGAATCCTGGGGGAAAATATAAGGTATAAACATCTTAAATACTCTTTGGACTATGAACTCCAAGTAGAACATTTTCCTCCCCTCATTTCCACTATAATCTCACTAAAGAACATAAGTCTTTATGTTCTTTTCTTTCTTCTCTCCAAGTGGAATCAGCAGGTTTTCAATGATTCCTTCATCCAGGCTCCAAAACAAAAAGGGACTTTTGGGTGTCTTATTCAATATTTTCTCTAAATAGTTCAACTATTAAGAAGTAATTCTGCAGACTTTCTTGATAATAAGGGTTTCACCACTGGAAATTTGACACAGCTAGAAAACCGTACTACTTTTCATGTATCCTGTGGAGAATGCATATTTCTGGTGTCTGTGAATGCACAAATGCTTAGCACTTACACTGAGCTTTCATCTTTGACATGCACTGAGAACATTAACTAATTAATCTTCACAACCCCCTGAGGGATAAGTAAACATTATCGCTGTGATGTTTGCTGTGCACACAATATGGAGAGAAGAATGGAAATTGCTTGCGTTCCAGTTCAAAAAAGAAAAAAATAGTTGTAGAGATTAAGAACTGAATTCTGCACTTTTCTGCAGTGCAGTTACCTGTTTTAAAGGATCTACTGACCTTGGCTGGCCTTTTATTCGGTTTTGGCCCATCACTGCACTTTGTTCCCACGTACACCTTCAAAACAAGCCCTGCAATTCAGGCATGTGAATTTTTTTTACTAAATACAGCAGGAAAAAAGGTTGTGCAGCAGTCCTTGGCAGTGGATTTTATCTGGGTACCAGATGCTAGAGCTGTGAACATCTCAGATGCTGTTTTTCCTTCTTTTAGTATTAAAGCTTATGTTCTGTTAGACAGTACCTTCATTTTTCAGAACTTTCCTGAAGCTTAAATGCTTTCAGTTGCCTACAGTTCTTTCCACTAATTCATGGTCACAAACACAAGCCACCCTTGGTGTCCAGCCTTGTTTGCTTTGAGGTTGAGCAAGTGTAGCGCTATTTATTGACAGCTCTTGCACTACCTCACCGGACTTCAGTCCTTTGTCTTCCATTAATGACAGCTCTTGGTCATTGTATGTTTTTGACAATTTACCTGAGGTTACAGTAAGCCACTGTTTTGTCATTTGGAGATTTGGCACTGCTATCATCTTTAAAGTAAATTACCTTACTTTACCAACCACAGAGACCCATATAAACAGAGGGGATCTTAAGTTGGAAGGGTTCCATAAGAATCATTGAGTCCAGCTCCCTGAAATGCTCCCTAAATGCTTTTCTTGAGATAATACATGGTTGATATAGTCTTTATGGCCATGCTATAGTCATGGAACAAAGAACAGGGAAGAAATATATTGGTGCTTACTCAATTTATTTGGGATTTAAGAGTCAGTTGGCAAGACAATTCCCAGCCTGAGTGGCACAGTCTAGCAGAAAAGTAAGTGGGGATGAGTCAGAGCCCTTAGCTAAAATTTCCAAGCTGTGTGTAACAATTGCATACATCTCAGCTTCCTACTGAGACAGAACTTGATCCAAGCTGGGGTTACTGGTTGTTGTAAATGTTACATAACGGCATAAATACTACAGAAAAAAAGCTTAAAACTTTTTTTTTAAAAAGTGTAACTATACAATTGTATCCAAAGGCTATCTGTTCAACTTCTCTCACAGAATTAGCCCACGTTTCCTGACAGACGTGGCTATAGCAAAAAACCACTACTATACCCCATAGTGCGTGCATATCCAGTGAAGAAATCTATCCAGTAGCAATTTTTCATAGCTGACTCCTCTGTACTTGAAATTGAGATTACCCAAAGTATCAAAGGAATGGAATCCAAAGGAATTCGTTTCCTTTATTTTCTAACAGTTAAAATTGGGGGAAAAAAAATATAAATAATTTAGAGTTTGAACTCCAGATCCTTATGATTGAAAACCTTGGCTCACAGCTTGTGCTTTCACTAAAGTAAACATCTTCAGCCAGACACTTTGTACGGTAAACTTTTATGCTTGTTGTTGGACAGAGGACAGTTCTAACAATATGAGTGGATGAGTACCCAACCAAGCACTCAGATTAGGTGCTAGAGAAAATGTTTTCTCCCGTACTTAATTTTAACAGCCCAACCCAGCTCAAGAAAAGAAGCCTGAAGCTGTGCTATTTCAACAGCATTTTCCTTGTTTCTCCCAGTCATTTTCAGTCATTTCCAACTGTATATTTAATAACAAGGAGACAGCAGACAGTAGCTTCCCTAAATTATTCATTTCAGCCCTGCAAAATATCTCTCAAGATTTCAGTGCTTCTGTTTTGTGGTGTTAATAATTCAGAGCTGCTGGAGAAGCAAAGCTTGCCAATTTAGCGCTTATCTTTTGTTTCCTTAACGATATTACACTTCTCAGTCTTGTCCTGGTAGCTCATATGATCCAAACCTCAGCTTTCTCACACTCTCACCAACAGAAGTACAGCATTTCACGGAGAGGAATTCTTGTGTTCACTCATACTCTTTTGGATTCAGCATCCAGAGTGTTCCCCTGTTTCCAAATATCTTGGAAAATAAATAAATACTACCCTCTGGTGTTTTCCATTTGTAAATATTGTTATGGTATCCACCTCTATGTTTATTTGACTTCCTTCCTAAGTGTTAAAAGGATTCACCTATTGCTGAGGCTCATTGATTTTCATTCAATCTTGAAATAGTTAAAATAGCAGGGATATAAAATGGAAACATGAACTGCAGTCTACTGAATGCAAAGCATCCCAAAAACCCACCCCTACTATATACAATCATATTTCTAAACTGCTTTTGAATGTTGTGCATAAATAATATATTTATACTATAAATAATAATATATTAATAGTGCCATATTTGACGCAGGTAGGGCTTCCACTGGCCACAGATATTGAAGGAATATGTTACGTGTTCATGTTCTTTGATTTATTGGAGCCTAGTGCACTATTAAAAAAGGGAAATCTCAGCTCCCTTAGCACCGCCCCATATAAATGTTGCATGAACCACTGAAAACAGTCCTCCAAAGAGTGGTTAAGCAAGGCTTGGGTGATCAAACCTGTGTCTGAAACCAGACCCTTGTAACTGCTAACAGAAAGAGCAGGGTTTGCACACATGTGCGTGTCCTCACACGTGCACACACTGGAGTGTAACATTATGTTTTTTATAGCATTAAGGGATTTTTTAAATGTGTGACATGCAGTAGCACCTCTGTGCAGAGAACCCTGAACTCATCAGCTAATATAATCCAGTGGGAGCTACTGTTGTGTCCTTTCCCAACATCAGCAATGTGTGCTTGATCTAAAGAACATCTTTCCAAAAGGTGCATGAAGTCTCAGTCTAAACACTCTGAGTGGAAACATCTGTATTTTTCTGTAAACAATTAGTTCTGTTTTTATTTGCCATTGCGAAGAATATTATTTTTTTTCCTTTTTTGATTGATGTCATCTTACCCTCCCTGCTTCTGAACTTCCCCTTTTGTGAACATAACCATCAACAAAGATTTTTTTCCTCCTGACAATCTCTTCTGCCTTTGTAGATATTTAACAGAATTAACATATTTAACGGAAGTAACATGTGACTTTTATTTTTGATCATCACACTGAGCACACAGAGGGAGACAAATGAAATGAGAAATGTAAAATAAAGTTAATTAGAGCAGAGTCTCTCTTGCTTGAGGTAGAATTTGATCAATATGTCAAAAACTTATCATGTCTTTTTCCCAGAAGGAAATCTGGACTGCATATTTCACTGATGGGATGTTGCCATTCTTTGTCTTGTAAAATACAAAACCTGGGTTTTATTTACATCATTTTGATGAAATGTCAAAAAGTCAGATAAATTCCTGAAAAAGTATTGAGATTAATTTGGAAAACAGTGAGAAAAACTGCAATTACCTTAGTTGCATTTGCTTAGCTTTCAGTTTCCAGATCCTCCATGTCCTTCTCTTGACTTTTTCCTGGCTATGCCATGGTATTGTGTTTTTAAATTGCATTGAAAATAGTGGTATTCTGAATCTTGATTCTAATTTTATTTTAAAGACAAACCACAGAATATCACAAGATGCAAGAAAGCTGTCGACATAAGGACATTTTCCAAGCTTTCTCATCCAGGCATGTGCTGAAGACAGCTGGATTCATAATGACTTCAACTTAAAAAAAAAAAAAAAAAGGAAACAGAATAAAAAAGACAGAACTTCCTTCCTCCAAACTAGATTATTTTTCCAAACTCTGATTTTAAAATTTTACATGCCTAAAGCCATATGTAAAATCAGATTAAGCACATACACAGATATACGGTTTTCTCACGGATTGCTTACGTGCGCAAAGCCTTTTTCACAAGGTATAGCTGAAGTATGAAACCTTTTGCAGTAGTATCACAACTAGACATAAACACCAAAGATAATCGGGGGGGTCACCAATTTTCCTCTCTCTTGATGTACCTTAGTGACAGTTTTCGACTGATAAATACGTTTTAAGTAGATAAAATAAGATGGGTGACACTCCAGCAACTCCCCAAAAGGCAGCATGTTGGAAGCAGCGGCAGAGGAAGGCCTGGTTCCCCCAGCATTTTCCCTCTCATCCTGTCAGCTCACATCCATGCCAGTGATATCTTCTGTCTGGCAAACCCTTGCTGTGGAGCTGGATGCTTCCTTAGGTTTCATGTAGAGTGACCTAGGGAGAATGCAAATTTTTTCAAGATGAAGAAAAAAGACCTGTGGAGAAGTAAATTCAGGTCCAAACTTTCAGCTAGAACTTTCAATCTCATTTCAGTAGTTTTCTCCCTCGGCTGTGCATCTGGTCTGATGCCTCTAATTCATGCTCCCCGTGCTGTCCCAGTACTTCTTGGAGGCATAGAGCACATTCCCAGCAAATTTCATCAGTGGTACTCTGCTGATACCAATGTAGATATGGCACCCTGCATCTGAGGGGGATTTGTTTTAATGTCAGATAATCAGCACACGGCAAAAGGCAAATTAATCTGTTGCCTTCTTTCTCCTTTTAAATTTATCTAGCATATCTGGTTATTTATTTGATGATGTAGAAGATTAACTGTGTTTTGAAGGCTTCAGCACCGCACGCAAATAAGGGAGTTTCCACTTTCACTCTGAATTTCTTTGTTGCCTTTGCATTTTGCCCTTGCAGGAAAAAAAAATATTGAGGCATATTTCCAAAGACAGTATGAGAAATTCCAAAGCCTGAAGCTGATAGGAGTTCTGTGACAGAATCCCCAGGAGGTGTGGCAACTGCAGGCATTAATGTTTTTCTTATTCACTGAGTTATTTGAAAATGGAACTGTTTCCTCCTGGTTTTGCTACAGGACTATAGAAGAACAAGGTAGTTTATTTCCCTTCCAAGTAGGAGTGCCAAGTTCTGGATGCAATGTCCAGAACGAAAAGTCATGGTATGTATTCACGGGAAGATTTTGGCTGTGGCAGACTTTAGTTTTTCAGGATGTTCAGGTGATTCAGAAGCACAAGGATTGGCTTTTTCACAGTCTCAATTTCATTATTATTCAGAACATACCAATGTCCAGCATTGTTTTCTCCAACTCTTTCATTGCAGACTTCCCAGATATGTCACCAACATTGTCCACCTTCCCTTATGGAGACAAACTTTATGGCAGGTTTAGATTTCTGGGTTAATTAACCAGAATATGCTTTATAACTGCCCACTTTCCAGCAACTCTCCAAGCAGAGCAATTCCTTTGCTTTCTGCTCCAAGGGAAAGTATAAAACTCTATGTCAGACAAGGTGAACATATAGCCCCATATACTTCCTCTCACCGGAATCTAATATATAAGAAAGTTTTACAGAGAAAGAAAAGTTTTATTTCCAGTCTGACAACCAAAATAAACGTGACATAGGTTGCATTAAGTTGCACAAATCCTGCAGCAAGAGTAAAAATAATGTAAACTTGTAGCTCATTAAGTTTAATAAAATAAAATTGAGTGGCATGGTTATGAGACCAAAGGTAGAGGAACAGGAGAATTGTCTGAGTTTTTCTTTTGTAATGGGTTTTGGTGATGACTGAAAAGCAGATGAGCACACTGGAGTTGACTGTTCAGTACTGGTAAAGCTCCCACATTCAAACATTGTGAGATCGTACACAAGAATGAATGTTAAGCTGCAGAAAACTGGAGGTGGTGACAAGAAGGTTAATAAAGAAAGAAGGGTGAAAACATAAGCCAAATTATGTCTGAAACAAGCAGTATTTCACAAGTATTGGAGCATAATTTTATAATAACATAATTAACCTGTGGAACTCCCCACCAAAGAGGAGAAGTAGGATTAATTACATTCAAATAGTAATAGCTGGCATAATTTCACAGAAGAACAAACACATAGATTAAAATCACAAATAGGTTGAAGCACTTAGTAGGCACTAGATGGGATAATGAAGGAATCTCTCTGCTCTGATGGCAGACCAACTAGCTAGATGTTAACAAGAGAAAGGCTGTTGTAAAGAACTTGACAAAGAAAATAATTTGGCCCTCCTTACAGAAAGACAAACTACTTGTAAATGGTTTTGTGGACCACACTGAAATGATTGGACTTTGCAGAAAAATGGGGCAAATTGCAGTTAGGAAATGTCTTTGTTGCAGTCAAGCTGTACTGTGGATATGCTAAGATATAACATCTACTGGAGTGTGGACTGTGCTTGCTGAGGTTGAAAATAAAAATAAGACATGACATTTTTATAAACTGTAACTTCAGACTGTTTGTAAGACCTGGTTTTAGTTAACGGTGCACTGTACAATGAAGTTTCAGCGATAATATGACTATTGTTATATAATAATGACTGCAGAAAGAAGTAGAAAAAAAGGCATTTTAATCACTCAGAAGAACTGCATTCTAGTGCATTGACCAGAGGTACACAGAAAATTTTTATGTGAACTGGATTAAACAGGACATCCATTTTTATAGGATTTTCCTCTGTTTGGATAATGACTTTTTCTATCCCTACAAGCCCATGCTAAACTAAACATTTCTATAACCATTGCAGAATAACTTTATCTCTTATTTCTCCTTAGTGAAGAACAGGAATTTATCTCCTTAGTGTGGATGATCCTGCCAGGAAAGGTAAGAAATGTTAATTGGGCATTATCTAATCTGCTGATCTAGAGCGGGATGTTTTAGAAAAATAGAGGTTGCTGCTTACGTACTCCAAAGAATTTACTGAACTGTTTTATGTGAAAAATTAGGTGAGAGTTTTTGCATGAAGACATATGAAGGGCAAGCAACAAAGTCCATGGTCTGCAGCACAGCCTGATGTCACATCACAGAAAATGGATGTTTTCATGGCATAAGGGCAGTGCTGTATTTCATAATTTTGAAAACAGCTCTTTCTTGTAAAAGTGGCTTGGCTTTAAAAAAAAAAAAAAGAGAGAGAGAGAGAATAAAAAAGAAATAGTTCCTCTCTTAGAGCCTGAGCAGAAAAAGTGGAACTGGAGGAAAGAAGACTTCTCTGCCTCCCTATTTCTTTCCATAACTGCTGGCAGCAGATTCTTGTGCTTGTACCTGCCTCGTACACAGGCAGTACAGCAGTACCAACTTGTGTCTTTGGATGGCAGCAGCATCCTAAGGACATGATTCAACCCAATATGCCCTGGTTTGTACCAATTTCACACAGCCCGAGTGCCACTGGCCGTGGTGCTGGGCTCGAGGCTGGTTGAGAACTGACCCACCTGGCATCATGAGGATGTTTGGGACGCCTGGCAGGAGGGTGGGGACCTTCTTATATGGGACTCAGAAGGACAAGGAATCCAGTCTTGTCCAGTTGCAAGAGCAAGAAAAGAGTTGTGTAGTGATTGTCTTCAGCATCAACCTGTCATTTGTATTAGGCCCAAAACAATCAAAGTATTCTTGCCACCCACCTTCCATTCTGCCTGCAGCATGACACAAATGTTAATGACAAGAGATTAAAAAAAATATAAAAATCAAAGTGCTACAAGATATTGTTAAAGAAACAAAAAATATTGCTGAAATGTTACTAAAAGCATGTTTTCAACAATGTTTTTTCTTTTTTTCTTCCCTTTCTCAAAGAATTGTTTTTGTAGCTTGTCTCCCTCAGGTCAAATTATCATATTTATTCACTTCCACTTCCCTTCTTACCTGGGGTGTTACAGTAGCAGAGGTTTAAAAGGTCTTCACAAAATTAGTTCTGACCTGAGTCTAACAGGAAAATAATGGTAAGCTTTTAACAGGCTTCAAGCAAACCTGGAAGAGATTTGTCCCCTTGTATTTGAACCCCCAGGGTTTACAAGCTAGCTGCAGATCTGATAAAAAGCTCATTGTAAAATAAGCTTTAATAAAATAGGCTTATTCCAGCAGCAGGAAAATCTCAAAGTTAAAACAAAGTTTGGAAGGTCTGCTTCCTTCAAATAATAATAAAAAAAATAGATATATTTGTAATTTAACGTTTAATTGGAACTTTTATGAGCAGTACATGATGGCAGTGGTCCTAAAGGCTACATTTTTCAGAAGCTATTTTCCGAAGAAAGCATTTCAATGTATCATTTTTATATAGCCAGAGTGTGTTGTGTCTCATTATGGCAGAATGGAGCTTTGCTTTCATGCATTTTTAAAAGAGCTTATAGTAAACATAAAGAAGTTACAATAATATTTGTATTGGCTCTCTAAATCAAAACCAGGGTCCATAAAACTAACTCAATTCTCTGCAGCCTTTGAAGCTCCTCCAGTATCTGAGCTAAAGCTTCATGGCAAATACTTGCTCTGTCCCACCACGGGCTGACTCGGTCAAGCAGACACAGATGCTGCAATCTCTAAGAGGGATTATCTTATTCCTTGTAAGAACAAAATCACAGACCTTGCCGCCAAAATTCCATCCACTATGTTAATACAGATCAAAACCAAGAAGGTCAAGATCTCAGGCTTTAAATCTCCCAGTGAAACAGGCTAACAGCTCAAGGAAAAGTTTTCCCTGTGGCTCAGCCTAATGTCTTTTTGAAAACATGAAACTCACGGTAAGAGGGAGACTATGAGGAAACAGACACAAATTCCACTTTGAATGACGGCAAACTATTTTTGGGACATTTCTACTCACACAGAAATATGGTTGGCTACAGACCTTGCTGTTTTCTTATTGTAAGAAAACCCTCATTTCCTCAATTTAGAGACAACAGCAAGGACAATAAATGCATTTAAACTTCAGATCACTGATGTACAGTAATTTCCCAGTTGCCATGGTGAGGAACAGATGACCTAAACAGATGAACAAGCGATGTCAGGCAACAACTCTCAAGTGAAAAAGTTGAAAATTGCTAAAAGGATGCTAAAGGCATTATCAGAAATGTTTGTGTTCCAGTATTAATCACTGAATCTTGAATGATTTAATAGGAAATAATGACTCCTTTGAAGACTTTTTAAAACCAGATTTTGCAGAAGACAGTTGTTTGCCTTTTGAGCTTTCTTTTCAAGAGAACTCTGAGCCTACTCTTTTTAAAACTGTTTGAATGCAATGCATGTCCATAGCTTTTAAAAACTTAAGCTGATCATTAAGCCGACATGTTTAAGGTGTATTAGGGTAGGCTTCAGAGCTAGATTAGGAGGTAAAGTTAGTCATCTTCTTGAGAGACAGTCCTAGATCCCAATGATTTAGTGGAGCTGCTGTTAATGCACATGTAAATGTGCTGTAATTCCAAGGTTAATCTCATCCACCAGAGCTTGACTGAGCAGCCCCTGTGGAGAATTCCAGTATGCTTTGAGAATAAAGCAACTCAGCAAATATTTGTGATTCCTCCAGAAGGAGGCAAGTAGGTTATCTGTTACATATCTCACTTCTATGAGACACACTGGACAGTTTAAAACACTCTCACAAGTCTCTTCACAGCCGGATAGGCAGATGACCTACTGCTTGTAGGATGTGGGGCATGAGGATGGGATGCAGAGTTCATTGGTACTGGCCTTGTTTGGGTCCCATGTGCTGGATGGGGACCAGTCTCATTGGAGCAACGAGAACACACCATCAGCCACAATCCAGAAAGAAGATCCAGTCCAAGGCATCAGTCCAAGGCTCTGCCACATCCTCTCTGTAAATCATAGATTCTTACAGTCCTTCAGGTTGGAAAAGACCTCTAAGATGGAGTCCAACCATAAACCCAGCACTGCCAAGCCCACCATCAAACCATGTCCCCATGTGCCACATCCACACACCTTTTAAATCCCTGCAAGGACGGTGATTTCACCACTGCCCTGGACAGCCTGTGCCTTGACAACGCTTTGGGTGAAGAAATTTTCCCTAGCATCTAATAGAAACCTGCTCTGGTACAACTTTAGGGTATTTCCTCTCGTCCTATCCCTCTAAACCAGTGGTTGCCAGCCTGCACATAGAAGCAAGGAAAACTATAGGTGCACATCTCTCTTTACACATATGTACATGCAACCCTCAAAAAAACTGAAAAACAAAAACAAACCCACCTCATACATAATTTTTGTCAGAGTCTCCTTCTGGCTCAGTTTTATGGTCATACTAACAAATTTTGGGATGGGTGGTCTTTTTTGGTTGTTTGTTTGGGGTTTTTTAAGAGCAATTTTTTGTTCCCCTTAATCTTTTATTTATAGGAACACCATCTGAAAGGTCCAACAATAAATTAGACTGACAGCTAAACAATATAACTCGATCTGTATAAAAGTATGTCAAATATGTGAGGGGAACAAACTGAAGAAACAGCTTTTTGAAAATATATTTTGCCCCTTGGGAGAAATCCATCACCCTTGCAGATCCTTTAAGCAGTGAGGCAGTGTGTGGTTCAATAAAGCTTTCCGTTATAGTAACATTTACCATGCACTGATATTTAGTACACATTTTTTTTTCCCTACAGGCAAATTGGTATTAATATGACAACATTCAAATGCAAATAAACATCAAACATGCAAATAGAAAACTGTAAAATCTTCAGCTTTCCAAAGGTTTCTTAAAATATTTAATTTTCACACATCCATTTAAAAGTATAACCTATGCAATCATTTAACAGGTGAGAGTTGTGGTGGGCAAGGTCTAATTAAATGATGGCATTTCTGTGCTACATAAGTATAAATGTGCACTATTAATTTGGGGACATCAAATTACATCCTTCATAACACTCTGTAACTTAAACATACCTCAAAACATCCTGATGTTAAAAAGAGATAATATTCAGGGTTAGCTCATTTCAATTTCTTTGTAAATAGCAATCTTTTTCCTTGCTGACATCTGCCACAAGAGGGAGAGATGAACACAAAATAAGCCATTAAATCAATTCTTCAAATTTGAGGTCTCTAAAATAAATGTTGTGATAGATTTAATTATAGGACATGGTGCTGTTTTGAAAGACTGATATTTAAACCAAAAAAAAAAAAAAGACAAGAAGTACAATATTTTGGCTCTGTAATGTAGTATTTTATACCAGCCCATCATGACGATGTCAAACATTATCTGAGCTTCCTGTGTCCCTCTAAAAAATGAAGTGCTTTTTCTGATGGCATGATAATTGCATTCTCACAGGGTGCAGGATTTAACTCAATGTCCTACCAGCACTGCTGTGGATTACACTGCAGGAAACACAGAGGCAAACAAAGAAGGGACAGCACAACATTTAAAGGGATGAAGCAAAGCTTAACTGACTGCATCTTTAAAAACAGAAGAGATTTGCTTTTGCTTTAATATATGTACACTTGGAACACCAGGCTCTGCCAGTAGATAGAATTTGAAATACAGAACTCTGAACTACAGGGTTGCAGACTTTCTGAGTTAAAGATCTAGATAACGTGGAAAAAAATATTGCGTTTTCCCAAGAAGAATGAGAATAAAAACAATTTGTGAGAAGGTGCAGTCCTATACTATGCCCTCACCCTCACAGACTCATGCCATATTGGGTTTCCTGCTGAGTAAGACCCTCACTGAAGCTCCATGACTAAAAGTGGACAAAGTAGAGTGCTCCAGAGGAGAAGAGTAGTCTTCTAGAAAGAATTAAAAATAAATCAGATCTGTGAGAAATTATCTGACAGAGACGACAGGAGAATCTGACAGATGTTTGCCAGGTAGGGCCATAGTTTATGACCAGGCTCATGACATCTGTCCATTGTAAAGCAATTTTACTCACATTTACTCTGTTTTCTCCTGGCATCGCGATTCCTACTGTACCTGTCTAAACAAAAGTTAATCTTTTCTTCAGCTTTAGAGGACCCCCGGATTTGGGACAAAAGATGGATGCTAATTGTCATTCTTTGTTATTAATTCCTCATGGTAACAGTATTCAAAAGACTTAGTGTTCAAGGTTAAGAAGACTGGAGGTAGAGAAAGGGAACACCTTCCAGTTTTTTTTTCNTATTAATTCCTCATGGTAACAGTATTCAAAAGACTTAGTGTTCAAGGTTAAGAAGACTGGAGGTAGAGAAAGGGAACACCTTCCAGTTTTTTTCATTCATATAATTTGTCCAGAAATAATGCCATGCCCTCCAGTACTCACTTTTTGACTGCAGTTATCGGTGAGCACTTTCCTAATGTGATATTTGAGAACAAAACCAGCTCCAAGTTCTCTCTTTCTAGCAAATTAGGTAATCCTGCTTTTCAGGCATGAAGAGAGAGGTCTGGACCAATTTCTGTTGTCATGTCGAAACCCACAGTTGGTGCAGTAAGGTGTAGCAGCAGCGAGGATGTTATCCTGCTGTACTGGTTCATCTGTGACAGAGCAAACTGGGAGATGGACACAAAAAAGTTGTGATTTAGCCCCTCCTTCATCAGCCACCATCAAAAGTTCCATATTACAGAAGAAAAGGAATTTTTTTTCCTAGTTTCCTAATATCCTAATACAATGATAAACATTTGACCTGCCACAGGTTCTCCCTTTGTATTTTCTAGGCAAAACAGCTCTACTTTCCATGGACACTGATGCCTCTTTAAAGGAACAGTCTTCCCTATTTTTGTAATTTTAAAAACCTTTTTTTCCACTGGAGTATTTTTCACTAGTGCTCTCCTAAACAAGTTTGTTATTTTGAAAGCAAACCCTTAAGTAACTCACACATATGTTGTCAAATTCTTGACTATTGCTCTCTGGCTCTATTTTTCATCATCTTCAAATACACATCCTGTCATTTGCAGATTTCTTCACATCCTTTTATACTGCCATCAGACAGGGACTTTGTTTCCCTTGCTATAGTGTCTGTTTCTCTAGTGAGAATTTTTCATAATTGACTATTGTTCAATAATCATCAACTAAGAGCCGTTTTCACCATTTTAAATAATCTTCAGCTTGCTACAATATGTTTTTTGCTTAAATGGACTCGGCAAACAATAGGCAATGACAATTGATACTCTTGTTAAAATCAGAATCAATTGAAACATCTCATTTTTTTTGTCTATTCACACCAGTTACAAAGTCAGTCTAAGACCTTCAGTCTCTTGGTAACTTTCATTCAGTACCTATCTTTAGATGTCTATGTCTTGTCCATATAAATATGGAAGAGTTTAGGCGATTCTGGTGAAAAAGGATTCAAGAATTGATTAAATGCAGTGAATTATTTCTTTCCAAAGCCTATTGAGTTAATCAAATGCATTGTCTACTAGGAAAGTATGTTGGTTTTATCATAATACAGGATCATTGAATCATAGAATGTCTTGAGTTGGAAGGGATCCCCAAGGATTCTTCCTCTTTTTGTTTGTTTCACTACAGCTTACTTCTTACATTGAGCTTAGACCCCTCGTTTTGCAAAATGCAGTTTGGGATAGCTCTCTGTTTTAATTTCTTTCAAATCAATATTTATTAGCAATATTTTTGCTCTGATGCAGACAATAAAAAGGCATGCATGAAACAAGCAAAAAATTACCTAATACAGCTGTTGGGATTAGAAGATTATATAAAGCTAAATACATTTGGTGTTACTGTTTACCCATGGGGTTCATCTAAGCAGATGAGAAATAAAATAGATTTCTTTTTTTAAACGAGCAAAGGACTCCATTTTATATGTGTATCTTTATGTTTACTTCACAATACATTGAGGAATTTTATAGATAAAGGATAATATTTTAATAAGTAGCTAATACCAAAATTATAAATTAAGAAAATATAAAAATATTGTATAACTTCTCCTTGTTAAAAGAAAAAAAGGCAAGAAGGGAATACTTACAACCATTTTTGTTGTTGTTGTTGTATTTTTTGTGAAGGAAATATAAGTTTAGGAAATTCATCATTTTAATTCATTGCATCAAATTCAGCAAAAATTTGTCCTACAGTGAGGTAAAGACATAGAAATGGATGAAGTAGGGTGGGCTATATCAACTGAACATAAAATCCTGCAAAATTTCCCATGATACCACCATTTGGTTTTTTTTCATTGATGGTACTAGAGGAATTTAGAAGTTGGCCCTAGGCTGTGGCTGAGCAGATTCTACTTTCCCTTGAAAGGCAGAAGCTGAAGGGCTCTGCCATATTGTGATCTTACCACAAAGTTTACTTATTGGTCCAATATCTCATAAAAAAACTCTGTTAATTCAGACACCCTGACCTAGGCTACACAGAGTTCCCTTGAGCCGCAAAAATAATATTAAAAATACACAAAAACAGCATCAAGCTATAAAACATTCACTTTGAAGCAATGTATCTTATCTCTGCCAAATCTAAAGGTCTCACTTCAAAAAGGCAAAGCAGAGGTAAAGGGCAGCAGGGAGGGAGAAGATGTTTCCGTGGAAGAATAACACTGCTCTGAAGGAAATTAAATGGATGATGGAATGTCATGAGGCCGTGTGGCCCTGGAGGAGAATGTAGATCGATGTTTCCAGATGTAAACGAGAAAGTTAGTTCCTACTATGCATGCATATTGAACTACAGTTTTGATAATTGTTCTTTATTCCTTTTCTTTTTTTTAAGTATTTTACCAACTCTGTGAGAAGTGTGCTGTGCTTTGAAATAACATCCCTATATGAAGTAAATTTCAGCTTTGGTATTTGCATAATGGCTACTTTAAGCATATTAATATACCATAGAAATCAAACTGTCAAGTGAGAGAAAGAATAGCATACAGGTAACATAAAACAGTGAACAGAGTGAAGAGGAAAGATACTGAGATTTTCCCAACAAATTAATATTTAATAAGCTACTTACATTGATTATGAATGAGCTGGAAAGTTGCAATTTGCAAACTTACTTTTGTGTTGCAAATTAGGCAAGAAAAATTAAAGTTTTCATTGTGTGGTGACACAGTGACATGGAAGAAAAAGAAGTAGCTTAATAAGGATAAAAATAATATCTTTATCTCCAGCACACTAGTCTTTGACAAAATACTCATATTCCTGTATTTTCTTTGTTATAGATTGTGTGGAAGTCTGCAGGAAATTCTTTCTGAAGGAGAAGTATGATTGCAATTGCTGTATACAGGCCTACCACGTTTGTTACAAGAGCTTTGAAAGGCTCACATAATTAGTGTTTGTAAATCATGTTAGTATAATCAGAATGCAATTACAGAATTGCAAAGTGTTATTATTACTATTATTATTATTATTATTAGTATCACATCAACACATCCATTAAAGGCAGACAAGATCACATTGTAATTCAATATTAATCTTTTTGACATATAAGCAAACCAATTCAGCTTTTGCTCTTGCAATTGACGATGAGAGCTGGGATGGACAATGAAATACCTGAATATTATGCTGCATATTTTTACGGAAACTTCTCACATATTGAGTGGAATAGTGGTGACAGTTTCATGCTCATGTACTCTACTGATAGAAAAAATGGACTTGTCCACACACTTTATGAAATAGAACTCTTATCCACACCCGTTTTAGAAATACAACAGTGCAGATACAATCTTATCTTCCTCATATTATTTGCTATGTCCAATTATGTAAGTTTGTGATAGACTATTTAACTCTGGCATTCTTAAGAATGCAGAAGTTTGATGTGAGTGCCATATCACAAGAAAGAGGAAAAAGCAGCTTTTTTTCACAACCTGGGTCTGCATTTTCCAGTCCTTGATCTTGAAAGAATGAGCTCTTTTCAAGAGGTTATGTCCTCAGCCAGTTTAGACTGATTGCAGCAGCAATATTCCAGCACATCTCTGTTTGTGGTCACCAGCAGTAAAAGTCAACACAATGGGATATACACGCACCAGCGCTTGAGGCACAGAATTGATTGATATGATAGCTGTCCCCAGTGTATTCACCTTCCCCAAGGCAAGATTGGCTATTCTATATAATTTCTGATGGACGTCTGTCTAATTTTTTTCTTAAAGACCCTTGCTGTTGCAAAGAACACAGCTACGTTGTGCAATCTGTTTAGGATTCACAATCTACTTATGATGGCTCCTCTAATTAAAAAAAAAAAAAATGTACTTGATATTGAAGCAGAGTTATCTTTGCTGTAATTTAAAGTCGCTACTACTTCTCTCCACTAAGGTTATTTTAAAATCTAGAATATTATCTACGGAGCTGCTGTTTTAGTTAATCATGATCCATCTAGTGCAGATGGTATCTTCTTCCCACAAGCCTTTCTTGAACAGCATGCTGGGGTTTTGCATCAGTTTGATAGCTGAATTCCATTATTCTCTTCTGACAGACTAACTTTTTAACTCAGTGTGATCATAATTTTTATTATGCAAACTTTGTCAGATGCATCAAGCATTTAGCCTTTCTGCACCCAAGGGAACCTTGAGGAATTTCTCAGAAGTAACATACGTTGCTTTGACTTGCTTGTTTTCGACAAATCCTTGATGGATGCTGATCATCTCCTTATTCCTTTATGGTTTTATATGTCACTGCTTATGTGCTCCATCATTTTTCTTGGAACTTAAATTACAGTGACTGACAATGCCCAGTTTGCTCATTTTTTTTCTTACCTATATAA
Organism: Struthidea cinerea; assembly: GCA_013397865.1. Taxonomy (NCBI): domain Eukaryota; kingdom Metazoa; phylum Chordata; class Aves; order Passeriformes; family Corcoracidae; genus Struthidea; species Struthidea cinerea. Next base: position 107,913 of record VZTI01005554.1, read on the forward strand.
GAAAAAATACAATCTTAAATATATAGAGATATTTGTATTTATATTTCCAGACATTCTCAGATTTAATGACAGAAAGATTTCTTACACATTGGCCTAAATATATTTGACTTGATTGAGTAGTTTAACTTTTTCTGTCCCTTGGATATTATTCCATTGATGCTCAAGAAATATTAGGGTTTCCTACCTTATAATCAAATAACAGAGATTTTTTCAAAGAATCGTAGAAACACAGGATCATTAATGTTGGGAAAGAGCTCCAAAATCATCAAGTCCAGTCTGTGACTGATCACCATCTGGTCAACTTGACCATAGCACTAAGTGACATGACCAGCTGTTTCTTGAACACCTCTAGGGATAGTGACTCCATCATCTCCCTGGGCATCCCTTTCTAACTCTTAGCAACCATTTCCGTGAAGAAATTGTCGTGATGTCAAACCTGAACCTCCCTGGTGCAGCTTAAGGCCATTTCTTCTTGTCCCATTTCTAGTTGCCTGGGAGCAGAGCCCGATCCTCACCTGGCTGCCCCCTCCTGTCAGGGAGTTGTGCAGAGCCACAAGGTCCCCCCTGAGCCTCCTTTTCTCCAGCCTGAGCCCCTTTCCCAGCTCCCTCAGCCGCTCCTCATATTACTTGGTGTCTAGATCCTTCCCCAGCTACAGCCCCTCAATGTCTTTTGCATAGTGAGGGGCCCAGAATTGAACACAGGATTTGAGGTGTAACCTCACAAGTGCTGAGTGTAGAGGTTTAATCAGCGCCCTGGTCTTTCTAGACAAGCTATTTTTGATAATGAGTCAGGATGTTATTGGCCTCTTGCCCACTGGGCACCCCTGGGCTCTGTCCAGCCACTGGCACCAGCACCCCCAGGGCCTTTCCCAAAGGGCCCTTTCCAGCCCCTCTGCCCCAGCCTGGAGCTGCAGGGGTTGGTGAGAGCCAAGGGCAGGACCCGGCACTTCCCCTCGTTACCCCTCACACCGCTGGCCTCAGCCCATGGATCCAGCCTGCCCAGATCCCTCTGCAGAGCCTTCCTGCCCTCCCGCAGATCCACACTCCCACCCAGCTTGGTGTCATCTGCAAACTGACTGAGGGTGCACTCGATCCCCTCGTCCAGATCATAAACAAAGATATTGAGCAGGGCTGTCCCCAGCACCGATCCCTGGGGACGCCGCAGTGACCGGCTCCCAGCTGGATGTGGCACCATCCCCCACCACTCTCTGGGCCCGGCCATCAGCCAGTTCCTAACCCAGAGAAGAGTGAACCTGCCCAGGCCCTGGGCTGCAGCTTCTCCTGGAGATGCCGTGGGAGACGGTGTCAAAGGCTTTGCTGGAGTCCAGGCAGACACATCCACAGCCTTCCCTCATCCACCAGGCAGGTCACCTGGGCATCAGAGATCAGGCTGGTCAGGCAGAACCTGCTTTGTCTAAATGCATGTGAAACTTTTTGGAGAACCTTTTTTCCAAAAATGACATAATGCATCCTGGCTGTCTTCATCTATCAGTAATTTCTTTCCTTCTCCGTTAGAAGACTTCTCCTTAGTATACTGTTTTTAGCTCAATAATCAGTTAATTTCTTTTGCTTTCATGTTTGCATTTATCTTCACACAGTCATGAAATATTTTTATATTTGTCTCAAGGTTGTTTCCATTTTCTACATATTTTATTTATTCTTATGGTTTAGATTAGTGATGAGCCAAATATAGCTTCAATTTTTTAATTATTCCTCAAATTTTGTAATAATTTCTGAGTATACATTTATTATTCTTTACAAAAATTACCTTGCTTTAACATATTTTTCCCATTTTCTCAACCTCTCCATTGCCCTATTTACAAAGTTTAGCAAAATCTCTGTTAAAAAAAGAAAAAAATCAGTTTCCTCTTATTTGTCTTTCCTATTCTACCTCAGGTCCAAATGTTTTAAATCTCCTATTACCACCAAGTATTTGGATGTTCTTGCCATTTACTTACAAGAGCAACTATGGATTGTTCTCTGCTTCTAATCAAATGGTGCTCAGCAAGAGAACATCTGTGTTCCCTCTCTCCTTCAGTCATTATCAACGAACCCTCAGCAGTCTGTCACTGTCTATAGACGAACCTCAAGAAAAGACATCTGCTGCCCATGGATAAAGCAATGCCTTTAATGACATGATGGAAGGAAGTGGATCTGGAGGGTCTTCTCTCTTAAAGGCGAGCATGAAAAAATGTTTATGAACGCTTCAGTCTCAGTTCTAGTGTGATAGGTCAGAAAGACGAAGTAGAAAAACTCAAATATATTGCATAAGGCAAAATAATGAGGAAATCCTCAGCCTCCCTTTGTGCTGGACAGGTCAGTTCCTGTCATTTTTATCCTCAGTTCACCAGCTCACAATGATGTGCATATTTGCCACGAGTTTGAGTTTTTCTATACAATATATTGTTCTGTAGGCACTGATACCTCTCACTCATGGATCATCTTTAGCCCACATATTCCAGAAGGTGATCCCAATGTGAAGAGTTTCTGTCTGCCCAGTCTCATCTGGTCTCAGGAAACAGGAACATTTTTTTCTCCTTCCACAGAGATCTATTCAACCACAGGATGCACCAGTGAAGGATAACACAAGCATTCACAGCCCTTCTAGCAAAACAGAACCATGGCAAATGTGAAGACTGAACCATGACTCAAGACTGGGATTTTAGTGGTAACAGAAGTTTAACTCCTGACTCTATCAGTCTTCTAGAGATATATTGTCACTTTTGAGCTGTGCAATGTAATTTTTTAATATTGCCACCCAGTCACAGAAATGCTGATTTGATGGGATCCCTCCTGATGTCATCCCAGCCTCCCACCTGAAGCAGGACTATCATTCAACAAGTTCTCCAGGAAACACATTTCAGTGACACGCTGCCCACTTCTAGCCAGGAAAATTTTCCATATGTTCAGCCTGAGTGTACTAAGCCACACTTTATTGCTGTTTGGTGTTGTTTTACCACCCTTCCCAAAAGAGAAGAGTTTGGCTCCATTGCGTCTGTAACTGCCTCTCAGGTATCTGCAGGTTCCTGTGTATGTTGGCTGTGACTCTGGAATGCATATCTTTTGTCTCTCTCATTGATACTGAATCCTTAAAGGCAATCAGGACAATATTGGGATTTTTATCTCAAATTCCTGCCTCCTTAAGGTTGGAGCATTATCACTGCAATATTCCTAGACCGAATTCCTCTGTGTAGTGTGATTAGTTCCTTTACTGATGTCACTCAAGACAGTCTGGACCAGGCCACTCTCTGCTGCAGAAAGAATGTAAGAGTGTCTGGCCATGGATGTAAAACAGGTATTTATCTTGTTTTCATGGCAGATTAAAGATTATGATTCATTCTATTTACTAGCATATAGTCAAAAATGCCTGCTGAATCATCTTTGCTGAACATGCAGGCGGTTGGGAATTTAGCGCTCATTAAACCACCTTGAATGGAAGATAATGTTGCCGCCAGGCCAAATTCTCACAATTCAAATTTCTGTACTCTAAGCATGTTCTGAACAAGATGCTCCTGTCAATCAACTGGCATTTAAAGCAAATCAGCCTTAAAGCTCCACCAGTACCTATTACAAAACTGTGGAGGCATTAACTGCTACTACTTTTTGGATGCACAAGCAGCAAATATTTAAGACATTTCCCATGTTTGCTTAGGCAGACACACCAAAAATAGCTAGGCATCTTCCAGTGAAATTCCTAAATATAAACTAAGTGATGAAATTAATAATTGAACAATATGTATTGCTGGTTTGTCATCACCCTTTTTGTTTATGGATGCAAGACATCACAAAAGTTGAGTTCAGAAAAGGTGAATAAAGCTGGTGAAGTTTCTCAGGGTAAATCCTGTGAGGAGCAGCTGAGGCAACTGGGAAAGGGGCTCAGCCTGGAGAAAAGGAGGCTCAGGGGCGACCTTCTGGCTCTGCACAACTCCCTGACAGGAAAGGTCATCCGGGGGTGAGGGGGAAGGGGCGGAGGTGTTCGGCTTGGCTCCCAGGGAATGAGGAGCAGCATGAGAAGACGAGTCAAGTTGCACCAGGGGAGATTCAGGTTGGGCACCATGAGGAATTTCTTCACAGAAAGGGTTGATAAACACTGGAAGATGCCCAGGAAGGTGGTGGAATCCTCATCTCTGGAGGTGTCCAAGGAATGACTGGATGTGTCACTCGGTGCTCTGGTCTGGGTAACAAGGTGGTGATCAGTCACAGGTTGGACTCAATCTTGGAAGTCTCTTCCAATAGAAATGATTTGGTGATTCTGTGAAAAGTACAACTTAGCCACCACTAATTATCAAGTCACAAAATAACAGTGTGATGTTCATTTTATTTGTGTGCATCAAAGACTCTTACGGAATTATTATCGGAAAGTCTAATTATTAGTAAAACAGACATACCTTTATGGTGAAATAATGAGCCCTTTTACAGGAAAAATTTTACTCTGTTATCCTTTTATCACTGAAATACACTAATGACTAAACATTTCAGACAAAATAGTCTTATATTTTCTCTTCTCCATGAAATCATGTTCCTATGAATTTAACAAGGACAAAATTCAAAGACAATGATAATATTGCTGATATAGTCATATAGTCATTGATGCAGACACACACAATTGGGCAAGATAATACAGAATGGAAAGAACAATTTGCTTATTAGTTTCTGCACCAACTATAAGCACTGAGAAAAATAAATGAAAATATACCATCCACTAAACCTCCTGTCTTTACAGTGCATGGTTCATAAAATCTCTCATTTCAATGTGAATGTATTTTTCTTACTTTTAAAGATGATAAAACAAACCAGAAAACTAAAATGGTAAGCTATATAAGAAATGAGATTAAAAAAAAACCAAACCCAATTGAAATTTAAATACAGTAATTGTGTTAGCTGATGGCACATCAGTGGGAAAAATTACATGTTAAATTCCAAAATCTATACAGAATATAAACATCTGCAAGGTCTGAATATGTCATTAAGACATTTTGAATGAGAAAGGAGCCATGATATATAATATTAGAAAGATTAGTAATACACACTACATTGGAGTGTTGAATCTGTTTCCTTTAACAAAACCAGGAGTTTACCAAGAAAGTTGATCTTTAAACCTAATTCAAAACTGGCCTGTCAACATTTTTAAGGTTGTGTTTATCATCTCCATACCACTTGGTTCCACTGGAAATGAAGCCAAGGGTTCATCTCTACTGGTACAGTAGAGAAATACATTTACAATTGCAACCAGCTTACAAGGGTCACCTGCAGAGAAGTTAATGGTTTAGAGGAACACCAGGTTTGAGCCAGCAGAAGTATTTTTCTCTGTTTAGAATGCCGGGGTGTATGGCTAAAACCCGAAATAAATGCCTAGGAATACGAGCTTGATTCTTTCCTCAGTCATCTCTTTACAATACACTTAGAAAATTGAACTGCCAAAAACCTTTTAGGCAAAAGTATGTGTAAAATAGAGTAATAATTTACTCAGTACGAAATATGAAGACAAATTCATTTTTATTTGCACGCTAATTAAAAATGTTTCAATGAAGTAATTACTAAAATAAAACTATCATGTTAAATGGAATGCTAAACTAATTTTTTTATTTATTCTTAATTAGTTTTCCAGTGTTGTACATAGAAATATTAAATTAATGAAATTTTGTTTGCTTTTTTAGCAAATTCATTAAATAAATAAAGGAGGCGAGTAGAATGATTTAACCTCAGTAGACCTGGGGATTATGAAAAGGCACGCAGAAATCAAATACTTTAAGTTAATTTTTATATTAGTACTGTTAAATTGGCATCAACCCATGTTAGTTCTGTCATTTAATTTAAAAGCAATTTATTTTGCTAATCTGTTTCTAATTTGAAGAGAGAAACAAATAAAAAACTAGTTCTGCCAAATGCATGGAAGAGTTTGGACCAATAGAGTTTCACTTGTTTTTAGAATCGTAGAATCATAAACTGGTTTGGGTTGGAAGGGACCTCTAATACCACCTCATTTCAACCCCTCTGCCGTGGGCAGGGACACCTTCTACTAGCCCAGGTTGCTCCAAGTCCCGTCCAACCTGGCCTTGAACACTTCCAGGGATGGGGCAGCAACAGCCTCTCTGGGCAGCCTGTGCCAGGGCCTCACCACCCTCACCCCAGATTACACCTCGATTACATTGGAGCAGAGTTCTTGTATAAAGGATGTCTTTTTGTGGGTTTGTGGTAGCATGACTTGCAGGCTGCAATAGTTCCTAGGGATTATTAGCAACCTGCACACCCACCCCTCACCACCCCCCTTTATTTCCAGTAGAATGCAAAGGAAGTTCTTTCCATAGAACAGCACCAAGTCTAGTAGAAGGCAAATAGCTTACAAAAAAATTCCCCCTTTCCATCAAAACGTGTAACATAAACTGACCACATTTATAATTTAGCTGATAAATACAGTATCTAAAATAGAGATATAGTGCTTGAAGCACTCCAGTTGATTTTGAAGTACAGCACAGCTTCAGAATGTTTCAATTTTTCTATATTTTCTAATAGCTGTGATTTTTATTACAGGTAAGTGAACCTAACACTCATGCAATGTGTCAGATTTACAGTGCTGGAAATGAGAAGCTTTCAGTTTAAACCAGAGAAGAGCTGGAGTGAGGGAAGAGGCAGAAGGAACATTTTGGTCCCTGAGGGATATGTCTCTGCTTCTTACTCTTGTCTCTGGAGGGAGCAGCTCAACACTGGGGCAGCCTCCCCTCTACTGCTTCAGTGACCACAGCATTGGATTTTGCAACTGTGAGAAGAACAGTTATGTGCACTCAGTTTCTGATGTCTCCTTAAGTATTATCAAAGCTAAAAAATGCATGAAATTGTGTATCTTTGCTGAAGTTTGTCCAGACTCTTTTCATCAGCACTGCCGGTCTGTGTTAGTTCCAACATACCAAAGCTACTGACCAAATCAATATAATGTTACTGAGTCCTTCCCATGAAAACTTGTCTCCAATTATATTCACCTCTCAGAAAAATTTCAAAGATAGAGAAGTATTTATGAAGTATCCATGGGAGAAAAACGTAAAATAAGTAAGAAGAGGAAACAGAAAGTACATCATCCGAAGTCTCATAACCTATTTTTAGTTAATTCTTCACTCACCGTACTCACCATCTTAAATTACCATCTTTGTCTGAGGATACAATCATTCTAGGCTAAACTTGGAAGTGACATTTAAGAGTTTTAAGCTTACACAAACTCTTATGGAGAGCACAGCCAATACTAGAAAAGGTAGCAGCAGTGTGACTCACAATAAAATTTACTTTCAATATCCCATGATATTGGTAAGAGTCTGAGTCAGAATGTACAGACTTTAGTCAGTTAATATTAGGCTGACAACCCCAAAGGTGATACAAGTAATAGCTCCTTTCCCATTCGTTCAGATTGCTGGTTCAGTTTATTCCAATAATATAACCTGTTGGGTCATCTCTGGAAGGATGAATGTGGTTATGAGAAACAGAACTGTGTCAAGAAATCAGCACAGATATAGAAGTTAGAAACTTCTGCTTTTATTCACAATCTTAAGAATCTCTGCACTAATACTTTTCTTGCTTCACAGAAATTGTATTTCTGGAAACAACCATATAGGCTAGCAGCAGCTAGGCTAAGGACTGTGCTGGGAGCTAGAGTTGCATAAAATCATAGAATGGCCTTGGTTGGAACTGACATCTAAGATCATCCAGTTCCAACTCCCCGGCCATGGACAGGGACACCTGCCACTAGACCATGTTCCTCAGAGCTCCATCCAGCCTGGCCTTGAGCATCTCCAGGGATTGGGCAGCCACAGCTTCTCTGGGCAACTGGTGCCAGGGCCCCACCACCCTCACAGGAAAGATTTTTTTTCCCTAATATCCAATCTAAACCTATTCTTTCAGTTTGAAGCCACTCCCCCCTGTCCTGTCTCTCCATGCCTTTGTAAATAGTCTCTCTCCATCCTTCCTGTATGCTCCCTTCAGGTACTGGAAGGAGTGTGTTCATATATTGGGGTAAAATTGTGATCCATAACTTCAACTTTTTCCTCTCATTTCTCTGCTTTTATGCCAAAACCATATGAGATTTGAAGAGCTGATCACTTTCCACTATGTATATACATATATATTTGAAAATTAAAGAGAACACAATTACTGTTGAAGGGGAAAACAGAACAATTTATGTGGTCTCCTGGCTCAATGACCTTAGAGGCCTTTTCCAACACACATGGTTCTGTGATTGTAGGAAACATGGCCAAATGGAGCCCTGGAGCCAGCAGATTCCATGGACTCCTCAGGGGTGGAGTGCCAGGAAGCATCGGTGTTTCTGGTGTTGGGCAGACCAGCCTCCCCAGCCTCAGCCTCAAAACACTCACTGGAAAGACCCCCACCAAAATTAGCAAGACTGGTATCGAGACCTATGGAATTGTAGGGTGGTTACTCCCCTTGAGCACTGACTTCTGTTCTGCTTTTGGCCTCGTTGAGCAGCCACATCCCCAGTCTGACAGGGCAGATGGATGTTCTCTTGCAGACGGAGCACTTGGGAATGCCTTGCTGGAAGAGAAACTTCCCATGTGCCACGTGCACTGCAGTGCAAGCAGGATGGGAATCAGCTATAAGGGACTGCAAATCACCTGCGTTCTTTAGCATACATACAAGCATTATTTCCAGAAGGTATTATATTGTCTCCCAGATTACATATTAACACGAGTAAATAGGACACCAATCTTCTTCTTTATTAATCTGTCTGTGGAGAAAGCATAGCGAGCAGTAGAGATGGAGAGAGAAATCTCAGTTGCTTAAAAATAAAAAAAAATCAATATATGGTAATTGAATTTCAATAACTAAAACAACTCTATTGTGATTAGTTCACATATTTGCATGCTTTAATCTGTGTACTGCAGTATTCCTTTTGTTTCTTTGTTGGTATTTTTCCCCCTCAGGTACTGAAAATATACCTGGTTCCTTCTGTACTTGGGCCTCAAAGCATAAACATAAGATCACACCACCTCTGGTGTTCAGGGAAGTATCAGTCACATCAATTTTTTCAGAAGGTAAGAAGAAGCAGAATCTTCAAAGGAATTGTCCAAGGACTTCCAGCAAATTGACTAAACCCTTATTAAATTAATAATTGTTACTTGTTGCAGCAGCAACTTCTTATTCTGAAGCATAACTATTCTGAGGCAGAATCATGGTGCCAGTAGAATTCTGCTACCTCTAAGATGTAAAAAATTTTCAATAAATTACCAGGAGTAATTACACTAGACTGTAGGATCCTATAACTGTATGAAGATACAGTTACATATAATGGATAATTTATTTTTAGATACTGATATTTACTTATTTTTATGTCTATAAAATGAAAATTTTAAGAAAAGGAATTAGAAATTTGGACAAGCCCTGTGGAGTGAAAGCTCTAAGTTACTTGTTTTGGAACGACACAGCAATAATCTCGCTAGAGAAGTTAACTTAATTCTCACTACAATGCCTCTTTCTAGCAATTCAAGTCAAATTATTTTTGATACTTCATTTTCTGTTTAAATTCTATGTCATGCTTAAAATGGGTGACAGGGAAGAGCCTTTAAATAGCCACATGGAAATACACCTGTACTCAGCTGTGAAGAAAGGTACAAAATGATACAGACTGGAGCTCAGGAACAAATGGGAGTCTGGAGACCAGAGCAAACCAAGTTTCTGATATCATTACCTTTCTTTCTATACATGGTGTTTAAAATCCTTACAGTGCAGCTATACTTGAAACAGAATTGATCAAAACAGAGAGACTGTGATATCAGATTTGTTAGGAGCAGACAAATCTGTGATTTCAGATTTGTTAGGAGCACAGCTCTGTGGCAACAGATGGATGCCTGTCCTTTGTGTAGGAGGAAATAGCTGGAGCTGTGCCAGGGAAGGTTAGGTTGGACATCAGGGAAAGATTCTCACCCCAGAGGGTGCTGGACACTGACCAGGCTCCCCAGGGAATGGGCATGGCGCCAAGGCTGCCAGAGCTCCAGGAGCATTGGGACTGTGCTCTCAGGCACAGGGTGGGATTGCTGGGGTGTCTGTGCAGAGTCAGGAATTGAACTCAGTGATCTTTGTGTGTCCCCTTCAACTCAGGATATTCTGTGATTCTGTGAAATACAAAATGGTGATTCTTATTCACAGAAAGCATCTCTTAATGATGACTCCTTCCTGGTTGACCAGGTAGGTAAAAGACAAAGAAAGCATGTCCTTAGTCTTTCTTTTTAGTTCAACCTTTTTTATTTTGGTTATTTACCACTTTATACTTATTGCAGTGGTTTTCTCTACAGTGACCCTAGAATAGTGAAACTCTACAAAGTTGTGTCATAGAGTGCTAAAACCCATTATTTAAATCACTGTCCCTGCAAGACCAGCTTCCAGACTTGCAGCTATGAAGCAACCACTCCAATTAACTGGACCAGCGGGAGATGCAATCTCAGAAGTGTTTTTAGCATTTCTTCTCAGGGGCTAAGGGATCTTGCTGTTCCAAAGGCCTGAGCATCATCTCTGTGTGCAGTGTGTGTCACAGGTCAGCAAAGGTTACCTGTTTGCCAAACCCCACACAGAAACAAATGGACCAGACATGCAGCTGACACCACTCTGTAGTTCTTTCCATAAAAGACATTTCAGAAAAGTCACACCTCTTTTAAGATGAAGATGAAGTTTAATCTGATTATAGGCTCTCTAGAATGTATCCTCATTGTTATCTAAATACATCCCTCACTAGAGATCAGAACAAAGTTTATTCACAACCTCTTTTGAGCTTCAGAGGCTATAATCTTAACTAGAGCTAAACACAAGGGTGATGTCTATCTCCCACATTCATTTAATTAAACATGGTTCATAAACTGCCATCATTAATACTAAATCACCATGAAAAATCTCTGTAACATTAAATTAACCTTTGATTCTACATTTTTCCTTTTATGCCATATTTGAAAAATCTTGCAAGGGGATTAATGGATATTATTTAACTAGAGACAAACAGCTATATGCAAAGTACAACAGGAAGTGCAATTTCTTGCTGTGTGCGTCAGAAAATAGAATTACAAAATGCAGCTGCGGGCAGGAAGATGATTTTAAGATGTATATTGACCTTCTTATAGCATGCTATTTTGTGATGTTCAAATAATGGAATGCTATGACAAATTCTAGTTCAAATTAAGTAAACCCCTCAATGTTTAACTACGGATCATTTCATCTGACTTTCTGTTTATCTCTGACCTATTCATTCTATGTCAACCATGTTGTCCTTCATCATTGATTGCTAATGATCACTGATCATCATTACCCTTCAGGATGAAAATTAGTCTCAGTTTTTAAAGTGAAATTCACCCCTTTTTTCTTCTAGTCACTATTTCTTGCTATGACTCTGATAAAGCAAAAAAAAAGCCTGTTATGTGCTATGGTCTTTGGTCAGGCTTACAAATTGTACATGTCACAATCAATCTTATTTTAATAAAGTAATTCACTTAGACTCTTACAATGTCCACTCAAAAGCGTATTTGGTGCCAAAGTAGTTTGTTCCTTATTTGCTTCATCACTAGTTTGTAAGTTCCTCTGTAAGGCACAAACACACGAGCTCCATGAAATATGCCATTTCCTGTTTCAATACTGCCACAGCCAGTCCTAAAAATTCCACTTTTCTACTTACTGCTCTCCTTCACTATTGTCAGAAATTTTTGCCACAAGCTGGCAAATAAAATGAGAGACAGAATTTTCGTTTTGTCTTTTCCTCTTAGTACCTAATGCAAGTGCACCTCACTAATTAACCAACTCCGAACACTCTGCTAGATAACCTGGTCCTTATCATAGAACCATAGAATAATAGAATTTTTAGGTTAGAGAAGAAATTTAAGATCATATAGTCCAATCATTAAACCAACACTGATAACCCCACCCCTAAACCAGGCCCCTAGGTACCAGATTTACATGTCTTTTAAATATTTCCATGTGTGGTGACTCCACCACTGCTCTGGGCAGCCAGTTTCAATTCCTGGACACCCCACAGGTAAAGAAATTTTCCCTAATATCCAATCTGAACCCTCCCCCTCACACAACTTGAGGCCATTTCTTCTCAGTCTATCCTTTGATATCTGGAAGAAGGAGCCCACCCCCACCTCGCTGCAACCTCCTATCAGGGAGTTGTGGAGAGAAAGAAGGCCTCCCCTCTTCATGTGCCATACCATCTTTTCTAGGGATGGTTTTTTTTTCCTGCAGCAATTCCTTTTTCAAGCAATGAAATAGGTATATTGAAAGTTGGTGTATCCAGCGATTACTTTCCATTAGCAAACACTTAAAAGCTTTTCATTAGCAAATTCAGAACCCATTTAATATGAAACCTATAGATACTTGTAATTTTTTTTTTAAATCACCTCCTCATCTGATGCAAGTCAAATGCCACACCAAAATGCACATGTATTACACATAAAGAGCTACCTTTATCAACCAAATTTGTAAATCTAAACTATTTGACAAAACCTATTTTCCATAAAACCACATTGACTGGCATGAATTAGAGTCCCTCTCTCTGATTCTCTATTAATGGAAAATCATATTGACTTTTTCATTATATTGTCTGAATTTGAGGTCTGCGTAACTGGCCTATAATTACTGGGACTTTTTAGCTCATTCTTTTTGAATATCAGTATCACAGTAAGAAATTTTCAGAAATCCAGGTTTACCTAAAGCTCTTTTTTTTCTTAAGCGACACTATTTATTTATTTTTTATTTATTTTAGTGATCCACTCAAATGTTCCTGGGTGCAATTCATCTTACTATGCAGAGTTTATATGTTTTTATTTTGGATAGATTGTGAACCTGGTAATCAGCCTTACCTGACACAGGCGTGTCATTCTCTTCAGTGATGGTGCTGAGAAAAAATTTTCGGTCACTTATTTTTATTTGTTATTTTTATTTCATGGTTTTGAGTTCTGTATCCACCATCACTGAAACAGGATGATTCTGTAAACGAGCATCAACATTTTTCTTCATAGGGAAGTTCACATTTCCTAAACATGATTTTAAGTAATATTTTTCTTTCTATACCTTTTCTTATCACCAATTTCATATGCAACCTTCCCATTTATGTTTGTGTGCATGTTCATTCAATGATAAATAAAATAATAATGACAAAGTTTTGGTTCTCAGGTGGAATATTTTAGATTCTGGATATTCTTGCCAAGTGTTGCAAATGATAAACTGGGAACTGATATTTTTGTGATCAACTTGGGGCCACTAATTTTTATTTTTAATTTCATTATTGGCCTTCAATGGGAGAAAAAGCTATTCATAGGATGAACTAGGAAATAGAAATAAACATCCTGATGATATTAGACAGAGCAAGGGCAAGCCATATGACTTGCAACTGTGCTGCCCATTTCTGTATAATTTTATTCAGGGAATTTATTTAAATTGTGATGAGGAAACACAGATGTAAAACTTCTACACATTAGATCTCATCTAAACTCAGTGTAAATGCACAGTTCATCTCTGAAAGCTCTCGTAATTTTCTCCTCCTTTTCTTGAAAGAAGAATAATTTATCTCATGTTTGTTAAATGGAAACACTGCATAAGTATGCAGTTACTATAACAACAACTGCATCATAATTTCATACCCTGATTTACCCTCGCAAGGTCCTTAATAACCATCTTTTGTTACAGTAGACCGGAGATTATGACTGAATTTTCAGATGCCCAGAATGTGTACATTCCCAGACCAAGCAGGGGGCTGTGCAAGGACACTGTTCCAGCATATGAAAGGAAGTAAGTTGGAGACTCTTTCTTCACTCTCCTTCCCTGCCTCCTGCAAAGAGAGCTTCCTGCCTCACCACCTGCCCTTTTCCACACCATGAATCCCTCGCCATGTCAGAATCCATCGACAAAGTTGTGCTCTCCACTGTGTCTGACAGCTGGTGTGTTACACTCATATATCACTTGCTTAATTTTTCTGCACGGACCACTCACAACATCCCTGTGCTTCTTCCTCACCTGTACAAAGCTGTAGGGCTTTGTTTTACCCAGACTGTTCTGACCGCACCCTTCCACTTCACTGCATGTTGTCTCCATGTTGCTGCTATCTCCACCTTCACCTCTCAGACCTGCTTTCCCATGGACCTGCTTTTCCATCACCCTAAGCCTTGGCAGTCTATGCAAGAGAAAGGAAAACTGTCTGCTGCGGAGTTCTCCTGGCGAGGAGAAGGCTTCAGCCAGAGGAGGCTGCCAATATTCACCACAAAATATCCTACCTCAGGCACTTGCATTTTAACAAGTAGCAGCTCTGGTCTTTCTTGTCCTGTGTGATCCTGTCCTAGATCCATCCCAGCTTTGTGGGATGACAGATCAGGCTCAGCATCTGCATCTGATACATGGACTGGGTCCACAGGCAGGGGAGCAAAGTCTTTGAGACAAGGCTTCTTGTGAGGCAACCTAAGGTGGGAATGAGATGTAAGTGTGGGAACATTTATTTCGTTTATTTCAACATGGTTTCATCTGCTCTACCTAGACAGATATTTTTGGAAGCTCTTATTGTAGAAGATTTGAGTTAAATTGCTGGGTTATATGAATATAGGGGGGAAAAGTTTAGTCTCATTTCAAGAGGATCTTAGGTCAGCAGGGTAGTAGATACAGTAACTGAGATACTCTAGAGAGCAGTGCTGTTCACTCTTGATCCAAGCATGCTGAGCAGAGAAAATAATGTGGTCCAGAAAGCCCTGCCAAATTCTGTTTTCACTCAGTCTGTCATGCACACCCAAATGCCATTCCCAGGGCCCAACATTGCTTCTCACTTCCTTGTATTTATCCTCCCTCCCACACTTTGATGCTCCTTCCCCTCTGACACAAGAGTTTGTCACTTCACAGTCCACCCTCTCGTCCTCTGCTGCTCAGTCTCCCACCCCTCTCTCAGAAGTTATGCACATCTGTTTCTTTGTTTTAGCACTCCAGTTGTGCTGATTTCCTGGTGTGCTCAGAGTGCAGTTCCACAGAATAGGAATCCTCTTCCTCTGACAGGGGTGAATTGTAGCATATCACAAACAAGTGGCACAGCCTTACAAGAGCCAGCTGTGACCCGGCTTCAGCCAAGTACTCAGAGCAGAGAGGTAACACAAAAACCTTCTCCTGGCTGGCTTGAAAGGAAACTCACATCCTCAGAAAGTCTTTGCCTACACACTCTTTGTTTGCAAACCAAGTCTTTATTTTTAGTTTCGCTTCCCCCAAAGGGTAGGAAATATACACATAACAGTAATAGTCAACAGTAATAATGAGGATAACTACTTGAAGTAGTTATGAATCATGGGCAGTGTAAGGATTTGAAGTGTGAATCAGATCTGGGCAAGGAGAAGTAGTTTGTCAACTTTTTTAAACATTCTTTCAAGGGCAGGATAAAATCTTGGGATCTGGAGTATTATCCATACTCATTTCCCCTTTCTACAAAAACTCAAACAAGCATTTTGATTTCGATGTTTTTAATACAAAATTGTTCCAGTTTCCACTGCAGTTATAGGTTGAAGTTATATTTACCTAAGATGACTAGTCATGTTGCAACCACAACTTTTGAAGGCAGGAATTTTTTCAGCAGAGGGCAAAAAGAGAAAAAACAAGCTGTTATTTTAAAAAATTCTGAAGTTGCTACAGTATGGATTACATCACAATATTCTAATGCTGTAGAGTGTTTGCAATCAGCATGGTGAACGTCCCCCAAATCACTGATTTCAGGCCGCTATAAATGATTAATTTTTCAACGCTTATTGGAATTGTAGTATCTTATATATAAATGTGTAAGGTTTCTCAGCTGTGTCAGTTGTCAGTTCTGTTTAAAGATAAGGCTGAGTAGAGAAATGGGTAAGATTTTTCCCCACAATCCTTTCCACTGGTATTGGCACTGGTTTTGGTGTCCTTGCTCACTAACTGTGTCAATATTGGGGGGTAAAACAGAGGAAAGAACTTTCTGAAGGGACACTGATTGCATTTACATGGCTAAACTCCCTATCCAGCTGCCTTATCCCCGAAAAGAAAATAAACATCCATTATAACTTCTGGGAAAAATCCCTGTCCCTTTCTGGTTTTTAAACTGCTTGAGTGCTGGCTGTAAAAGTACAAACAGGCACAGATTAAAACCATGCTGGTGTGGTGGCAATTTTTAGCTTATATCCCTGAAGCATAAACACAGGGATTTTCACATGAAGGTCCATGGGTAAAGAATCATTAATTTGGAAAAAATGGCATTAAAGTGATTTTGCTGGAAAAACTAGCAGTTATTTCATCTGTCAGTCAAGTCCCAGTCAGGGTCATTGACCTTACTTCGTATCATTGGGCTCCATGGTTTGTAAAGTTGTTTAGCATTTTCAAGTGGTGTTAATTAGACATGGGTGAGCCCCTCATCCCCCTTTTACCCACCCTTAACAGTATTAATCCTGAGATTTATACACTTAAATGCCCTTTATCTTACATAGAGGGTACTTTCTCTCTCCCTGTTTAATTTGAGCATCCTTGAAAGATAATTTGAAAAATGTCTTAAATACCTTCAGGGTTGTGGAGAGCTCATGTTTTCCTGTTTTCCTAAGCACCTGAACTCCAGCAAATCCCACAGTTTTGGTTACTTACCCATTTTCCTTAGCCTGCTTTTTACATTTCTATATCCTTTTGTATTGCCATGATTTGACAATAGGCAATTATTTTATTTGCTTTGCATGCATATTAACATGCAGGCAGCAGCTTTGCATATAATAAATGATTCTGTCAGAGAGAGACTTGGACAAAACAGAGTTTTCTGGTAATATTCATTTCATCTAAAAAAGAATTACACAGTAAACAGACATTTATTCCAGATCTAACTGCCTATTCATACAGTTCAACAGACTGTCAGATTAACTGTAATGGTGCCTTCTGGTGACTGAATAATACAACAGTCTGTGCCCTCTCAGTGGTTTTTTGCCTGTTTTTTGTTTAAGTGGCTGTAAGAGGTGTGTCTATATTCAGGTTTTGAAAGCGAGGGGTTGCAGGACTGACCTTTGTTAGAAGAAGTTGAGGTCTCTCCCTACCTAAATATATTTTAATTGAAAATAAAGTATGAAGCCATAAGGGTTTTACTAGGACCTAAAAAATATCAATATCTTTTCCCTAAGTAGAGTCTGTGGTGATAAGTGATAAGCAGTTCCCCTGCCTCTCTAAGATGTTTTGCCCATGAGTCCAAGTGGTTGGGCAAAGTCTGGTTTGGCTTTGAGCAGCACTGCCAGAATGAAGTGCCTCACTTGTAACTCAGTGCTTTTAACACAGATGGACTGGCC
Source organism: Struthidea cinerea (assembly GCA_013397865.1). NCBI lineage: Eukaryota > Metazoa > Chordata > Aves > Passeriformes > Corcoracidae > Struthidea > Struthidea cinerea. The sequence goes on from VZTI01005554.1 coordinate 125,201, forward strand.
AGCTTTATCTAACCTGGAAAAGGGACACAGATTCCTCATCTTTTCACCCCCACAACACAGTGAGCAGCTGGGTGAGCGGTAGTGTTAAGACATAGCTCTTGAAAACGTAGTGATCGGTTTTCCTTGATGCAGAGAAGTGAATTTAGTTAGTTCAGTTTAAACTTAAGTACCTCCAGGCCAGACTTACATTTTCTGATTATTTAAATGAAAAACAAAGAAGTACCTTTGTAAAGATACATGTAGCTGTGTAAACCATGCACACACTTGAATGATACACATGCATTTTATACGTGATTCTTTTTAAATGCAAGAGAATTTACCTTACAACTTTTAGACAGAAGAGAATCTTAGGTCTATCATTAAATTATTTGAAAGCAAAAGGTAACAATTTAGGCAGACAAAAAAGAATTGCCATACAACCCTTTATTGAATCACAGAATCATGAAATCAAAAAATTACGGTTGGAAAAGACATTTCAAATCATGGAGTCCAACCTTCAAGCTGGCACCAGCCCAATGTTCATCACTAAACCATGTCCTCACTAAACGATACCCACATGTGTTTTGGGCACTTCCAGAGCTGGTGGTTACACCACTTCCCTGGGCAGCCTGTTTCAATGCTTTACAACCTTTCCATGAAGACGTTTTCCCCAATATTCAACCAAAATCTCCCCTGACACAGCTTGAGGCCTTTTCCACTCGTCCTGTCCCTGTTCCCTGGGAGCAGAGCCCAATTCCCCCCTGGCTGCCCCCTCCTGTCAGGGAGCTGTGCAGAGCCACAAGGTCCCCCCGAGCCTCCTTTTTTCCAGGCTGACCTGCCCCCGCTCCCTCACCTGCTGCTGGTGCTCTGGTGCCTTCCCCAGTTCTACTCCCATCTCTGGACACGTGTTTCCCTTAATGTGAAACATTTAATGTGTTTCCTGTATTGAATAAGAGGAAAGAAAAGTGAACAACAAATCTAACCAGCCCAAGTGCTTCCTGGTCTGTTCCACTGTGAACAACTTCCCCTTCACCTTCTAATAATTACTTTCTGCGTAATTTGGCAATCGTCATTTCTTCTTCAACTGAAAGGCAGAGAAAGGCAGTGCAAAATCCTCTTCACCACAGAGTCCCTGAGAGCAAGAGGTTAACATCGTAGGAGAAATCTTATCTCCAGCCTGTAATAAAAATGAAAACACATTATTAGCTTACACAGGATACAGGTTTCAGAAGAACACAAACAACTGAGGAGTTGAAGCTCCTAAAGGCTTTCAGAGAGGTTTAATTTCTAAATAAAGTTGCATCTTGTTTATCAGTTGAAATACGTAGTCCTAACCTGTACATTCCGATTAATTTAAGCAATCTGTGAATTCAAGACAGTTTCAGCTAATTGCCTGAATCATGAAAGAAGAAAGAAAAGAATATTTCTTTACTGCTTTTTCTAAATGGAAACAGTATTTTTTTTTTCAACTCAAAATACTTTATAATTACTAAAGTAAGTCAGAATAAAAAAAAAATTCAAATATTTTCAGGTTAGTTTTTCCAATAATTTTCTTATAGTGTATACTTGGCTTTGTGCACTTACATTCTATTTCTGACTGTGGGTTGGGGGGAAATTGGCTTTTGATTGCAAAATTTTTTTCTATGTATTTTATTTCCTTTTCACACTACTTTTATGAACCATATACATTAACGCAAATGCCATTTGAATTTTACCTAATGCAAAAGGTGATACAATTTTCTGGTTTGAATCTTATTGCACTTTTTATTTTCATCTAGTGCTCAAATATAAATAAAAATATTTAGTTCAATTAAAAATCAGGCATAATTTATTTTGGAATTAAATTGTTGTGAACATTTATTTCAGATTTGTAAATCAACATTCTTCTATTGAAATCAACAGAGTTTCCTCTGGTTTTAGTAGAACAGTTCTGATTAAACTGTAAAGAAGGCTTCAGTCTTTGGTTTCCAAATCCAAGAGTGATAGGTATTTATGGGAAAAGACAGTTTCCCTGCCTGCTGCAGATATGGAGTCTTATACATACATAAAACATAAAAACACACACCAGTATGCCAACTGGCTTTTAATTATTCATCACTCAGAACACAGAGTGTGATAAAATTTCGGAAGTCCCTTTTTCATTTGTTATAGCAGGTTTGCTTAATGAATGTTCAGCATTTGTTTGCAAAGCGTGAATGTAAAATGGAAGGAAGTAAGATCCTTGTCAAAGACCATTTAAATGGTAATGCCGGTGTTGCAAAAGGTGATCGTCTGTGTCCCTTATACGGAATTTATTTCTACTACCCCTGCATAGCCTGCTTGCAAAGCTGACTGATTTACCACCCAGTGATTTGGATTGGCTGAGATTTTTCTAAATGTCTGTATATTTTGAGAGGTACATACATTAAAGGTGTACTTGCACCAGGGCGTGCAAGCAGGGAGGGGGTCTTTCATAATTTAGGAGTTGTTTGGTGTTTTGTTTCCTTCCTTTCAGAGAAGATGACTTCAGTAATTTTACTTTTATTTATACCTGTGGTATAGCACTCAGACTTTTCAAACCCAAGGTATCTCATAAGTGACACTGAGTAAAATTCACAACAATTTAATTCCAAAATAAATTATGCCTGATTTTTAATTGAACTAAATATTTTTATTTATATTTGAGCACTAGATGAAAATAAAAAGTGCAATAAGATTCAAACCAGAAAATTGTATCACCTTTTGCATTAGGTAAAATTCAAATGGCATTTGCGTTAATGTATATGGTTCATAAAAGTAGTGTGAAAAGGAAATAAATTCCTTTTTGACACCGAGTGTCTGTGCCATCACCCAAAGTTACAAGGCTCTTCAGGAAATAAGATACAGAAAATTTTCTTGTTCAATACAGATACAATATTATGTCCAAAATGCATCTATGTTTATTGCCTACTTAGCCTACCGAAGTACATCTACAAAGGAGTTCATATTTAAGCTGCATTTTAAGTGTCTGGATATAAAAATCACCTTTTTATGCTTGCATAAAAACTTTGAAACCCCAAAGTACCTAAGGGGAATCACTTTTCCAATGCCCCTCAGCCATCATTCCCTTAAGCTGCTGAGCACAGATGTACCAACTGCAATGGATTTTGGGGAGTTTATATCAACTGTGCCTTTGAAATTAACAGGGAGAAAAAAAATCACTGTTTTTGTTAGGGGTTTGGGATACAAAAAAGTCCTTTATAAACAGTGATTGTCACTTAAATAAGCAATTTCATGATGAAACATCTTGACTAACAACTTTTGTTTTTTTTAAAAAGTTTTTGGAGATAAAACTCAGAGGTCATTGGGGCTTCAAATATTGATTGCTGGTTACACACAGATTTTTTTCCTGGTAATGATAATTTTGTTTATGTGTTGTTAATTTAATTTTAGCTGTCAGAGGAGACGTTTAGTGTAAATTAGTCATTGTTGGAGTTCCTGGTACAACAGACAAAGAAAAGGATTCTCTTAGAGAGGGCAAAGAGCTCCTTTCAAGACCCTCTGGACAACAGTAAGACATACCTTCCACAAGTTTCTTAGCAGACTAGACAGAAAGCTTACACTAATTTTAGATTCCAAAGTTAGGTGAAGTGATCCATTAAATTCAGTGCCTTTTATACTCCAGGGCCTTTCTGGATCAAAGGGTACCAACATCCAAATCTAAACCACCTGTAACTAACAAAAAGACTGCTCTTCAAACCAGTTGACTCAAACTCATTCTTCTTCATCAGAATTTTTTTCACACATATTTATTATATTTATATAGTAAATTACTTATTAGTTTGTCCTCTGGCCTTTTACTGCTTCTGAGAGTTCTTTCCACACTTCCATATCAGTCAACTGCATAGCTCAATATTCATTTAATAAAGTTTTGAACCTGTTCTTTGTATGTATAAGGTGCAATATGGAGCTTGCAGGCAGAACTCACAACCAAATGTTTTCAAGCAAAAGGTTTTCACAAGGGGCATAGGAAAGAATTCTATCATTAGAAGAAGAATGGTTCTCAAATCCAGAATAAAATTTCTACTCTACTGGGAGACACATCCACCTGTCCTAGAAAACTTTTTTTATTATGGATAGAATGTATCTGCATTCTGAGTTCCACTTTGGGAAAATGCTGGTTCTTAGTTTAGTTACCGCCTTATTCCTTCACAGTTGCCCTTTTTGTCCTTTCATTCAGGAAGTTCTCCTTCACTGGCTGCACTGGGACTATTTTAGCTCTGTACTTCGAAACCAATGTCGAAGGTACGGCTGGCTCAAGTACGGACAAGGTGGCTGAATCCCCCATCTAATCACAAGGTGACCAGAACCACTGCAACTTATTGTTTATTGTAGATGTTTCTCATTGGCTTTTTTTTCAAGGTAAGTCCACTCCTACATTCAGCTTCCTTTCTAGAGGTTAGTCTTCATGAAACATGTTCTCCTATTCTGTTTGAATGCTAAAAAGGTTCCACAAGTACTCCTTTCTCCTCTCTGTTGTTGAGGATATTCCGCTTCCGTCTGTATCAAATGAAAAACCTCAGCAGTTGTAGGGGTACACTGAGGTACAGGAATGTCATTGCAAGTGCAAGAAGACAAAATAGGAGTTTTGGGATAGCTCAATGCTTCCTACATTTTGCCATTCTAATATTGCTGCTTGACAGGGAACCGTAGCTGGCAACATCACTCACGTGGAGGGGAAAGGGATAATGGCCCGACAGAGAGCATGGAAATTTCTGACTGGTGGCTTTCTTCTGTAGAGGGAGCACATGGAGAATGTCTGGATCTACCAAGATCACGGTGCAGCTATCATTCCTTCACATTTCTGGTAGCTGCCTGCAGTACACTCTTTTTTCACTTCTTCCAGGACATCAGCAGCACTGTGTGTAACAGCAGTTCCCAAATTTCCCCTCTCACCACATTTTTGAGTAATGACCCTATTCTTTCTTCCACCTTGTAGCTTTAAATTGTGAAATGCATAAACTGGACATATTTTGAGAATTCATTTCCCTTCTGCTTTTACGCAGCCTTTCACTTTAATGTGATGTTTGCTTTTCTGTCTCTGCTGTATGAACTTAAAGAAGAGAAGGAGCAAATCTTAATTTATTATCAAGTTCACCAATTTTACACAAGCAAGATTATATTTCCTGTTGCTTTCTGTATTTCCAGAGATCTCTAGTCAGGAAGGTATCTCTCACTCCAAGCTAATCTTTGCCAAGATTTCAAAAATATTGCCTTATTATGAACTCTGACACTGTGAATAAATAATTTCTTCCATTTTTGCAGGAGTCTATCTAGTTGAAAATTGCTACCAGCTCACTCTGCTGTTACTCTCCCAGCAAGGAATTTGCAAGCTGTTCAGTCTTCTAGCAAATGTTTTCTGAAATTTTGCTTGCTTTCCTCTTGACTCCTTTCAGCTGTTCAACATTTCCTTAGAAATTCAGGGACTCAAAAGGGATGCACTTGCCTTCCCTTATTAACTTCTCTGGTTTGTTCCCAGTCTTGGATATCTCCACAAAAGAGATGGTACTGAAGGGAACTAACCCTGTATGGGTGAAGCTGAAAAGCTGTTTTTAAAGGTTGTCTGTTCTCTGATCTTTAGAATAAAAAAGACTGCCCATACATTTCTAAAAAGTTTGTTTTCCTTTACATTGGTAAAGGACGTCTTCTGCTTCAGATTTTCTGTCACTTGCACAAGAAGTTCCTGAGATAGCTTTTCCCTTTATGAATATAGCATTTCTTCTTATTTTAGTAAATTTTAAGATTTTTCTCTAATTACCTTGTAACTTAAAGTAAAGATCTGATTATTTTCCGTACCCAGCTTTCAACCAAGCCAGAGTGAAGAAACAATTATTCATTTCTGGAAGGAACCTCGAAAATACTGTTCAGAAGAAAAACTGGTGGCTTTTTGATGTTTGTCTCAGATATTCAATATACTGTACAGAATGAAGTTCCCCAAAGTGGAATTTCTGGCTAATAGTCAGTTGAAATTTGAGATTTTTGGACTGAAGAGACATTTATTATTCCTGTAGGGTCACAGGTGATGATTTCAATGTCTACTTCCAGAACAAATGTTAGAAGAATAACTTATTTGTGACTGATTCAGCATGTGTATGTGATGAGAATATATTAGGATTACTGCAGGTTGTTCTTCAGAAATTCAGCATATTGCTATGGAAGTGAGCTGGGTGATCACGAGAAAGAGAATAAAGTATTTGGGAGGGAAAAAAAAGGATTTAGTCTCAAATTGGAGGAGGGATAAGGGATAGGAAAAGGAAAAAGAGGGGAAGCTTGACAGGGAGCTCTAAATTAAGCATTTTAGGGGCATCAATATGAAGCTGTCACTGAATGCACAATCCTTGACAGTTTTAATTCTTGCAAGAAACACTAGCTGGGGAATTCTTCTGTTTCTGAAGATGTCTAATTGCCCTGTTTTCTGCACTTCTCCACAGTACCAAATTCCAAATGGCTTTGGGGCATCTTTCCCCTCTCACAAGCGCCTGATTCTTCCTGCTCTCTCCATATACTCTCTCCCAGAGGCAGAAGAGAAAATCCACTTCTCTGAAGTGAAACTCCATGAAGGATCTAAAATCCAGGCTGGGGCAGAGTGAAGATGGAAAATGCGAGGTGCACACCCTTGGAACAGAAGCATTGATTCTTCTGAGGCAGCAATAATAGAACCAGCTCTGGTGGCTGAAGCCGTTCAAACATTTAAAAGCTGCTGCTTCAGACTAGATTCATCTCCATGCTGTTTTCTCATTCAGCTGGGAACATTTCATGGAGACGAATTGGTCACTTCACACTTCTGTGAACCTCCTAAACAACAGATGGATGTGGAGAGCCCTTTGCTTTCATCTTTCTTTTTAAAAGTCCCTTTTTCAATACTGGCAATGTCACTATGAAAAAAGCAGTGTTTTGTGATTAATTTTACATCGTAGTACAGTGGATAATAGACTTCCTAAAGTTTAGCTGAAGAATTTCTGTCTTCCGGGAACTTTGGAAGTATTTTAGAGTCTGGGTGACTGGCAGGATTGTTTAAAACTTGTTTCCTTCCGTAGTGATGCAAGAAAAGTTAAGATTTTAGGGTAAGGGCTTCTGAAACAAAGTCCTCCCAAAAGTCAAAGATATGTATTCTATTATAACTTTGAGTGGGAAGAAGTTCTAATTAGTGAGTTTTACTGTGTTCCATGTATTGTAATGACATGCAGGCAGGCAGCACATGTGCCAACTCTGCATATTCCACATATCTTTAAGGAAAGAAAAAAAACATTATCAGAGAACAGCTGTTTGTGCATTGCTAAAATCCATTCTGAATTTTACTTCAGGAAAATGCAAGAGGGTAGAAATGTAGGAAAGAAAGAAAAGAACAAAAAATTGTGTTGAAAAGATTGATTTGACTGGGTAGAAGAGGAGAAAGCAAGGCTACACTAATGTATTTGTGGCTTACAGGAATGACACTAAGCAGAAATGGATGAAAGGGAGAGAAGATGTAAAGGTTCCAAGTGGGAGAAACTGGAATAGGTTTGACAGGTTAGTCTTGGAAGAGAGATAATAGTTTACCTGTCATGGATCACAGAATGTGCGGGAAACTTCCCAGCAGCACTCCCTTTTCACTTTTTAGGATCTCCAGCAATGTAAGGATGAAGTACAGTTAGGTGGGGAGAGTACCTAGAGCTTCACAAGGGAGTTCCAAAAGTCCAAAGGTGCTTCACAGGTCTTTATACCTCCCTTCAGTGGAGACCCAGAGCTTGGGCCAAGGGTGGCTTTCAAGTGGCATTGAAGATCCCAAGAAATACAGCTCTTGAGTAGGCAGGTAGAGGAAGTATCTTCTTCATGACCTCAAAAAGCAAAGAGAAAATGTTTTGGTGAACAAGTTGACTATCTTCTGTGTCACAGCTCGAGGTAAAAACCCAGGCCTGAAGACTTGGATGCTGGTTGGCTGGGATTTTTTTAGCTAATGATATATTATTTGCTTGTATTCTAATAGCAGAAGGAGCTGGTTCTGATTAGAGCAGTGTAAATTTGCCACAGTGAAAATTTAACCAAAACCAGAAAGAGTATTAAATAAAGCAAAAATTCAATAAAGTCTCTTGTAGTAAGTATGTAATTTATTTTATTGTGGGTGATTTCTGAAAGGTGAATTTTCCAAGTTATGGCATTTATCAGCATTCAAAAAATATCTATTTTAGAAAAAAAATTTAAGGAAAACTATTTTATGTGGAAGAAGCATGAATATCGATTCAATTTTCATTTAATTGCTTAAAAAATAGGTAAGTGTTTTTGATGGAATGTACATAAGAGACATAAGAAACCCAATAGTGCACTCGTGCCCCTGCAGGAAATAGCACAACATGACAATGATATACTGCAAGAAAGAACCTGAAGTTCTACTAATGTGTTAATGAAGATGGTTGTGTTAGGTTTTGTTTGTCTGTTTTTATTAAGATGTTTGCCATTCTTTGATACATTTCTTTAAAAACGGCATAATCTCTAACATGTACAGAATATTGGAAATCACTTGTCCTACACATTAATATAAAACTACATTTCCCAGGGTGTGTTTCTCAGGCTTTCGTGTGTGGTCACTGTAACTTTTTTCTTTCTCTCCTCTCAACACAGAAGTATCAGCATTTTTTTCGCTACAACTATCCTTAAGCTATTATATTGTGAAATAACCATTCTTTGCCCCCCCTTCAGACATGACAGAGAGAGAGAGCAGTATGTAAAGCACAGGATTTCTCGGTGAGGGAATTGTCTCACGTTTTAGGGAAGCAGCATTGTTTGGTAGTTATAAGTTTAGGGTATGCAGGTTTTTGCTATTAAATAATGAAAAAAGACTGTGTTTACTCAAATCACCTGTCTACCATGTCTTTAACTTCTTTCCAAAGTTACCCATTTATCAATTTATCTGAACCATACCTTGATCTGCCACAGCACTCCTTACCACCTAAAGCAACAAAGCTGTATGCCTTTTATCTTGACTGAAGAACGTTCTTTTCCTTTCTCTCCTTCTGCTGTGAGTCATTAAAATATGAGAGAAATCTTGGTTTTGTTTAAACTCTATACAGAGGCTCAGGACACCTCAGTTTTGTGGTGGTGACTCAATGCACAGTGACACTAAGAATTATCTCCCTTCTACAGGGAGAAAAACCCCACTGCTGATGAGGCTGCCACCACATAAATGGGTCCTTCAGACTGTGTGATTTTTCTTCTAACGATGATAGCGATAACTTCAGCTTCCCTCTCTGTTCCCCTCCCCATAAGAGTGAAAAACAGTGCTTTCAGAATGGGAGGAGGTTCATTTATATTTCTTCTAGTAAAGTAGAACAACCTTGGTTTCAGCAGGAACAACAAATATTTTACAGAATCACAAAATTATTCGGGTTGGAATGTACCATAAAGATCATCCAGTTCCATCTCCTGCCATGGGCAGGGACACCTTCCACTATCCCAGGTTGCTTCAAGCTCTGTCCAACCTGGCCTTGAACACTTCCAGGGATGGGGCAGCCACGGCTTCTCTGGGCAACCTGTGCCAGGGCCTCACCTCCCTCACAGGGAAGAATTTCTTCCTAGCATTTAATCTAAATGCAAACCTCTGCCAGTTTAAAGTCATTACCCTTTATCCTATCACTACATATCCGTATGAAAAGTCCCTCCCCATCTTTTTTGCAACCCCTTTAGGTGCTGGAAGACCACCAGAAGATTTCCCTGGAGCATCCTCATTTCCTAGGTCAACAACCCCAGCCCTCTCAGCCTGTCTTAATAGGAGAGCTGATCCAGCCTTCGGATCACCTTTTTGACATCACACTAATACTTATACTTTTTGAATCAGACTAATAATTTTTCTTAGGTCTGACTGAAAGGCAGTGCCTGTCCATGAGTCATAATTCTTTACCTCTTTCCATCTTGTTTACTGGAAAAAAAAAATTCTATGCTGCTCTTGCTTTCTGTGTAGTCTTACTGAAAATAATAGGGGTCTGTTTTTCCTTTCTACCTGCTTGCCTACAAAGGAGAGTGATATAAAAAAACAGCTTCTTAAAGCCTGACCTCTGAACCAATATGCAGGGAGATTAAGAAGAAAGATTAGTAAAAACAGCACAGGTGACAGCATGTCTCAGCATGTATGAGGGGGAAGAAACACTCTTGCATAAGCCCTCATCCTGGGTTTTGATGAATTTTAACAGCCACTTCAAAACCTTGCCTAGACTCTCAAGATAACTCCTGTGTGATGAAAATTCTTACGAGTGTTTCTGTATAATGCAGACTCATTATGGTGGGGAGCTAGACTCTCCTTGAAAGACATAGCAGATTTTCATCAGGTGTTTCTCTAGAGGTTTGACCCTGGATGAACACCAGCTCCCCAACCAGCCGCTCCATCACCCCCCTCCTCATCTGCACAGAGAGGAGAAGACATGTTGGAAAAAAATATATGAGTCAAGATAAAGGCAGTTTAACAAAACAGCAGCTACATGTGAAAGCAAAGGAAGACATAAGATTTATTCTCTGCTTCCTGTCAGCAGGCAATGTCCAACCACTTCCCAGGATTCAGCATGCATGGCAGTTGCTCCAGAAGACAAATGCTGTAAGAAGGGATGCATCCTCATTCTCCTTTCAAGAGAAGAAACTTTTATTGCTGAGCTGACACCAAAGGGTCTGTTGGGTCAGCATTCCTGGCTGTGTCTTCTCCCAAGATCTCGCCCACCCCCAACAGGTTGGTAGAGGGGGGATGTTTGAGAGCTGTCACTGGTGCTGAGCCAGCACTGCTCAGAGTAGCCAAAACACTGGTTTTGGCTACATCAACACCTTGCCGGCTTCCAATGCACAGCACAGCACTGGGAGGATTACTATGGGGAAAATCAACTTCGTCTCAGAGTGACCAAAAGCAGCTTCTTAGCACTACTGGAAAAACACGTGATTTATTTTCTTGGTTCCAGTGGTGTTTCTTGGTCTGTTGTCCATGAATACTCAAGGTACCTTTCTAAGAGCTGCTCAAAAGAACAGACAACTTTTTGTTCAGTCTCAAGGGGTCTGTGCCTCCCTAAGAATATCTGAGGACTGACAAACCTTCATAAGAATTTGATGGCCACTTCTTTAATTTATTAGATTCTAACCAATTCTAGAATTTGATTCTAGATGAATTATATACGTATTTAATTACCTGAAATTTTCTGGTTTCATGATATTTTCAAAAAGGTGTGGCATTTTTTCAGGTTATTCACTGTTGACAGGCAATGTAACACTGTGAAACAGGCAATTTATCTATGATGCAAGTTCTTTATTTAAGAGGTTTTGTTAGGTTTCAGTACATACAGAATCAAAACCTTTTCTCTTAAAATAGTTTGTAATTAGTTTGCAGTATTTGGCAATTTGCTCTTAAAAATTCACATTTAGCATTTACCAGAATGGCTTTGTGCCTTAATTCCCTGAATCTGAGACTCAAATTCCTATACATAATTGAAGTTTTAGCATTCACAAGACAGCATGAATGAAAACAGAGAAGTAGTTAGGTATAATTTTCTGATTCTGATTACATTAAGAAACCCGACCAACCGTACCCCTGTGCCACATCTGTTCCACACATAGATGTATAAACCTATCAGGACTTCTAAAATGAGAGACAGGTTCCAAAGGGTTGTTTAGAAACCACAGTATGAATTCATAGATTGCAAGGAATCAATCAGTGATGCATTTACTTTGGTTCCAAACGAGACTCTGGATACGGGCTAGGCTGTGAAATTATTCCTGTCACCAGATGCTGTTTGTCTGCTTCTGTGCTCTAATTACTATCAATAATTAAACACAGGTCTCTGATTCATATGCACAGAGGCAGAGATTCTTAAATTAAACATTTTAAAGTCATTACAGTACATTTTATATGTTCAGCTAAACACTGCACTCAGGCTGATTATGATTAAATACACTGATACCAAATTATATATTGATTCCATAAATATCAACGGATACCCAGAACAAATAAGATTCCTAGTAAATAGAAGGAACATTTTCATTTCAGATGACTAACAGAAAGTAGCTTATGTTCATTTATATATGATATACTAAGTTGCACGTTGTGCAAAAAATGGCATCTCCCAGCTGACGTGCAGAAAACACTAAATAATTTCCATCCATTTGGAAAACATCAAATGCAGACAATGGGGTACACCCAAGTTTGTGTGAGAGCCACTTGATAATCCAAGTCTGAATGCAAGTGAAGCTTACGCTTGTTAATCAGTCTGTGTCAGGCATGACCTTTTCCAAAACTGTGTCCCCAAGGTCATTCTCGCTCTCTTTAAATAGAATAGAGTCTTCAGTAAGTCTGGAGGAAACAAGAAAATTGCAGTCTTTGAACCCTTTTTTACCCTTTGGCAGGCTGTACAAGGTGATGACATACTTTCTTATGATGAATGCTATTAGTCATGCTACCGTCCTGCACAAAGGTTTGGCACACCCTCAAACAGAGGTATGATGATGATGGGCTGGTGATTCACTCTTTCCACTCCAGCCACTGAGGTCACTGCAGTGTGACCACTAATATCACGTTTGCAAAGTACAGTTCCTCTGGAGTCTGATGCTTCTGTTCAGACATTATTCATCTGCTTGTTCCAGACATTTGGGACTGTTATCCTCTGTTTCCAGAATCCCATGAGCTTCCTTCTCTGACTTCTGGTTGGGATGAGAAGATTTCAAACCGCTCAAATATCCCTTGGCTAGAGTTTATTTCATTTGCAAGTCCAAGGCAGGTTGCCTTTTGAAATCTGCATCTAGAAGTGAGTCCTAGTCAAAGTTATATCAATTTTCTTTGTTTCCTTTGATAAACTGCCACTGAATAGCTGTGGGAAGGCACAAATCAGGGAAAGAGAGTCTTGCTGGACAGAGGTTACTGAAAGACAATGAGTTTCATTAGACTTTGAAAAGCCCTCTTCTATTTGCAGAACAACTCTCAAAACTGGTTTATCTGTTGCTAATAGAGTCCCAGAAGTGTTAACTCTAGGGAAATATTTTGAAAAATAGTGTGCCTGAAGTATAGTGTGTGTCATGAAATTTTATAGAGACTTCCCCACTGTACACTGTGGAAATCAGAAGGTGACTTCCAGTCTGAGACATTGGCAAGAAAGCATCATAAAAATTGCATCATTTAATGTCCTATTCCTCAGCTCACATATCCAATTACTTAGGCTCTCTTCCACAGGTTTTGTTATCAGAAGGGAAAATCTCATCTTCTGAAAAGTCAGTTCAGATCGTAAGATGACCAGTGCAAATCAGCAGTTATTTCTACAGTCAGTTGCATTTCTGAAAGGAGCTGTTGTTCCTCAGGATACAAGATAATTTAACTTTATTGCTTGACACAACATGGGTACTTAAACATAATTGTCAAATTGTCATTTGTCATTTTAGATGTACTAGGGGTTTATGTACCTATGCCTCCAGCTACACTCCAAAAAAGCTTAGGTCTCTCCTAAGCACTGTGTCGTACACACCTCAGATATCTAGGATGTTGAAAATGACATTTATGTTGAAGCAAGCTGACTCATTGACACATCTTTATGTGCTGCTTGTGGAGTCCCACAGGGGTTAACATTCATGAAGTACTTGGAAAAGAAAGTGCCCAAAGTGTAGCATGTGTCATCACACAATTAATAAATCTAGAAATCTTCAATTTGCTGTTTGCTGTTAGCTTGAGTCTTTGTATTGCTTTGCAGTAGCTCTACTATTAAAAAAAAAAAAAAAAAATCTGCCAGAAGAAATTTGCCAAAATAATTGCCACATTTTCTAATAAGCTGATATTATTATCCAGAGCAGCTTAGTAACCTGCTAAAAAGTACAACTGACATTACTCATTTTAAGACCTTGTTTACAGCTGCTCACAAATTTACAAGCCCGTAATTCTGTGGACTAAAAATCTCTATGTACAAATGGTGCTTTGTGCATGATCTGAACACATAGCTAGACCACACAAAATATTGTTGAAATTTTTTAGCCAAAACAGCGCAAATAGCTCCTATTACAGGCAAGCTAGAGAAACAATATTCTGTTTTGTTCCCAGAAAACTCACAGTTAAAACCATAATAATGCAATCATTTTCTTTTCACAGCTGTGTGTTGTAATACAGGCTGTGCATTTGGCAGGCATCTGGCCTTAGTAAACTGACTGAGCCACTTTAATTCAGTCCCTACCCGGGAATTACTTAATGATGGAATTATGTACATGGGCTCCCTATCTGCTCCAGAAAACTGATGTATCCTAGGTATCAGGCTCATGGAATAATTCTGACTGCTGTTAGTAGGATTCGATCTCAAAAGCTGAAAGGTGAATCGTAAACAAAGTTGTAGACTGAAAAGGAAAAAATATAATCTGAAAACTTAATGAAGTCCTGTTTGCATTGGATTGAGGGACTGATGACTAGTGAGCTTGTAAACAGAATTAATTGAAGGTTGTAAAGTGAACTCAGACATTGGCAGACCTGCAGAAAAACAGGAGGAAGAGATACCGTGAAAGCTTTTATGAACAGATTTCAAGCGTATTGGACATTACTTTTAGTGGTCAAAAAATATACCTGGGGACAAAATCTTTTTGAGGTGTAAATTTCCTAATGAGGAATAAGGCACAAAATCTGTTCTCCTATGTTTAGGACATCTCTAGTGACAGCAGACAGGTGAATTCTGTGATTTCTGAAAATGGGTGAATTTACCATCCAGTGTTTTCCTCACTGAGATCCTCCAACTGTCCTATTACCTCTCTCTGGCCATTCATTCTAGAACTTCATTCTTACAAGTTAAAAGATACGACAGGCTAATAAAGATTTCTCCTTCAGAATGCGAGGCAGAACTTTCATCTCCTCCTCCAGAAAACCTTCCTTGTTTCTGCCCTATGCATCCTACTTGCCAAAGACCATCTACTTCCTTCCCAAACCCTTCCCTAGAATTTCCCATGTTCCTGTTTCTTTTTGGCCTGTTAGACAAGAAGCACTATGGGTAGTGCAGTGAATGGGGTGACTGGTCATCTGCCTCTTAGCAGCTGAGTTGGTCAGGCAGAATGTGATATTTTTTGGCAGGCAGGTGTAATCCTTAGGCAATATTTTTGTACATCTCAGTTGTGAGTACTTTAATATCTTTAAGATTTCTACTTGTCTGTCCAGTTTGGCTGATATTAGCCAGGCGGATCCAAAGTTATTGTGAGAAAGAGGACCGACAGAAAGAATCAGTCACAGAGACAGAAGAGATGCCATCACATCAGGCTCATCCCCTTAGGAAATCAGACTACAATTTTGGACATTTTCAGTATCAAGGAATTTGATTGCTGCCCCAGAGAATTCCCTCACTGAATCTGCCACAGCTTTCTTGTATGATGGTGGGCACATCACTTCAATCACCTACGTATGATTTCAAACACGAAATGCGGTGGAGCTGAGCTATGGCAACCCGGCTGAAGTAACTAGGGTTTGTGCTTTAAAAACACATAAACTACTATATAAGAACTCTGAAAACACGAGCCCCCTGGGACTGGTATGGGACACTGAATTAGGGCAGACTCATGGTCTGAATTTTTCTTGCAGGCATTTAAGAAAACCTTTGGGTTCTTGAAGTGACATTTGGGTGAAATTTAGAAGCAGAGGTTTAAGAAGACAGTTCTGAAAAAACGTGTTTACTTTTAACTACTTGCTACCTTGGTGACATGGGGGTCCTTAATAAGTTATTAGGAATTTGCAGATTCTGATCATGTGCTTTGCTTTTTAGTTTCCAGTGATTTTTCAAAGCAAAATACACAACTAGTCCTTGAAGAAAAAAATCCCATAGTTTGGTGGTGGGACTGGAACTGGCATCAGCAGTATCACAGTCAGTCACAACGGTACCAGCAGGAGGCTGTGACTACCTGCTGGTCTAAAATTCACAACTCTATCCCTTCTGTTCTTACCACAGCCTACAGCCAAACAAATTCCAAGCACAGCCCCACTCCTCTGTCTTCCTCATGCTCCTTGTCATGATTTTCACTCCCACAACCTCCATAAAGTTAACTCTGCCCTGTTAGTATTTATATCATCTAGGAGTAACAATCCATGGTCAGATGCTTGCATTTAAATTATTCTAAGAATAATTTTTTCTTCAAATGTCCTGTGGGTGCTGGAACACTACATGCTGCTGTCACATCCATCTCTGTAAACAGATTTTACAGTAGACAATTGTGCTGTCATTTTTCATTTATTTAACTGGATTGCCATTGGAAAGAGGAGATCACTGAGGGAAAGACTTCCATTATGAGCAACAGGAAGTACATTTTCTGTGTCACATTGTTTTCCAGAAAGATAAAGACAATCCAGTTTCTATTGAATTTTCTTAGGGAAATCATGCCAAGATGAATTCACGTACATATGACCAATTAGACAGAGAACATGCTTCCATTACTTTAACTGGAAAGTGAAGCTTTCCATGAAAGAGCCAAGCAAGTAAGATGAGGCTGGAGGACCATCATACAGCTTTTGATGATTGTGTTGTGTAACATCGTATTTTGTGCCTGTAATCAAAATGTCTACTGCGTTTTCTCAGCTACGTCATTCCTCTGAAATATTGCTCTTTTCTTAAAGTATCAGTTTGTGGGATACCTTGCAACACCCATCAGAATGAGCTGAAGCTCCTCTGGGTGGGTGTAATGTTATGAAGTATTTTGAGGTGCAAAAACATGCACAAGACAAGCAAATCCACTGCACGGATAACCTGGACTCCAACATGTCTGAATTTTGAGTACAGTAGTGTACAAGGTTTGCTAAGAGGCTTTTGTCTACCTACTAGTTAAATTCCATGATGAGTATTAAGAATTTTCCTCACTAAATTTTATTAATACAGGGTCTCCTTGAGAAAATCCCATTGAAAAGAATTCAGGGAACCTGGTAAGCCTATGAACATTTCCAATTTTTACAATCTAATGAGAAAATTCGAAAATATTATTTGAACTGTTATTTTTAATACCACAAAATTTAGGAGCATTTAAACCTCTCTATTCAGGATGTTAGTAAATGTCAAAAATGTGAAGTAGATGGCCCACTGAAACACTAGGAATCATTTGAAAACATAATAATGGAGGTCATTTTCTATCTGCTGCTTATGAAAATGAAAAATAACAAAAAATGCATAGTTATTTTCTGTTACTTCTAATTGAATTAAATAAAATGTATTGCTCCTTTTTTCTAACAATATGTATTTGCATCTGAGATAATTACTTCCTTAACCCAAAATCTTGTGTGAAAATACAGAAAAAAACTTTACTTAACCTTCTCAGCAATTCAAACACTCTCTGGATTTCAACATAAAAGGTCTGGACTGTTGCTCTCCTGTTTTGTCTATCTTCCTTTTTTTTTCTTTTTAATATTACAGCAGTTGGTTCCTTTAAACTTATCTGCATGAAGTGAAAGCTCTATCGAGCACTCTTCATGTTCTCGAGAATTTAACAAAAGCAGCTCTCGAGATATGATGCATACCATATTAAGCACAAATTCAGCAGAGCAGAATTGTAGTCATAGATTCCTCTCTTGGCTTGTCAGCTGCTTGCATCACTACATTATTAATTTTTTTCATCCTTGCTGTCCTGCAGAGCTGAACAACCTCTTTTCCTCCCTTCTTTACTTTTCCCTCCCTCCTTGTGTTCTGCCTTTGAATTAGTTTGCAATAAAATTTGTCCAAATTCAGGCTTCAGATTTTATCCTAATCACATTTTAGAGAATTCTACAGACATATTGAAGAGTAAATCTTCATTTCTATCCGTTACTGGTTAGAATGTGAATGATTTGGGTCCAGCAACATACAGGATGCATAGTGGGAAGAAGCAGAGAGGGAGGAAGGTACCCACTTTCTTCCAGCACTGAAGAAGAATTGAACCCTTCACCATTTGGCAGATTCATATGGATTAGAAACAAAGAGCTCCAGGATGATCACTTAAACTCATATACTTCAATCTTCATAGCACTGATGCAGAAATAATTTGGCTCAGAAATCCTAAAGCTATATTTAGTTAAATGAAAGTACTTCTCATAAATGCTTTTATCTGGATGGTGCACTTGGTTTTCATCTACAATTTCCATTTATGTCTGTAGTGGCTCCAGAAGCCCCACCCCACCTTAAAAAATTTAGATTTTACTGACACTGTTTTTCAATTTTTTACTTGATATGTCTCTCTTCCCCAAAGAGCACACACTGCGTCGGGGAAACATCTCTGGAATAGAGAGCAATATATAACAGTACGGTATCAGATTTTCAATGAATTTTGAGAGTACTTGATCTTTAAAAACTAAGCTCCACACATTGTAATATTAATTTGCATGCTTAAATTGAGGTATGTTAGTCTTAAGAACTTCAGTCAGAGCTTTCACATCTGATGAAGACACACAATAAGTGAAGAATATTTGGGATCAAATATTTACTTGTAGATATGGATTTTTACAGGGTTTTTATCTTTAAAAACCCTCTTTTTGCTTCCCCTCCTCTCTTTTTTACTGCGACTCCAGTTTCCTCTGTCTTATGTGTGTTTCATCTCTACAGAAAAGTAAATGTTGCAGCATTTCCACAATTAAACTCTGTAAATGTTAACGGTAATACCTTTGCTGAATTGTAGCATGTAATCCCTAAAGTCCAGACAAAAAGCAGTCTTAAGAGGTATATACTGCATTAGTTGCCCTTGCTAAATCCCCTCTGTAGTGCAGAGCCTTTAGTCTGATTTTCAGAGAATTTCTCCAGTGTTTGAGCCTTTAAACATTGAACCTCCTGCTGGAGCGAAGCATTTGCACATGTAATATTCAGCTGCCACTGGTACCGTGATAGAGAACAGCTTGGAAGGAAGAAGAGAAAGTACATCTCCACCCTTTGAGGATTGATCTAAGCCCTGTCTTTATGTTGCATTTTTATTTTCTCACCCAGTAAATTATTATTCTGGAAAATTATCATTAGGTCCATGTCTAATTTTAAAGACTGTTGTTCAGGACATTTCCACGAGAAATAGGAGGACAGGAAAGATCTGAACCTGGTTTTGAACTTCCTAGTGGAATGCTGCAATATCTGATATCCTAGAAGGAAATAAGGCTCTCTAGATGCTTTCATCTGGTGCCTGCTCCATCAGTCATGTCTGAGGAATAGATACAAAACAGGTGAACAGGGGTTAAAAATTAATTACTTACCTCACTTCTTCACATACCAGAGCAAGCATTCCGGAGCATGGCCAGAAGAGAAAACATTTTACAGGAAGTCCTTATTGTTCTAAGGTTTCTCAAGAGGTTCAGTCTAATGTGTAAGTCCATCGGGGACTCGAAGGCTTGAATTTTATATTAAAGTTCATAAAACTGGAGTTAGGTGAGATTTAAGCCTTAAGCCCCTGGTTTTGCATAGTTTTCAGTCCTTATATGTATTAATTAAATAAAAACATAAAAGGCCTCATTGTCAATTAAGGCTGAAATTTCTGAAGAAATCTGAATGAATTAGGTAAGAACTTAAAATTAATTTGAGCCTTCTAATACCATAATACTTCTCCAAAATCTCAGCCTGTCCTTCTCCAGTGAAACATTTTTTTCTTTATTTGAGTTATACTTCAGCTGCTAGTGCTAAGTTACAGGCAGAAGAGATCCATGACAAAAATAAGATTCTGATTCTGCCTCCTATTTTCAGCGTTGTTGTTATCAAAACCTTTACTTGAAGAGGAAATGAAATTTTCTTTTCCTCTACAGGCAGAGGTTACTAATATGAAAGAGTATTCTATCTCCTGAGGTATTTATAGATCTGGCTGAAAGTGTGAGAGTTGTTCTGACTCACCTAGACTGCAGAGCCTATAAAACAGATACAGGCACAGTAATTTTACCAGCTCACACATGAACTTTTACACATTAAAACCAGCAGAATCTAGCTGTTAAGAAAGTAAAACTGTCAATTGACGTGATATATTGCCTGGAAAAATGTATCTTAAAAATAAAAAAAAATAAAGTAAGAAATGTCATAGGAATTATTAGTAGCTGCTCCTTCCAAAACCAAGGTCTGCTTTTTGACACCTTGTTACACAAATGTGCCAGTCATCCCCAGAGACCTGATCTGCAGGCAATTTGGAAAGACTGTGAGCCCCAGTACATATTGATTGAAATCAATCTGAAAAAAATTAATGGCAAGAGTGACGGCTTTTCTTTTTCGCTGTCTTCATCCACCATGTAGAACTGCAGAGATGTTGTAGAATGAAAAAAAAGGGAAAAAAAAAATTTCATTGTGTGCTCAGCAAAACATTGCGCAGACTGGCCCAGTTCTGAAGGCATGGCAGTACTGCTAATCCTTGGAAAATCCTTGTCACCAATCAACTAATGTTGCTTCTTCGATATAAAAATCACTTCTAATTGATTGAAATTGTATCTTTCACTCAATCTTACAATCCTATCAAGACGCTGGTCTACACAGTGCCATTACAGAGAAGGAAAATACTTGTTTGTTAGTTTTCCTAATGAGACAAGGCAACAGCAACTGTAGACTCCTCAAACAGCCTTAGGAATGGAGGTCAGCCCTAAAACTACCATTATCAAACTTCATCCAACATGGCCTTGAAGACCTCTGTGGACAGGACATCCACAACTTCTCTGGGAGACCTGCTCCAGTGATCCCTGGGGCATGACTGAATTTCATGTTGAAAGCATTAATTTACAGTTCTACATATCTGTAGGTGAGCTAGGGGTTTTCCTCAGCTGCTTCAATGACATGGTATAATGAAATTTGAGGCACGTGGCCTAGACCAACCATTGCAGAAGGCACCTCTACCCTACCCTCTGCTGCTGCTCCAGGTCTGCACAGGTGTCCTGTTCATCCTGTCTTGTAGTCACTAGTTCTGTGTGAAAGTTTAGGGCTTTTCAGTGACCGTAGACACATGCTCAGAAGCAATTCAACCAAGTCCCAGAGAAGGAAAAGCTCATCTCTAGATTTGCAGGCCTGAAATTAGATGTCTAGATGTAGTGCATGTGCTAGAGGATGACTCAGTTACCAAAATCCGTACCTCTTGTGCCATTTCGGAAGCTCTGTGATATCTGGTGTAGCCATACGGGACTGGTAAATGCAGTCCAGAAAGCGTACACCATTCTGCACCAGAAATTGGAAGCCATGCTGAGGTTTTCACTGTTGCACTGAACATTCAAATGCATGAAGATGAACTCAGTAACAACCTAATGAAAGGGAAATGAAGTCATATGGACAAATAGGCAGCAAGGTGAGTCTTCAGGTGACAAGTCAAGGGTTTTGCATGTGTGGCACTCAAAAACTTGCCTTTAGGCATTTAAGAAGTGTCAAAGGCTGAGAGATGAGATGGGGAGGGACACTGGCCCCTTTCTACTGTCTAATTGTGGAGCTAACTGAAGTGGAAATTAAGCAGAGTATGACTACCTAAATAGTTCGCAGATGCCTCTGAAGTTGTTTGACTTTCAGAAGTGTTGAATGCTCTTCACTTCCTAAAACCAGGGACTGATATCAGTGTTCTTGCTGAGTTTTTATTTTGTAAGCGTGGCTGGAGGGCTTGATTTTCATAGGTGCTGAATAGTATTAATTAATGTCTATAGTTTGGCACCTGGCAACTGCAGAACTCAAAATTACATTCTATTTTTGAAAATGTAAAACTGCCTTAGCTCCAGGGAAACATTCTACGGAGATGGAAAGGGGCTATTTTCCCAGCTTCACCTCATACATATAAATCTCTGAGTTTTATTTTTACAAGTTGGCTGACTTTTGGGGGTCTGGGGGGGAGGACAGACTTGTTTAAAAAACGGTTGTGGCTTTTTTGCCTCTTAAAGGGAAAGTATTAGGTTTTCTTCTCACACCGGCTTTGGGATCTGAAAAACAGTGACAGTTCACTTGCAGGTGGGGGGGCCACATTTTCCAGCCCCATATGTGTATTTGGGGACTTGGGGACTATCTGCTTTGGGAAGTGTACAGCCTCTGTCACTTAGCAACCATGCTCCCTCTTCTTGGAGTAGCAGGAGGATGCTCTGCGCATGCATGTGCACCAGTAATCTGGTTTTCAGACCACAGAAGGTCTCATTGTAATACAGTCAGCCAGATCACATACTGTGATATTTTCCAGACGATCAATCCATTTTGATTCAGTGCTGGCAAAATCTCAACCAGCTCCTTTTAATGTTCTCTCTCTGAGCTGAAAGCGTTTGAGATCGTTGCTTGCTGGGAAAAGGAAGGGAATATTACCTGGGCAGTGAGTTCCTAGCTTGAGTTTATACTGAAGAGCCTGTTGCAAACTGAGTGAAGGGAAGTGTACACAATGCTGCCTTAGAACAGAGGGAAATGTGAAGAACTTACAGCCACAGAAATGAACAGTCATTACTGCTTTGCAGGACTGAAAGGCCTTCACTTAATTGAGAAACACACAGCGTTCACATGATTTTCTCTCTGGACACTTGTCAGAAGTGCAGTGAATCAGCAGTGAGCTGGTTATGTATCCTTGTGCTTGTAGTACCTACAGGGCTGCACGTTCGTCATCCAGTGCTGATGGGTCTGAGACGTACACTAGATGGTGCTTGCACAACGCAGGCTGCAAACGCGTGTCTGTCTCAAGACGTGTCAGCAACTCAGTGCTCCACCTCCCCCTCAAGTGTTTTCTGTGATGAGTACTCTGTTCCATTAAGTGGAGTCCCGTATTAAATAAAAAAAGCTCATGTGTGATGCAAAAAAAAATGGTTATTTTCTATGTCACTGACCAGTGCAATAAAGAGATAAAATTACTTAATTTCATATGTATAGACATGTTTGCACATGCTTCTGTATATACACGGTCCAAGTTTCTAAAGACAGAGACCTGCTTTCGTGAAACCCTTTTTTATATTACCTTTATTAAAGTGATACACATGCACAGAACTGAGATGAAAGGAAAGTCTGTCTACTCCATGTTTGTACAGCACAAAATACCATTCAGTTTTTAACTGTTGTCTAAAACCTAGCATGAACCATCACGAGTTTCTGAAAAGGAGAAAAAAAAAGAAATACAAGGATTTGTATCTTCCCCATTTCATCAGCATTGTCCCAGAAAAGAAAACTAAAAGAAAAAAGAAAGCACTGAATATGAAGGAAAATATCCCTGTGAATTATAAAAATAAAGTACACATTGTGTATAAAGCTTTTTATATATCCCTGGGACCTATGAGAAACTGAACAGAAGAAAACTTGAATCGATTATTTTTTATAATCCCACATGGTCTCTAAATGATGTATATTTCAACAAAGGAAGTCTTGGGGTTTATTCAAAAATTTTTAAAAAAAGCTTCAAAAATCATTGACAATAATTCAAGTGTCAGCATAATATATATGCTCACCCTATCCCTGCTCAAAGAGTATAAATGCAGTATCAGGATATACCATATATTGATTCTCAGTTCTTTGTTTTTAAAGTCCAGACATAGTAATTTACAATAATCCAATAATCCAGTTACATGTGTTTAACTCCAAATTTGTTTCAAGATTTTGTTTATTTCAGTCATGTCTGGAGGCTCGTATACCTGGAATGTAGTCTAAAATCAAATGTGATTACTTTCAGTGTCTGCTCATTTTGAGCAAGGCTGGATTTTGGACAGAGAAAGGGAAATGGAAAGCAGGGCTAGGGAAATGAGGATTTCCAGAGAGAAGAAAAAAAGCTGAGCCAGGTTTGCTTGGATTGGTTGCCAACATGTGAATCCAAAGATTCCAAATCAAATTGGGCTGCCAGAACACACCAAAAAAAGAGCTCTGCAACAGTTTCTTCAATCTTCTTATACCTGAATTCATCATACTCTGGGTGTTTGTAAGAGGAACTGTGGTGGAAAGCTATACTCTGCACTTTATTGAAAGGAATGGGATGCAGTGATGATAAGGGTAGTGGGTATGGCTGTTCCTGCAAGGAGGTGTATCCTGAGGCCAAGTTGCTGAAGGTACAATAGAAGTTGATAAGCATAGACAACATTAACCAATGGACTCCCAAGACCCAGGATACACCAGGCACTTCATTCAGATGTGTTTTTACACCAGCTTGTCACGTTGACTCAAAGGGAGGCTAACTAAGTTTGCCAGTGATACTAAGTTGGGAGGAGCTGTCAACTCCCTTAGGGGCAGGGAGGCCCTGAAGAGAGACCTCAACAAATGAGAGAGACGGGAAATCACCAACTGTATGAAGTTCGACAAAGGAAAGTGTCAGAGTCTGCACCTGGGATGGGGCAACCCTGGATGTACGGACAGACTGGGGAATGAGAGGCTGGAAAGCAGTGCTATGGAAAGGAACCTGGGGGTCCCGGTCAGTGGCAAGTTGGACATGAGTCAGCAGTGCCCTGGCAGCCAGGAGGGACATCCCTGTCCTGGGCACCATCAGGCCCAGCATTGCCAGCAGGGCAAGGGAGGGGATTGTCCCCCTCTGCTCTGGGCTGGGGTGGCCTCACCTTGAATATTGTATTGTGTGAAGTTTTGGGTACCACAATATAGGAAAAATATGAAAGTCTTAGAGGGTGTCCAAAGGAGGGCTATAAGGAGGGTGAAGGACCCAGAGGGGAAGCCATGTGAGGAGTGGCTGAAGGCACTTGGTCTGTTCAGCTGGAGAAGAGGAGACTGAGGGGGGATGTAATCAGTGTATACAGCTTTATATATATTCTGTATATTTCTCATGAGAGACAGCAGAGGGGCAGGCACTGATCTCTTCTCTGTGGTGACCAGCGACAGGTCACAAGGGAATGGCCTGAAGCTCAGTCATGGAGGTTTAGGCTGGATATTAAGAAAAGGTTCTTCCCCGAAACAGTGGTTGGGCACTGGAACAGGCTTCCCAGGGAATGATCACAGCACCAAACCTGACAGAGTTCAAGGAGCATTTGAACAACACTCTCAGGCACATGGTGGGATTCTTGGTGTGTTCTGCTGAGGGCCAAGAGTTGGACTTTGATGGCCCTTGTGGATCCCTTCCAACTCAAGATATTCTATGATTCCATGACATTCCGACTTTAGTTTTTCTTAAGTCACAGCAACTTCACTGACTTGACTGCGAAAGAAGAACATGCTTTTAAATGGGGCAAGTCATACTAGCTTCCAAGTGGCTGATCATGGAGTAAGGCCATGCCAGACTATGTCTGTGTCTGGATTTAATTATTTGGAGAAGCAACAACACCTGTTTCCCATTTATGCAGAAGAATTAGCTCCAAACCTGGCTGCTATACTTCGTTTTGAATCCAGGAGGAGTCAGATGCCAGGTGCTGGCTTTTGCAGCTCTGTTTCACAAGGAGTTAGCTTGGTTTATTACACACTGTAGACATTCTAGTTACAGGCAGCCCCGCTTTCTTTTCCTGCTCCCCCCCCCCCATTTCTCCTGTCTGCCAGACTCTCCCTGCCTCTCCACCACACTCTCAGTTCACACTGGGAGACAGACATCTAAACCAGTAAAATCTAGAAGTATCTAGGTAAAGTCATCTCTTTCCCAGATCTGCAGGAAGATCAAGAGGATTTCCAAACTGGGGGCTGAATGTTTATGGGGGTGGATGTTGGGAGGAAGCAGGGAGGATGCACAGGGACAAGTCACATCCGGAGTTTTCGTGAATCAAATTCAGTAAATGTATCACGTCAGTCATAGGAAAGACGTGTGCCCTGCAGCTGGAGACAAGTGTCTGGACTGTCTCAGGCTGGCAACTCTTTCACGTTGTTGTAACCTGTACAGCTGATAGTTAATTAAGCAAATAAATAGATCTTACCCTGGCAAGAGGGGCACACCCATGTCTTTCAGAGGGTGCACTGTATCACAGGCATTGCCATTTCACTCTCGGTGTCCGATTGAGGGGTGTGTGGGGGAGCTCATAACCTGCAGTAAGGCAGTTTAAATAATCGATGAGTGCATGTTCAATCCCAAG
>VZTI01005554.1:151138-161271 GCA_013397865.1 Struthidea cinerea
TAGCGTCAGGATTGCGTCAATTTGGGTTTCAACCACGTACTCAGTCTCAGAGCGAAGCTACTCAGAAGAGCCAAAACAGGAAGGGGGTTGCAAATCAGTGTGCAAAGGGGAGGACCGAAGGTTCCCCTCCCCCCTCTCCTCCAGTCCCCTTGCAGCCTCATCCTCCACTGTCCCCACTGCTCGTGTCTCCGGGTTTTAGGTGGTTTTTGTTGTTGTTTCCCTTTTTCCTCTCTTTACTATTTTTTTTTTCTTTTTAACTGCGCTGGCTACCCGGGCGCCGTGAGAGCGGAGAGCCGGGGAACAGCAGGGCAGTGCGCTTGGTGCCCGGGGCGGGTCGCTTGGCATCCGGGGAGGCGGCTCCCGCATCCCGGACAGCGGCTCCCGCATCCCGGACAGCGGCTCCAGCACCCCGGACAGCGGCTCCAGCACCGCGGACAGCGGCTCCAGCACCGCGGACAGCGGCTCCAGCACCGCGGACAGCGGCTCCAGCCCCGGACAGCGGCTCCGGCCCCGTGGACATCGCTCGCCACCAACATGGCTCCGATCGCGGACAGCCGCCAGCAGTTCGGTAAGCGCGTCCCGGCTCCCCGCACTCGCGGCCGGGCCATGCTCCCCTCCCCTCCGCGGCTGAAGAGCAGCCTCTGCTGAGCCTCCCGGTGCCTCCAGGCACGCAGCTTGTTGGGAGGGACCTGGTTTCCCCCCAGTTCTCTTCAGGTCTCAGAAGTTGTGTGAATTTGCTTTCTGTCCCTAATTTCTCTTCCTTCTTCCCTCCCCGTTCCTCCTCCCCGGTAAAGTACTGGAAGAGAAAAAGAGATTTTTGTAGGTGCGGTTTTGGATGAGAGAGATTTGGGGTTGCTTTCTGTGTCTCTGTTCAAGTAAAGTGCATCAAGAGTTAGATGATGTAAATGTTTTTGTGCCACAGAGAAAATCTTTGTTCAAGTCATTCTTGGATTAATTGCCATTCCTTTTATTCTTGTTGTAGGTCAATCATTAGTTAAAGTGAAAGGGCATTGCTAGGAAGATGAAAATAGAGGACTTCAGTGTTTTTAGATGAACATCTGCATCTTAACCAGCCTGGTTTCACAGAGAATAACAAGGATGACAATGAACTTTTCAGTTTTGCCATTTCTATGCACTGGTACCACTATGTGTGGTACCGAAGTTTCAGAAACAGTCATGTATGTGCACTTATAAATTGCATACATAAGTTGCTTTAGTCAGAAAAGCAGTAAGTGGGAATGTTTCTGAACTCTGCTTCACAAATATTGACTCTAGCCTATATTACGCTTGCTTTAGCAGTGGTTTGATTCAAGGATCATTCCACTGACTTAGGTGAAGAGACGCCGGGTTTATATCACATAACTGGAATAATAACTTCTCCCAGAATCAGTAGGTGATGTTTTCTATTAATGCACTGCCTCAATGTTAACCAATTGATTTACATTATGACAAAAGCAAGAAATTAATGTTGTGACACAATTAGTTGCAAATATAAAACTATTCTAGTTACCATTTCACCTTCTTTCCTATTCCACGCACTTGAGGTTTCTAACCACATTTGTGACATAATGCTTTTCTCATTACTTATTTAAGAAAGATAATTATTATTTTAAATGTCAAATTGATTCTACCACTACTTTCAGTAGTTGTAGAATTAAAGTAGAACATAATATCCATTACTATAAAAAGTCTATTATCTCATGAGAAAGTATTGTAAATGTACAAACCGTTCTTAAAAGATATTAAATTATTCTGATTAGTTTTCAATTACTTTTATCTTTCTATTTTTAGACCATGTATATTTCAATTTCTGCAGCCCAGGGAGTTCTTGAAACTCAAAGCCATGTGCTTAAGTTAGGAAAAATACTTTTTGGTTATGTATGTGGTTTTCAGTCATTTCATTAAGTTCTTGCAATTAAGTATATAGACTAGTACAGCTTGTAGGTGTCAGGAAAGTGACATGAATGTTGTCATAAAAAATTAATAGCCAGGCCTGATCCTTTCTGTGCTGGAACATTATGTCCTACTTTGCTCTGATAGTAGTGTTGTCGATTTTTTTTTTTTCTGAATCATCCCACTAAAAAGCAAAGGTATATTGGCAACACATTTATCTGCCCAGCTTTTCCCTGGATGAAGCTGATTTAGTAATACAGGGGAATAGTTTTCCTTTACTCATCCAGAACGACCAGAGAGAAACAGAACTGTTACATAATTGCCTTTATGCATAAACAATGTCATGACATTAATATTCTATTGGACATCCGCAGTTGCAGGGAATAAAGATTAAGCTCTGATTGTTACATTGTGGGAGGTTTAAACTCACTTAGTAATGTTACTTATGGGCAAAATTGGATTTCCAATTAGTTGTGCTCATTTACCCTTCGATGCATGCTTTGAAGGGCTAATGATACTCCATATGTAAATAATATATCCACATGGCAGTGGAGGTTGTAACACTTGCTCAGGTTTCTCTTTATTCAGTGTGAGTATAGGATTCATCTTAAAACTGCAGAGAATTATGTTTTAATGTTTTTTCTTATATACTCCTAAGAAGTACTTAACCTTTCTGTAAACTCTCCATAAGCTTTGCTTCAGTGTCTTAAATGTAAAGCTTAGTGGTTATCAATGATAAACTTAGCATGATTTTTTCAGCTTTGAACTGACATGTGACTACCTAATGTCACATCCATCTGGAAAAGACACTTGGTATATAATTATTCTAAGTTTTCTTGATAGACTTCCTCCTGCAAAGTATCGAAAATCCCAGTGAAACTGTTGAGTGCTATAACCTCCAATTAAACTCACTTCTTTCAAGAGATACCTCCAGGCAATTATGGGATCAGACCATAAAAAATTAGTTAATTGAGTGTACAAAGTGTTCTAGGAAACCCTATGAAAAGCAGATGATGTATCTATAAGCAATGCATATTTCAGAGTGTGTTTTGGCTAATCAACAAACCTCCATAAACCCAAAGCTGAAACCAGCTGAGAGCTGGTATTATTCACAGACATATAAGCTCAGAAACTACACACAAAGGGTTGAGACAGTCAAGAAATTACGAGCAGTGATTATTATTAGGATGAGAGTAGTGTTTTCCTCCCTAACTCTTCGTGTATGGAAAAATACTAGCATAACAAGCATGCCTTAATTTGGGACTGCACACTGGTGCCTGCAGGTGGCGAGCAATATGTGCAATGCAGAGCACTTCCAGTCTGTCAACCCTGCTGATATCACCATCTCGTATCAGTTTGTTTTACTAAATTATTGCTTTATTAAATATCATGCAGAATTCAAGGTTCTGCTGCTTATGTGCTTGTTGCTATTTATTTGATTTGCAGATGAAGTTCCTACAGTGGTTGGGATCTTTAGTGCATTTGGCCTTGTCTTCTCTGTCTCTCTCTTTGCATGGATCTGCTGCCAACGCAAATCCTCCAAGTCCAATAAGACCCCTCCATACAAGTTTGTCCATGTTCTGAAGGGTGTTGATATTTACCCTGAGAATCTCAACAGCAAGAAAAAGTTTGGAGCAGATGATAAAAGTGAAGCAAAAAACAAATCAGCCATGCCAAAGAATTCTCTCCATCTTGACCTGGAGAAGAGAGATCTAAATGGCAATTTCCCCAAAACAACCACAAAAATGCAGAGCTCTCCAGATCCTGAAAATTCATCTCCTAAGCACTTTACAGAAAGGAAGAAAGATTCAGTATCCCCTGATAGCTTAAAATCCATCACTTCCCTGTCATCTGAAGATAAACAAGACAAGCTAGGAACTCTCTTTTTCTCCTTAGAGTACAACTTTGAGAAAAAAGCATTTGTAGTGAACATCAAAGAAGCTCGTGGGCTCCCAGCAATGGATGAACAGTCAATGACTTCTGATCCCTACATCAAAATGACAATTCTGCCTGAGAAAAAGCACAAGGTGAAAACCAGAGTGCTGAGAAAAACCTTAGATCCAGCTTTCGATGAGACTTTCACATTTTATGGGATCCCCTACAGCCAAATTCAAGACTTAACACTTCACTTCATGGTCTTGAGCTTCGACAGATTTTCCAGAGATGATGTCATTGGAGAAGTCCTCATCCCTCTGGCTGGAATTGAACTCTCAGAAGGAAGGCTGCTAATGGACAGAGAGATCATCAAAAGAAATGTTAGGGTAACATATTTTTTACTCAAAGTTTGAAAATGTTTTGCTAGGGTTAGCTATGATTCTTGTGTAGTGCTGCTGCCATCTTGGAAAGAAAAGCAGAAAAGCTCACCAGGCAATTCCTGAGATGCATTCCTAATTGCAGTGTGAGGAAGCCATTACACAAATGCAATAAAAAAAACATTACAACAAGCATGTTGAAAGAAATTACTAATGCCATAAACTCTAATTTCTTATTCATCTGGTCCAGAAGGTTTGAGTGGACCCATTCCAGTTAGGTCAAGCAGATTCAATCCACACTGATTTGCTTTCAATGGCTTTTAAAAGAAAGAATAAACATATTTATATACTATTCCCTTTCTCCTCCCTCCCCTTTCCTATTTGACATCATTCTTTTTTAAATCTTCTCAAAGTCAATGGAAATGTCAACTACATGGGTTGTATAGCACATTCTTAAGGAAGTCTTTAGTTACGCAAGTGGGACCTGCTAGAGACCATACTGGTGATGTCGTAGCGCCACATTGGTGCTGTCACCACCTTGTGTCTCATGAATTGTGATACAGGCTGCAACTTTACTAAAGGTAGTAAGGGAGAAGTCATAGACTTGCTGGAGTCACCAGCATAATGTCCTGACTTCACTGGGACAAAAGTATTTCATGCCTGTTGTCTCAGTTCAGAATGTAAGGGTCATTTACAGCCACCCCAGCTGAACCATAGAAATGCACAGGCATCACACACACATCTCTTAAATCTCTGCTAAGGAAGTGGAATGTGCATTGACGTTCAACGTGATTGTTTTCAACTGACAAGCATACTGCCAAATAAAATAAATGTCTACTAGACAACATACCTATAGTTAATACTGTTACTTTGCAATCCTATCACAATATGGCAACAAATATAACTATGCCACTGATCTTTTGTTGATAATTTACAGGATTTTCTAGTATACAAGGTACTATCTTCTCTTGTTTCTCTTGCCTTCCTTCTCCCTTTGAAATAAACTACTCCTGCAAATTCAAATCAAATAATCATAGAGAATATCTCTGATCTCACCTTTATTTCACATATATGATACTGCTTTAGAAAGTGTCAGGGGATAAGATTTCACTGACAGTTTGAGTTCTTCCTGTTTAAAATACTTTACTGAATATTGTTTTCTTTACCTGTACTAGATTTTTTTCCTCCCCAATATAACTTTATGGAATTTTGTTTTGCTTAAGATAATTTTCTTTTTAACTGAGATTTTTTTTTTTCTCAGGATTTCATTTCTACTCTCTTAAGATAGTGATGTCTTGTCAACGTATATTTTCCATTTATTTATTATTTATTTTTGTTCAGTCTAATAACCAATTATAAGAAAAGTTATATAACTACTATAGAGGGAAATTATATTCACTATGTAAATCAGAATAGCACCATATGTTATATCCTTTTACACAGTTTGTGAACGTACACTTGTGTGACACTTCATAAATCTTGTTAATTCTTGTTTAAAACTTCGTCAATATAATTGCTTATAAATAGTTTGTTGTCTTTTTTTTCCCTTTAATTTCCTCAGAAATCATCTGGGCGTGGAGAATTACTGGTCTCTCTCTGTTATCAGTCTACAACAAACACACTCACTGTCGTTGTTCTAAAAGCCAGGCATCTACCTAAATCTGATGTGTCAGGATTATCAGGTAATGGTTTTAATAATGAATATGCCCTAAGAATATAAAACAGAATGACAAAGACAGCTGAAATGCGGCATTTCAAAGACTAAAAGTATACCATAAATGCAGAAGTGGTGTCTCTATTATTTACAGCGTATTCATTTTTTTCATATCTAGGTCAATGCTTTATTTCCAGGGTATGTATTTTACAAATTTGTTCTTCAATCACATCAAAAAAAGGTGACATCTGTTAGCGGTGGAGACCAATGAGTTTTATGATTGTATTGAACAGAACCGATCTGCCATAAGCATGGGATGTTGTTTGCAGACACCAAAACCTTTTATTTATGACAAAAAATGAGTTTATTTGTATAAGATCAGCATTGAGTGAGATCATCATATGATTTATCTCAGAAGAAAAGCAGCCACTTACCTCTGTGTTGAATTTGGCCCACTCAGCACTAACATTTATTTTGTGAGGTGAAAAGGTGATCTGTGCCAGTGCTGGGAGGAGGCTGCAGCATGACACCCATGCTTTATAGTGAGCCAAACTTGGGGGTGCACTAAGAGGGATCAGGTTTTATCCTCTCTTCTCCTTGTCTGCTGCCATTTCTCATTCAGTGGAACCTCCTCTGAAGCCAATTCTAGAACTGCATATAGAAGACACAGTAGAAGGCTATATAATATAACAACAGTATGAATTTTAATGTCCTATATATATGACTGCTACACAAAACCAACAGTACACAACAAAGGGCTGTAGTACCACATCTGCTGCTACTTCTTTATAGAACTGACAGTCTTTCATTTCACTGGTTAATTTGAAAGAAGCAGAAGATGAGGTAGTTTTTGGAAACACTGAATAATTATCACTGCAGCCAATAATACAGTTTTTCTATTTCTCATACTACAATTTACCTAGAAAACTGACTCATCCTGAACCCAATGTAACAAAGCTATAGATGACTCCCATCAAGTTCCATTTAAATCTTCTTTTGGATCTAAATTTTGTTCACATATCAGGAGGAGAAAGGATATATATGGAGCCCAACAATATACTTGACTAAAAGAGAGGATATGTCCTTTTAAAAATCAAGCCCAAAGTCATAGGAGACAGTAGTAGTTTCATGAAGGCATCATGACAGCAAGCTGATCTCAACAGACCTGCCTGATGTTTACCCAGGTGGGAAAATAACTTGGTAAAAAAAGCCCTCCTGGTCACAGCACCCACCTGGACCCTAAAGAGCATCCAAACTACACACTTGTTTACTGCACCCCTTACGAGTGAAGCTATAAAATTTGTTTGCTTTTCCTGCTTCACCCTGGAGAGCCTTGCTAACTATAATGGGAGTGCAGTATTTCTACAGGCAGCCATGTTGCACCTGGACACCAGCTTCATTCAAACAGTTCTTCATTATTTTCTGTTCATCAATAAGGCCAGCTTCAATAGATATTTGTGTGTCAGTAGCATACTGCACTCAGGACAGTCAATTCCCCTCATCCCAACAGTAGTCTTGGAAAAGGAGAAGGGTGAAATGGTGCTTCTGTGGTATAAAATAAAAAATTGCACAGTTCAAACTCCTTGAGAAGAGGGGAATATTTTTATACTCAGAAGATGTTCAATTTTCACAATCTCCTTGATTTCCTTGGTCACTGATGATGAGGTCTCCTAACAGACCTAAAAAATCAAGTGGAACCCTCTAGCCTTATCTAGTAGCTGGTCAAAGGTAAGAGTCAAAAAACTTCCTCTAAAAAGAAATGAAAACCAGTATGAATCCACTGATTGATATTGATTTTGATATTTCTGATGCCTGCATGGCATACAATAATTTCAAAGCCAGTGAGTGTTTTCATTAAGCCCTGTTTTTGAAATGTTCATCATGGTAATAGAGTATGAAAGCAAAGAGGTACTCTATTACATCCCACTTCTGGTAGACTATTGTCGGTTCAAGGAAAAATACAACTTTCACTCATCCAACAATTTCAGTCTGAGAACTGTGACATAACATTCATAAATACTGCTCAGTTTTAGTAGTACTTCTTTTAAAAAAGCATCCAAGCATTCTTGATGATTAACTTGGCTGATTGTTTACATAAACTATCATGTCTGACTGGGTTCAGTGGAAAAGATTTTGTACTACATCAATGCACCATGAGAACCTGGAAACAGGCCCACAATTACACTGTATAAATGCCAAGGTAATTGAAAGGGTTGAGTTTTAAGATGTTCCCTCTGAAAGAATAAATATAGCCATTATTGAAGACAATAGCAAGGGAATCTCACAATTAAATAATTATGAGGAATGCAAACACTCAAAGTTGGTAGACAGCTGAAAGCATGAACATTTTCCCTTCCCATAGTCAAAAGTAATCAGCACTGGTGTAAAGTCAGATACACATTCCAGCAGCAAACATACTGTTACATTTAAAGTTTAGTGTCAAATTTGTTCGATAAAAATTGGTGGCCTTAATTTGGTCAGGTTAATTGACTTCAATAGAACCCCAGCAGAAATATCGCATCCATTCTCTCAGCTCAAGTTTATTCACTCCTTTCTGAAGGTTTTCTTTTCATGAGTCTGATTAGTGCTGATGATTATACCCCAGAAGAATGTGTGAAAAGCAGATTTCTCTTACACATAAATACATAATGATACATATTTTTCAGAGACCATTAGAATTTTGTGCACTTTCAGACCATCTTTGAATGTGGTAGAGATATTGTTAGGTTTAATGGACTGCAGTACAGGATTTATCTCATGAAGGAAACACCTGCATTTGATCATAGTCGAAACTTCCCTGCCTGCCTTAAACATTGTTTTGGTGACCATAAAGGGAAATTAAAAGGGCTAATTCAGATGTTAAAAGAAAAAAAAATTGAATTGAGATGAATCATCTTTAATAACTTGAAACATCTACTCATTGTGATGTAATTATATTGGATAATTATGGAATTTACCATAAACTTGATCAAGGAATTTCTAAACAACACTGTTCAATAGCTGACCTGTGCTCTTTCTTTTCATTGCAGACCCCTATGTCAAAGTGAACCTGTACCATGCCAAGAAGAGAATTTCTAAAAAGAAAACCCACGTGAAGAAGTGCACCCCCAATGCAGTGTTCAATGAATTGTTTGTCTTTGACATTCCTTGTGAGGGCCTTGATGATATCAGCATTGAATTTCTGGTTTTAGATTCAGATAGGGGGTCAAGGAATGAGGTCATTGGCCGGTTAACCTTGGGATCTTCAGCAGAAGGAACAGGTGGAGAGCACTGGAAAGAAATTTGTGAATATCCTAGGAGACAAATTGCCAAATGGCATATGTTATGTGATGGTTAGCAGCTTAGAGAGGGGTTGGATCTTAAAAAACTATATATATTTCCATAGGCAAGGAGCAGGTTTTTTTCTTTGCTATGTATAATTACAAGCTTTTAACTACAAAACTTTTTTTTTTTTTTTTCCAAGAGGGGCAGGGGATTTGAAATAAAATTGGATTGAATTATCAGAACAGAAGGTAACTTAATTTTCACAGTAAATAACAGAATTTCTATTTCATTAAACTTTAACATAATTAGTTCAGATTCATATTCTTCTAGAGTTTAAGTAGCCTGTAAATTATGAAGCACTAGAAACCTCAAGAAGAACAAAATATGTTTTGAAGAAGTCACTTACTAGTGACTCATATATAAAAGGAGAAAACCTTATTACAATATATCCAAAAAAAACCCCACCTGTGGCTTATTAGGGAAGGGGATGGCTCTAGAAAAGCCATGGGGATTGAGGGTGAGTGGGGAGGGGGGAATTCCTTCTACCCCTCCACCAAAAAACCTTCTTTTATGAAAATTCAATCATTATTTGTAAGTTTTGGTTACTTACACTTTGATCATCCCAAAGAATGAACATGTTTTCAGCATTTTGCTTTACATAACATGTTGTATAAAACTAATTTTTTTAAGTGTCGAAACATTATATAATTATTTACACTTGGATTTTTTTAATAAGTTTATATATATAACTTGTTTTATTACAGTGACCAAAATAGATACATACTTCAAATTGATGATCAAGTTAACATACATTTTTTTGTTAAAAGGGCTCCTTTACGGGTGACTGTATGTGTTACAGTATATCTAGAATTTGGGGTTAGATATGGCTTGCATTTTTTTCCTCTAGGTAGGATTACACTTCAAACATTTCAAGCCATACAAAAGAATTTCTTTTGAGATGAGATAACATACAGGATATTACAATCCATGACTTTTCACCATTTATATTTTAACCATTCACTAACTATTCATTAAAGAAAAGCTGTTGCTTTTTTTTTTTTTTTTTTTTT
>VZTI01005554.1:163226-177257 GCA_013397865.1 Struthidea cinerea
CTTTAAAATGTTTTTTTTTTTTTTTTTTCATTTAAAGCAATTCTTAGCTTGGAAAGTTGAGTAAAGGCGACTTGTAACACATTTTAAATCAGAAAGAGGCAGGAGAGCGAATGTAGGCCTGTACTGAGGTGAGAAATTCTGCTGTTTTATAAAGTATTCAATTCTCATTGTGAATATCTTGAACTCTGTTAAGGATACTGTACTGTATTAAACATGTAAAAAAAAAAATGATGTTTGTCTAAGTAGCTTACAAAAATATTAACTCCTTGAATGGGAGACTATCCATGTCTGGAGATCTGTTGTAACTAAATACCTGATTCGTTATGGTGTTGTAACTTAATAGAAGCTATTCAAGAGGAAGCATGGCGTATGAGATTTTGTAAGTTATTTGTGCTGGTTCTGTATGTTGTGCCATGTGTGTAAGACAAGAATAAACTGCTGCTTTTGTTCATCCCATCCCAAAATAATTATTCCACCTATGTATCTTTCTTTCTTCCAAAGATTTCTGCTATTATTTGTGATCATCGTCTACTCTCTCATGCTTCTATCAAAAACACATTTGACTTGCAAAGTCTTCCTCTTCTCACAGAGGTGGATTAGATTTGTTCTGCCAAATACTACCCAGGTACATCACAAGTTCTTTATTCCCAGATGCTTCCTGCATATCAGTCCTGAATTGTACTCTGCACTCTGGCTAGAACTTGGAACATGGCCCGTGACAGAAAATATGGGCCTTATAGGGACAGATATACAGATGCAAACAAGAATGAATTCTAATATATCAGGTGGAAAGAGCAAAATTCAAGTCACATTATCCCGCTGTCATTCTAGTCGTTTTCTGGAAGCAAAACATATCCCCTGACCAGCCATGCTGCACCACTTCTTTGTAGACAAGGAAGTTGTGTCAGGCACCAGGTTGCCAGGTGAGTTCGGAAGTGGAGGCAGAGAAAACATTCACTCAAATGCTATATGCAAATACAAGCTTTGCTGTTGGGGGTCTCTAAGGTTATCTGAGTACTTACTAGCACAGAGAGAAAAGCTAGGGAAGGAAGAAGGCAGCTGCAGCTGGGATACATGCTGCCATTTAATGACTCCCATTGTGAGCTCCAGCACCTGGAAGGGATCCCTGATCCTTGTCACAGAAATCAATTACAGGATTCACTAGCCAGATGTATAAAATAGAACATCTTCCGTGGTTATAAGGTGGTATATTCTCTCTGACAAATCTCCTGTCCCCAGGAGACAGGTACCAAGTGTGAGACTGCTCTGCTCCATCCCATGCAGGCACTTCTTTTCTCTTCCTTGCATTGTACAGTTCTCCTAAAACAACAGTGATTCACATGGTTCACATTGCAGACACATTTCTTCAGGACAGAGATCAAGAATATGTTCAGGTTTTCCAAGTACAATGCAGGTGAGCCTCAGGGGGATTCTCAATGCTGATGTTCTGATTGCTATTTGTATCTCAAATTGCTGCAACAGACCACTGACAGAGCCCTTTCAGGTGTCCTCCTCTTTACAGGACAAATCCCTGAGGTCTAACATTATTCTGTAAACCCCTTATATTTCACAGCATCATGGATAACAACACGTTTAACACATGGTAAAAATATATAACCACAGATGGCTATACACAACACTTTTTTTCCTAAAACAAGACTCAAATATGGCCTGTGTAAGCTGCTACCTTTTTATCTGCTCTCTCCTTCATGATGTCTCATGGAGATGCTGAACAACTCACAGCACTCTTTTGACTGCTATAACTGGCCTGACTCTTACTTTGCTGCTGGTGACTCCTGAGCAATTAGCTTAATTCAAAAAGTCCTACCCAATTCTCACAGGCTTTTTATACGTCTTTAACCCCCCACCACTGCACAGCTGTTGTAACGCAGCTTTGGTCCAGAAGCATCACAGGAGTACTGTTTACAGTTGCAGCATGGAAGAACTTTATAATTAAGTAGAAACAAAGGATCAAAATCAGTAAGAAGATAAATGAAAACATAGCTTTACTATGTTTTTGCTATGTTTGCATCATTACGCCAATTTTGCCATTGTGTGCCTCTTTGCATGTCTAGAGAACATCCCGCAGTCACAAATGTGAATGCTCTGATTGCACCACCCGCAACAAAATCAGGTGTTGTCCTGAAAGATCTGTCGACTTCTGCTTGAGCCCCTCAGTCGCAGTTGCAGCAGGAGACACCACTTAGGCCCCAACACCTCTCCCTTACCCCCAGTGCTCTGCAGTCACTCTTGACATGCTCTGAATAAATCCTGGCAGTACTGTTCATGCCCAAATGGAAGAGCTGAAATAGTCCAAGGGCTGGAAAATCTTTGGCAACACTCTGGATCCTGATCTCATTGCAAGGACCAGACATCCCAAGATATCACCAGGGCAGGTTGGCAGACTGGGCATCCCTCCCCATGTGGATGGTGTCTCCAGTATCTCTCACCCGCCTTTCCTCCTCTGTGAACACACAAAGTCTGTTGCTCCAGGCTGAGGTTTGCTCCTGTGTCCCATCCCTGGACACTGAAAATCTCACCAGTTTCTGCCGTGTGCCACTGCCCACCCTCACTACTCACTGCTCCTGAAGCTGCAGCAGCCCCAGCCATGTAACTCACACATATTTTATTTTAAAGTTTCTATAATTGTGTAACTGCTTCTCTTTTAAAAAGCAGCATGTCATTCACCCTGCAGATCCAGCGGGATTTCTTGCTATGAATTTTTCTGACAGCAACATGCTGGTAGGTCAGTGAAGAACAGGTTGGGTCTGACTGGAAGACGCTCAGCCTCCTCTCATCCTGACAAAGGAAATTTCACTCATTACTGAATCTTATTCTTCCTCTTTGGACAGTCTCTCAAGAGGGTTTTTATAGGTGACTGAGCTGTAAGAAGACATGTGGGTTTGAGTTTTTGTAAGTGGACATTGTGGCATGGAATTTGGGGTTAAGTGAAACATGCAGGAATGTCGGGTCCCACTGGGTGACAGGTAAATGCTGTGCTACTGAAAGCAGCTTCACTGGGGCTGTGCTTGTACACAGGGCTGAGGTAGCAGTCACATGCTGGAGTTCTGAGGCATAGCATTTTTGATTGTAACTTAAACTAGAATAGATTGTTTGCAATATAAGTTAATGTTGCAAAAAGAACCCTGTCTTTCTTCCACGTAAGAAATACTGTGTTATGAAAGGCTCTGGTTCTAAAAAAAAAAAAAAAACAAACCAAAAAAACAAGAAAAAGAAGCACAGAATTCAAGATGCAGAAGTTCAAAATACACAATGAAACACATTAAGACTATTTTCTTTAGAAATTGCAGGTAAAAATGTATCATTCTAAAACAATATCATTTCTGTTACAGTTCTTTTTTCTAACCAGCTAAGGGTGTTGTATGGTGACTGTGATATTTAATTTAGTCTTGAAGCCAACCCCAGGGATAACCATGAATTTTCTCTGTCAGATGCTGTAAATATTTTACATGGCTCAGAAAACACAACTGTTTTTATGGAAACAAGTAAGAAGTATTTCACAGTATCGCTTGCCATATTGATTGCATCTCCATAATACACTCTCAATGAAATAGCCTTTAGGACTGTGTGAATGAAAGTTTCTAGTTGAAGAGGGAAACCTCTGCATGCCTGCATCTGAAGTGCCTCTGTACATTGATTTGTGGGGCAAATAAACAGTATTCTAGCCTCAATTTTCCTTTCAGTATCATGGGATAAAGCTTAACAACATCAATAGCAGATACTCACTTCATGGCTTTTGATATGAATTATTATTTTTGCTGTTCTCTGGGATTGTAATGCTGATCTGGGGACTGCATTTTCTTGAGATAAATCCCTCGAAGCTGTATGCTGCAATGGATATATATGGAGAAGAAAGTAGATGTGAATCACAAATAGGCATGTAACAATAGAGAATTATCCCAGCCTAAAATCAGAAGTTATAGTAAACAGCAATAAAAGGTGCAGATAAGTAAATCAGTTTGAAGTGCAGATGAGTAAAATGTTGTCGGCAGAGAAAAGGAGGTAGAAGTCTGATACTTTTACAGAACAAGCAAAATCAAAGTGCATTTGGCCTCTGATACACATTTATAAGTCCTGTGAGGAGCAGCTGAGGGAGCTGGGAAAGGGGCTCAGCCTGGAGAAAAGGAGGCTCAGGGGGGACCTTGTGGCTCTGCACAACTCCCTGACAGGAGGGGGCAGCCGGGGGGGTCGGGCTCTGCTCCCAGGGAACGGTGACAGGAGGAGAGGAAACGGCCTCAAGCTGCGCCAGGGGAAGTTCAGGTTGGACATCAGAAAAAATTGCCTCGCGGAAAGGTTGTTAAGCATTGGAAGTGGCTGCCCCGGGGGGGGGGGAGTCAACACCCCTGGAGGTCTTTAAGAACCGACTGGACATGGCACTCAGTGCTCTGGTCTGGGTGACAAGGTGGGGATCGGTCACAGGTTGAACTCGATGATCTCTGAGGTCTTTTCCAACCTAAATGATTCTGTGATTCTGTGATTTCTGCTGTTTTTTTTTCACCTTACTCACTCAGTGAAAGCAACATACCCTTATTTCAGCCTGCTTTGATACACACTATGTTCACTGTGTGTGACTGCTGTTGCCTTTCCTTTGAACAAAGGCTGCAAGGGTTGAATATTGCACTTCTTCATAGGTACAATAATTGCCTAAGGAACTGTCAAGGTTTCACTGTTAGGAAGTGCTGGGCCAAGGCTGCTGCTTTCAGGTCTGGACTGATACAGGAAGCTCTGTTTGTCTCAGATGCTCCTCTAGTATCCAGGAAAAGCCCTTTTCTTTCATTCCTTATTAGGACACTCAAAGAGGGAAATTTTGACCCGGAGTACATTCAGAACAAAAGGTTTGGTTTACTGCTCTACTCCAGGCTTTTTGAATCACTGCATTACTTGCTACTTTTTTTAGAAGCTACTACAACTACCTTAGTTTTGCTGCCTTGATCTTTCTATTTCATTAGGTGTGAACCGATCAAGAGCAGCCCTGCCAAGAAGAACTTGGGGTGCTGGTGGATGAGAGGCTGGACCTCCCCTGGCCATGTGCACTCACAGCCCAGAAAATCATAGCCCAGGCTGCATCCAGAGCACCATGGGCAACAGGTCGAGGGAGGTGATTTTGTGTCTCTGCTTTCATGAGACCCCACCTTTAATGCTGCATTCCGCTTTGGGGTTCTCAGCACAAGAAACACATCAACCGGTTGGATTGAGTCTTGAGAAAAGCCATCAGGATGATCTGAGAGATGGAGCACCTTTGCTTTGAGGAACGGCTGAGAAAAATGGGATTGTTCAGCCTGGAGAAAAAAAGGCTTTGGGGTGACCTAATTGCAGCCTTTCAGTACCTGAAGGGAGCCTAAAAGAAAGTTGGAGAGAGACTATTTACAGAGTAACGTAGTGAAAGCACAAGAGGGAACTGAAACAGAATAGATTTAAATCAGATATTAGGAAAAAATTGTTTACTGTGAGGGTGCTGAGGCTGTGGCAAAGGTTGCCCAGAGAAACTGTGGCTGCCTCATCCCTGGAAGTGTTCAAGGCCAGGTTGGATGAAGATCTGAGCAATCTTGTGTAGCGGAAGGTGTCCCTGCCCATGACAGTGGAGTTGGAATGTGTTGATCTTTAAAGTCCCTTCCAACCCACACATTTCATTATTTACCCAAACAGACAACCTATGTTTGTCCCTCCTCCTGCACCCATTTCCAGAAGTCATGGTTCTGCTACATCCATAGCCAGATTTTGAATTTCTGATACAGTTACCTTGGTAACCACATCCTCACAGGCTTTCATTGAGACCTTTTCTTGGACACTGCCAACTCGACTCCCACAAAAGTCTCCAGTGCTTCTCTCTGCGAAAGTACGCCTTTTCTGGCTGTGACTGTCCCTCAATCATTTGTGATATCCAGCCCTCCCCCATAATGCTTTCTGGGAGTTTTTTGCATCTTCTTACATTACAATGGGTCACACTGAGCAATTTCTTACATCAGGTTCAGTAGTTTTCTTGTTAAATTGGCTAAACTTCAGGCTGATGCCTAGTCACTGGTTAATAATTTGTCTGTGGTCTAACATTAACTGCCATGTTCCTCACGTGTTCCTGTGCTTTTGTGGGATAGAAACTAAGCCTCAAGAATTAGGCTTGGATTGTTGATGTCCAATACATCTGTGTTAAAAAAGTAGCTAATTTGCTTTGCCTTTGTACTGTTGGATGACTTTTTAGCTCTGGTCTAAATCATTAAGATGTGGAACACTGTGATGCCTCTTAACACTTCATTTAAGTGATTCAAACTGTGCCTGTCTTGAATCTTTCTTAAGCCTTTGCTTGTTGAATTATGTGTGTTCCTTTATTGCTAATTTGGATGAACTCTGTTGCCTCACATTTAATGCACAGATTCTGAAGAAAATACATCCCTTACAGCAATACAGTCAACAGAAAACTTCTCTTTCCTCCCTCTCTCCCTACAGCCAACATTACAAAGCCAGAAATCGAGAGAGAAATGATCCTTCAGTACTCCGTGGAAAATCCTGATGCACAAAGCTGGGACAGCTCTGAGGTTTCACAAACTGAAGTTTATCCATCTCTGGTAAAAAAAAAAAAAAAAAAATGCAATTAAGGTGAAAGTAAATTTGTGCCTAATCTCAAAGGCAGCTTTAAGTGACTCCTGAATAATAATAATAATAATATAAGACTATTCCTCATGGAGAGGCACAACATTGGCCATCGGTTTTGTTGTGGACTTAATGTTTTAATTGATATTTTTTTATTATTCACATTCACACAGGATACAAGGATCTTGTCACACATTGTCCCTGCTGGACCTGCCTCTCTCCCAAGGGGTTGTGTTCTTCACCCACGGAGGCAAGCTTCACCCAGCATTCTACTGGAGGCAAACTTTCGAGTGGAAATTGTTACCAAAACTGTATGGAGCTCAGAAAATATCTTCTATTGACAGAAATTTTATTATGATTGGGTTTTTTTCCTGTTTAGAAGACCAGTATAAATTTTAGAAAGGAAACAGTTTTCACGGACTTTTCATGGTCTATAACAGACAGTTTTTTAGAAATAAATTGAAGCTGTAAAGTTAGTATTTTAATGTCTGTTACATTAATTGAGTCATTAATGCATTTATGACTTGAATGCTGGTTCTAGCAATTGAGGCTTGTTACTCTGCCTCAATTTCAGGTAAATATTCTACCTCTGAGATCACTGCATACTTAAAGAGGCATCTCTTTCCATCACCCCCTTTTTTAAGTCTAATAGTAATTGATCAGAATTGGAAGCAGGCATAGACGTGGCTCTCAGGGAGAATGTTTAGTTGAGGACTTGACAGTCCTGGGGTAATGGTTAGACCTGATGATCTTAAGGGCCTTTTCCAAGCTAAATGATTCTATGATTATGAAATGAATGTTTTGGTGCAGAAAAGCAATATAGTTGCTGTGAGCAAAGAAAATAGTTAACTCACAGCAAGTAAAGAAAAAAACCAACTCCAACAAAAAAAAGCCACAAATGAACAAACAAACAAACAAGCAAACAAAAAAACCCCAAACTAATAAAACCCCCAAAACCTAGGAAAAAACCCCCAAGCAAAATAAAAAAAAAAAACCAAAACACACAAAAAAGAAATAGCCCCACAACCCAAAACATTCAAGTAACTTTCTTAGTCCAGAATGGGAAGTAAAATCAGATTATGTTCAAGATCGTCACTACACTCTTTAGAAATCAGAGCAACAAAAACGGCTTTGGAGATTCTTCTTTAGAAAACTGAATACCTGAGCTTCTGAAGGTAGATAAAGGGCCTGTTATAAATGTGTTACACAACGTGTAAATTAACAGATGACACATCTCCAGGGTCAAGAATTTTACTGACCCAGAATACCTCAGCATTTTATCCTTGTTTATGTTTGGGTGTATGCTTAATCTTTAGGGAAAAGAGCACAAGCAAATGGTGGGGACTTATCCACAGCGCTCACATATGGGCAGAGTGCATGCTTCTGGTTATTTCTGTTTTACTCTGACCATAACAGACAATTTTCCAGAGGTATGATGGGTCAATCTTCTCTCAATAGGAAGAAAGTGTTAATGCTTTATACTTCTCAGGGTGATTTTAAACCTCAGTGAAAGCACATTTGCAAACCCTATGCAGATGAGTATCGCTAAGAATTGTTGTGAAAGTGATCAAATCGGAGCTTGTGCTTGCCTGGCATTTTTTGCCCTCTCAATGATAATTTGCAACTCAGAAATGGAAGAGAGTTATGATACCCAGAGCTAAGAAATATCTGCAAAAAGATTATACTGTCAGCCAACATCAATTATTATGATTAAAATCTGATGCAATAATAATGCCTGTCCTAGAATCCCCTTGACAATAACTTTGTTATAGATACATGGCACTGCAAAATAGCATTCACACAGACACTTAACTGAATTTGCCCTTTGCATAAATCTACAATATATAGTACCTATATAAAGCAGGCAATGTTTGATATGAATCCTCTCTGAAATATGGTCCATAAAACTGATACAAAACAGGAACAAAGTCAATGCAACTAAAATACTTACAGTAAGTTATTTAGGTCTATAATATGAATTTCCTATTTTTTTTTCCCTTATGCTTTTGTGTTAAATGCCAAAACTGGCCTGTAATGGTGAATGAATGAGAGAGTTATGATACGGTGTACAGCAATCATGTCACTTTTATTCTGTGCAATAAATTTAAATGAAATACACATTATCTGAAGTGGTGTTTGTTATCTGAGCTGAAAACAGACATGTTCTCCGGCAATCTTCATGTTATATTACC
This sequence comes from Struthidea cinerea, assembly GCA_013397865.1. Taxonomy (NCBI): domain Eukaryota; kingdom Metazoa; phylum Chordata; class Aves; order Passeriformes; family Corcoracidae; genus Struthidea; species Struthidea cinerea. Next base: position 172,025 of record VZTI01005554.1, read on the forward strand.
CCAATTGTGCTTCACACTTGTAATTTTTTTCCTCACTTCTGATTAAAAGCGTCTAAAAATTTTATCTTCCACAACCTCTTCTGGAACCACATGAATCAGCCTGTATTCCTAAATCCTCACGGCTTCAGGGTACAGGAATCGCTCTGAACTCAAGAAAACTTGGTGACAGGTAATTCCTTCTAAAGCAGCCATGTAGATGTCAGACTGTGAATGGGGCAGTTAACTTTTGCCCATTGCAACCAGTTCCCAGGAGAGGTGCTGTTACCTGGGTCAAGTCCTGAACAAATGTAGGAAGAGTCCTGCTCAGCCAGACCACGCAGTCAGCAACAGGTGAAGAGACTGGAGCACAAGTCTGTTGAGGAGGTCTGGGGGGGCTCAGCCTGGAGAAAAGGAGGCTCAGGGGGGACCCTCTGGCTCTGCACAACTCCCTGACAGGAGGGGGCAGCCGGGGTTTGGCGGGCTCTGCTCCCAGGGAACAAGGCACAGGACAAGAGGATTTAGCCTGTCTGTGCCAGGAGAAGTTCAGATTGGACACCAGGAAGAGCGGTCAAGCATTAGAAGAGGCTACCCAGGAAAGTGGTGGAATCACCATCCTGGAAGATTTCAAGAGAGGGCTGAATGTGACACTTAACGTGCTATGGTTTAGTTGACAAGGTGGTAATGATCAGTCAAAGGTTGGACTCTATGAACCTGAAAGTCTTTTCCAACCTAATTGATTCGATTGTCCTCCTTTAACAACGTGTGTGTGCATCTTTGGGTCATCACTTCTGTCTGTGCAGTAGCCATATCCCCGACCAGTGCAGCAAACCCATATCCTGTTACATTGTGTTACATTGGAATGTGATTGTGGAGTGCTCGCCCCTGTGGTTTGTTAGTTTCGGCCATGGGTTTTGCTAAAAAATTAAAGTTCGGGTTTGTTTCCCGCATACAGCTGTTCTCACGCACCTCCAAGACAGCCTCCTCCAGTGATTTGCAGGTGATCTGTGTTCAGAGAGTGCTGAGCAGCTCTGAATAATGTCAGAGAAGGGAAGAGATCTCACGTTAGCATTGCGCTGTGTGAGAGAGTGGGGGGTTTTGCTTGAAAAGCTGAATTACACCAGAATCCATCTATGGAGCCAGTGAAAACAAATTGTGATGAGATTCTGTCAGGTGAAAAGGCAAAAGAAATAGTTTTTGAGGAACAATTAATTCTCCTATGAAGACATTTTCAAAAGTGGATTTTTTTTTTTTAAGTATTGTTGAAACTATTTTATTTGTCAAAAATGAGGATTGTCTGAGGCAGAATTAGTGTTTGACTACAGCTTTGTTACGTTGATTCATTTATTAAAGTTTTACACCATTTTCAATGTTGCATTTGCATACCACAGTAAGTAGGAAATAAACCTTGATATATTACTATAAAAACATTGGTTCAGAGATTCTGAATAAAATTACTATGTGTTTATCTTAACGACGATGCAGATGCAAAGATTTGAAAATTTGGATGGTTTTCTAGTTTCAAATTATAACAGTTTTGAAATAGTGTTTTTCCTGTAAAATTGAGGTTATATTTTCTGAATAACTTTGTTGTTAGGAATTTGATTCTGCAGCTCTAACACACTTAAAGTGAGACACATTAACTGCAACCTGCAGGAATGAAGAAGCCTGAAGGAACCTTTTAGTTTCCTGGGCTTTTTCAAGAGCATTTTTTCATGTTAATGCATTCTACTGTGTCATAGAAGGGAACAAAACAGCACCCAACTCAAAGCCTTTTTATCTGTTGTACTGTATGTAGTAGAGGCAGCAATAGAGAATTTGTGGGTAAGTTCAAGTTTTTTAGGGTGGCTACAGCCCTATCCTTCACAGACCACTCTTCCAATGGATGTGTTTCCTAGGGGCACGCAGAGATCTCTTGCAGGGTTTGGAGATGGAACTCTGCTATTTATTTGTGTCTTTGAACTCAGGCTTGGTTTGCTACTGTGGTTAAGAAACTTAACTATGCCTCTGTCTTCTCCTTAAAGGCAAAGGGGATTGAGACATGAAGTATTCCTCAAGGTTTCCAGGGAGGCCTGAACACAAGCTATGCTCCGTTTGAGGTCGAATGGTTTAACAAAGAGATTTACGCTGTTCTTGTGTTCAGCCCAGTGATGAAATAGGACTCTGAGCCTCAGGGTCTGCAAGATAAGAGTTAACATGAAATTTTTGCACAACATTCCTCAATATAGTAGAGCTGTGATACATGTCCATTTCCAGTAATATATCATGAAGGAGATGATTAGAAGCCAGCAGAGCTACATCAGACGGGTGTCCAAAAAATTAGCTGCAGACTTTCCAGTTGATGCTTTTGGATTTTCAGGAGTGTTCCACGTTTTAGACCCCAAAATGAAGGACTGAGGTTCATTTTCTCAGAATTGTACTTTACCAATGTAGTGTGTGTTATCACCAGTTGCCAGGAAGAAACATTGTGTACACGGGGTTAAGCTGTTACTTCTGATAAAACTGGATTCCCAGATTGCTGCATCAAGGTTTTTGATTTTGACACAATATTCCAAACTTTACGCAAAGAAGAAAATGTAAGGACTCTTGATTGCCAGGCTCAAGGATTTAATAACTTGAGCTGAATGGAAGAAAGGAGATGTCCTTCAGAAAAAGCTAAGCAATGTAAGCAATGTTTTTACCTGGACTTTCTGCCTGAAAATTTTAAACTTTATTAGCCCTTTTTATTAAAAGGCAACATCAGTGAATTTTACCATAAATAAATGGACACTGCTCTCCCTTAGTATTGTCAGAACAGATCCTCAGAAAGAATAACGCCTTAGCCTGAAAGTTACTGTATATTAGAGGCAAATATTGTAGGAAACCTCCTATTTTTATGAACTTTAAAAAATGATCCTAATACCTTTACTCACTTTCTTAGCTCATTATCACTTAAGCAAAATGCAGTATTGAAAAGAATTTGCAAATTCCTCAACTTCCTCCGCTGGTTTTCTCTATCAGAGTCTCTGTCTCAAGTGTTCCCAGTAGTCATGGAGGACTAGGCCAATGCCTATGTGGAAATGAAGTTCTCTTTATAAACTCATTCATTCTTTTCTCCCTGCTCAGACAAGCAATTTGGCTATGACCCAGTCTCCAACATCAGACAGATATTCAGGGTACTTGTTTACCTAATGAATTGGAAAAGACAAAATCTGGTCACTTTTGCATCGTGGATGAAACTTCTTTCTCATTTTCTATGCAGATTACAGATAAATTGGGCGTTCTTCAGTATGAAAAATAACTATTGATATCTTAACTAAATAGAAAACAACATTTTCCTGACTTTAAAAAATAGCTATTGATAATATCTAAAAAGAATATTACATTAAATTTCCAGAATAATATATTGAAAAGGAAATTAAAGACAGCATTAAGAGAGACAGAAAGCAATAAAAGGATTACATTCTAAGTTATCATTGTTTTTAAGAACAGCTCAATTTTTTCGACCAGATTAAAAAATAATGTAGAAAAAGAAGTCTGTTTGGAATGTTATTCTGATGGAAGAGAAGGCTGGAAGGACAAACGCGTTATTGATATTTTTGTCATTGTGGACAAGTGAATTCTCCATAAAGATGCCCAAACCATATAATTGTTAATTCAGTAAAAATATAGGAACCAGAGCAGTTATTTTTGAAAATATCAAATAAGTACAATATAGGAGTATTACGGAATATAGGAATATTATACAATGTTATAGAGTGATAATTCACATTTTAAAATTAATATACCAGATTATTGGTATGAAAATAGTTAAAAATTTCATTGGAACAGCTAGATTCAAATGGAAATATATTTTGATCAAGGTTGTTTCAGAATAAAGGGAAGGGCCTTATCTAGAGGTTTTTACTTTCCTTTTAATGAGTGTGTGATCTGGATCCCCTTTAAGGATTCCCTTTAACAAGATTCGGTTTTTTTATAGAAGAGTCATGAGAGATTTTACAAGGTCATGCTTAACCAGCTTCCTCTTAGCACGGAGGGGACATTACAGTCATTAATGAAATAGAGATTTGGATTTCCTCAGGACTTTCAGTGCGATTGTGGAACAAACCAGTGTCTGATACTGGAAGACAAAAATATTGAGGATAATCTGACAAAGAATGTTTTTACAGAAATGCTGCTAACTAATCTTTTAATCAAAGAGGAGTGTATCTCACTTTTTATGCCTTCCTGTGGACTACCCAAGACACCACATTTCCAGGTCAGCTGTGTCCAGCTTTCATGGCATGGATCGGTGAACTGGGAGAAGCAAGGCTAAAAAGCTCCTTGTTTTCCACTCTGGTTTTGCTGGAAAGGAAAAAAGGGTACTGTAGCAGCAACAGTTTAGAGGCACGAATCTGTCTGCCTGTTGTTAACTAGAAAGCACATTGGCACAGAACAGTCTACGCTCTCATAAGGATGAGTAGATGCTCTTTTTGTGTGTATAACTGGGACGACAAAGGACAAGATGCATTTCAAATGTTCCTCTAATATAAGTGTCTGTCATTTTTTTCACTGGACAGGGTAAGTCTCTACTTCTAGCCTTGTGTTGCTCCCCTTCCATGTTGCACAAGCTAGACAAAATAGCACTAAAAGCAGAGCTTGAAGGTTTCCAAGCTTATAAGAAGAGGCATTCAGAAACCACGTCGCAATAAAACTTGTCTCATGTGTTCCTTAGGTGTCTGACAGGCAATTAGGATTACAACAGATAAAGTAAGCTGTGTAAAGGTGATAACATGTATTTTCCTATAACCTAAAATTATATTAGAGTTCCCTGCTTTGAACAGTTGTATTGGTTTGGCACAGCCTGGTTTTGGGTAGCAAGGGGGCCACAAAGATGCCTCCTGTGAGGAAGCTGCTGGAAGCTTCCCACGGTGTCCGGCAGAGCCAATGGCTGATGGCTCTGAAGATGGATGTGCTGCTGGCAGAAAATGGGCCAGTGAAAGAGGTTGGTAATGCCTCTGTGATGACATATTTAAGAAGAAAATCAAAACAAAGTCACAAGATTTTGGATTCTAGTCAGAGAAGAGGAGGAGGTGAGAACATGTGAGGGAAAACAATGCAGCGACACCAAGGTCAGTGGAGAAGGAGGGGGAGGAGGTGCTCCAGGCGCCGGAGCTGAGGTTCCTCTAAAGGCTGTGGTGATGACCATGGTGAAGCAGCTGTGCCCCTGCAGCCTGTGGGGATCCACAGGGGATGCAGGGATCCACCCACAGCCCCTGGGGGAGGTGCCCATGCGGAT
>VZTI01005554.1:177350-220288 GCA_013397865.1 Struthidea cinerea
GCTGCAGCAGGGGCGGTGTGGCTGCTGCTCCTGAGAGGGGACCCACGCCGGGGAAGTTCATGGAACTGTCTCCCGTGGGAGGGACCCCACGGCCTCACAGGGGAAGACTCCTCTCCTGGAGCAGCAGAAAGAAATCTCAGTGATGGACTGACCAAACCCCCATGCCCTGTCTCCCTGTGCTGTCGGTGGGAAGGCAGGAGGGGCTGGGAGGTTCTAAGGAAGATGTTCTAAGGGCTTATTTTACTTCTCATTATCCTCCTCTGACTCCGTTAGTAATAAATTCACCTTGCAACTTAAGCTGGGCCTGTTTAGCCCTTGAAGTGTTTCTCTTTGTCCTTATCTCACTCATGAAGTGTTCATTATTTATTTTTTTTTTTTCCTTTTTCCCTCCTCTGCCCAGCTGTGGCAGGGGAGGGTGAGCGAGCGGCTCTCATGGGTGCCTGGCACTGGGCCAGCGTCAAACCACGACAACAGTCATTGAGCTTCCCACTTGGTATTTAGTTGTGACAAAATTAAAAGCAGGATGCCTTTGATGGGAAATGATATTTAATGACCTGAGTCCTCTGTTACGGAGGAGATCAAACAAGACACAATTAAAGTATATTTTGGCTAGAGAAATTATTCTTGAAAATGAAGCAGAAAAGTTATTATTTCAAATTTAATAATAATTTTATTACAATAGATAATTTTACCTTTATATATTTACCCATATGTACTATATTGGCACTAAAAAGACAAGTCAGTAATAAAATTAGGAAATCTGAATTAGCTGAATTTATATAGGTTAATTAAAAACAATAGGTTCACAATGGCTTAATTATAGCAGCAATTTGATGTGCAAGAAACTTACTTCAGAAGATAAGGTATTCAAAATGGATTTCTGTAACAAAATCAGGGTTCTAAGTCTTTACTTTAGTTTACTTAAGTTTACTTTACTTTACTTCACTTTACTTTACTTTAACTTATCGGTCTACCTTACCACCACCTTCCTGCAAAAAAAAAAAAAAAAAAAAAAAAAATCATTCCTTCACTTGTAGTTACCAGACTGCAACAAAAGACATGAATACAACCTGAAGAAAAGCTCAGTGATCTCTAGACAGAAATGGAACTGGTACTAGGATGACCTTTAGAGGGAAATCAGAGAGGCTGTATAAGCTGATTGTCAGACTTTACTGCAAGATCAGAGGCTCACACTTATATGCTCAGGCAGGTGTTCTTGTAATGATCTGATGTATTCATCTATGGCATTACTAAGAATTAATTGTAAAATAAAAAAAAAAAAAACCAACCTATATTGGCAATGGGCAAAAGGAAAATACAGGACTGGAAAAGTCTACATTGTGCAAAAATTCATTTTAAGGTGCAGGGAGAAAATATTTCCATAATTTTATGCATTGGTCCCTATTTTTTAGTGATTTTTATAGTGCACCATTAGTCTATGTTCCAAGGTTAAAAAGCCCCACCAATAAGAAAAAGTCTGTTCTGAAAAAAAACGTAACTGTGCATTTTAAGGGCAGAGGTGAATATCAAAGTTGCATAGAGAAATATTTTCTCTCCTAATTAACTACATTGAGATTAACATTTTTGGTTTTAACTCTCACAGAGCTATAATGTTTCTCTGCATAGCAGCCAAGCAAATCATTGGAATGGCAGCTATGTTAAATTCAAATAGAACTATAAACTGTAAAATGACTTAAACTGTGCCTGGCATCAAATGAGCACATTATAGATTATGTATTTGGCCCGACGCCATCCTCTCCACTTGGATAGATGAACAAACACAGGAAGAGTTTCAGTAGAGGATGTTTCTGAATGGCTTTAATTTTTTCAGTGTTTGTAAATAAAGAACTTTGAAAGCCACAATCCTACACAACTGATTGGGGAAAAGGTTACACAAATGTGTCCCTTGTAGCTGGATAGACACTGCTGACATAGCTGCTCTCAACAATTCCACTGCAACTTTCTGAGTAAATAGCCACAAACCCAGTGTTGTGGCTGAGAGGTTATGTCTTTGTTGCTCTTCCCAGCTAGGCTCCTTGCTGAATCAACAAAGACCTCAGGAGAGTCCTACCAGGCTCCCAGTCCAGTGTCTCACACATTGGCTAAGCAAGGTGGTGTTATTTTCCTGCTTTAGTACAGCTTCATTGAAGTGTTTGATGTTTTCTCTAATTGTGTGTTGAATTGCACAGAATAAACGTATCTTTGGAGAAAACAGTGATTCAGAGCTTCCAGCAGTTTCGTAGTCAAATCTCTGTTTTCTCCATAGAATTGATCAATAGTCCAAGTTTAATCAGTTTAGTCACACTCAAACAACTTTCACTAGAGAGAATACATCTGAATATTTCTTACTGTCCCTTTAGTACATCACTCCTCTTAAGAGCAGTCCATTTCTTTTCCCCCATTTTTATTTTGAGTCAGTGAAAGAATGTTGAGTACGCACTTTTTAATTCTCTTAAGAGGACTTGCACTGTAGCCTTGCCTACCTGGTTGCAATAATCTTTTTATTAACCACAAAAGCAACTTGTGTTCAAAAAGTTGCTATGGGATTCTCCTCTTCTGTGCAAGGAAGTAGGTCATAGTTTTCCTTTTTCCTCTTTGTCTCACATCTGCTGTAGTAGAGGAACTCGTGCAGAGAAAATTGGCATTTCCATCCTTTGCCCAAAAATCAACACTCACCCTTGTAAACTCAAATTACTTCCAAGTTTCTGAGCGGTCAAGAGTTTATATTAAAACTTAATTTTTTTTCTCATATTGAAGCATACTATAGCCTCAATATGTTCAATTGTCTATAAATAATAAAAAGCATGAGCAATAGAGACCATCTTGACAAGCTTCTTGTTTAGAAATCAAAGAAAAGAAATGCACAACAAAATGACTGAAAATCACTTCTCACAGCCTACAGGCTTTAACAGGCAGACAAAAAAACGGCACCAAATTTAGCAGTTTATTTGCTTTCAACATATAACCTATAGGTGTGTTGAGGATAAATGGACAATATTAAATAAGAAAGGGAGGTAAGTTACTTTCTGTTTCTTTCCTTCATCTTAGTTCCTGCAATAACTTTTTCCAGAGGAAGAAATACAAAACATCCTGTTCCAGGTAAGCATGGCAGCTGGAGAGCCAACAAAAGCTACACTTACTCAGTTCTTCATAACTTCATGAAACTTTCAGGCTTCAGGCTACAATTTTATAGCCTTAGCTTAACCCTTATGTATTTTATATCAAAAGCTGGACATAGCGAACAAAAGTCTTCTCCCACTTTCACTATTTTGACATCAAGAGGAGCCCCAGAACACTGTGAACACATTCATGCCTAGAAGGGGAGTTATGTTAATGCATGACAGAAGTGATCTGCATCACACCTATCCCCCCAAATCAGGAACCCATTGTGTGTGTACATTTCACACCTCAGATACAGCCACACAGCCACAGACAGCAGCTGCATACAACAGGACATGCGTGTCCTCGACTCCTTCTTTGACTCTTAATGATCATTTTCTCTCCAGAAGAAATTTATTGCCATTTTTAAAATTAAAAAGTGTATTTGCAACTGACAAGGTAAAATTAATGCAAACTGGCACCCTGTAGTACTTTTGGCTCAGAAAAAAACTCAGATTTTTCTTCTTCTTTTACTTCTTTATGGTTTCTCAGAATTTTTTCATAGTGCATATGCACCTACTTGTCATCATTTAAAATGAAGTGGCCAGGGCAGGGTGTTTGGAACTAGATGGTATTTAAGGTCCCTTCCAACCCAAAGCATACTGCTATTCTAGATTCTGTGATTTTAAAATTGCCTATACAAGGTCATTAACACTTCCAAGAAGCACAATGACTCTTTCCTACATAGCAGGAATGTAATAATTTCACAAAAGCACTTTTTACTCCACTTACATGAGGATTTATATGGTGTGTACTTATATTGAACTATAAATTCTTTAATCTAGGAGCTATAACAACCTGTAATCTGCTGTCACACCTTATAGCCTGTTAAGATATTTATTAGTATATTCGAGGACAGTGGTAAGAAATAAATCATACATGTCATTAATATGTAATTATTAGTGATCATTTGATTACCAGAAGGTTTACCAGGCTGAACAAGTAGAGTAAATTTAGTCCAAGCCAAGAAATTAGGAGTACAGAATGCAAGACCTATTAATGTTGTCCAGTCAAATGCACTAAATGGAATGACACTGGGCTTTCCTTGAAATTATAACTTATAGTTCTCTCTCTCTCTTTCCAAGGACCTGATCCCACAAGAAAGTCTTTATTACAACATTCCTACCATGCTGGGAAGTGTAATCTTCACTTATTCACTTAAGTACCAGTAGAACTTGAACAGATTTTTTATTTGTTAAACTGAGCTCCTGCTTCCCCTCTGTAGAAATTAGCACAGCAGGCTCTGAGTCACCTGAATGCCATGATCTACAGTCAGAAATGGGGCTGTGATTCCTCTCTAATGATAGAACTTAAGAATGTGGAATACCTAGTGACAGCTGCTATGTGAAAATAATCAGCCTTAAATCAGTGGGAATGATCTCACAGCAGGCTTCTATTGTTCGATAGCAAATGTTTAGAATAACAATTTTATTGGTGCAGAAAGGAAAAAGAATTAAGCAATAAATAGTTTGTCAGCAACCCCACAGCAACTTTGATTAGGGTTACACTATTACAAACATACTCTAGGGACAGAGAATAATATTTGGGATTTTTTCCATCCAACACTGGAACATGTTGCTGCTGCTGCTGATTTCATTTCTCTTTCTTTCTTTGTAAATGCTTAATAATAGCAAATGAATTATTTATGAAAATACAGACTTGAAATGCTGACCTGCATCTTCAATGTAGCATTAAAAATCAGCAATTTTACCACCCACAACAAACAAGATCTTGTGGTTTCCCTGAAAGTCACAGAGTTCTCCTTCTGAGAGTTGTCCATGCCTCTGCATCAAACCCTAGCCACTGCAGTGGGTTCCACAGAGGCCATACCAATAAGCTCAACAAAACAACTGATGGTACAGACTTGGACATTTTCAACACATGCATTTGCAATAGGATTAGAGTACAGTCATCCTAAACTAAGATTGTCATCATAGTAATAATAATGCATTTTAAGTCCCTGAAAAAACCACAGAGAAGAAGTTAGATTCAATGGTACTGCTCTCTGAGCTTGTGATATAATCTTAGAAGAATAACCTTTTAATAAATAGGGAGGAAGAATTCCAACCTAATCTAAAAATGAGAAGGAAATTAGTACCTTAGTGCATGTGATGCACTTTTATTGTTCATTTGCCCAGGTAGCTGGCATGGAAAGGGTGAGTGTGAAAGCACAAATTCATTGCATTTCTTACTACTATTTCAGACTGTGATTGGATTAACACTGGCAAACAATGAATCAACTAATTAAAAGAAAGATTTTTCCCACCTTCTTTCAGTTGTCCTTTAGTAACCCTTTCGAAGTGTTAGTTTAGACACAACTCTCTAATTTATATGGTCCCAGGACACACTGAGGCCTCCGTTCTGTGCACTGAGGAGACCTGCCACTCATAAACACTAAAATATAATTTGGGAGAACAAGGCAATGATTTAAATGTTCTGGTTTGGGGAACCCCACTGAACACTTTGGTAGAACCGAGATTAGATGTGATCCAATGGATTTTTCTGGAACATATTCCATATTCATATGACACATACATATAGATTTAAATATATGTGGACTAAAGACACAGTGGCTTTAACGGATTTTTCTTTTTTAAGAAAGAAAGCAAGTCCTTCAAAATGCAGCTTTTTTTTTTTACAGTACATATTTTTCTGGAGTTTGTCTCATTCACTTTGCCCTATGTCAGCAGGAAACCAATCCTTTGAAAATTGCATGGGAGGCTTTTGTCTTGCCTGACTGTAGGCAAAAACAAATGTAGTCAAGCTCAAACCCAGGGACTAATTTTGAAGTGAATCACTTTGTTACAGGTATGAAATTTAGCAAAAATAGAGTTGAAAAAGAAATTTGTTACCTTCATAGCCTTTATAAATTGTCTTTTATAAAAACTATCCAAACCTAGCTTTATTTCAGGTGAGAAAAGACTATATTTGTGATGCTGTTCTAAATGTTTCACAAACTTTTTTTTTTTATTTAACTCTGCTAATTTTTTATCTATAGTGATTGCTCAAGTGGAGGGGATTTGGATGCCACTCAGGAAAGACATGTCCCAGAGCATTTGGTTACAAAACACATTAGTACATCATTCTGTTCCTTATTTCACATGATGAGCTGCCTGAAGGAGGATAAATGGCTCATAAAGTTCTCAATGGCCTAAAAGCAGGACCATCTGTTGAAGTCATCAGTGACTTTGTGTCTGAGCTTAGCAGCTGGGAAGCCTTCAATTCATCAGCTCTTCTTCATCAATTAATCAGCTAGGTATCTCTGAAGTCAGTGGGAATTACTGTAATGGATTCTGGAAGAGCTGAGACAATTGTAAGAGCTTTCCCCATTTTGAGATGATATCCATATTTCAACTCATTTCAATACACAGATTTTTGGCTGTTCAGGTACCTGGCCCTCTCATGCTAAAAATGTTCCACATCTGTTCATATTGCTCAGAGAGATTTGTCAGAATAACAGAAAGTGATAAAGATCTACTGGACCCTTACATCTTATACTGCTGGTAAATTTGAATACTCAAATTCACATATGTTCTCCTAATGAATTCTTGCTTGTTTATGCCATCATCCTTGGGAAGAGAAAGCATGAGATGCCAGAGCAAAGGGAAGAAGAACATGGCTTTCATGGCCTCTGAAAGATCAGAAAGTTCTGCTGTCCTTTCCTGTTTATTCCACGCGTTCATGTACAGGTGGATTAATAATTTTAAATTGAATTACAGACCTGAAGTAATATTTAAAGTCTACAGTCATACTTGAGGAAAGGAAATCAAACACACAACAATGGATGATGAGGGTTGGTTTTTCAAACTATTTTCTAGGGGAAAAATGGGGATAGGAGTGTGCCTTAAATCTACCTTCTCGGAGAGGAGTATTTCTTTGAATTGTGATGTTATGTATTCCCAATGGAATTCTCCTCAAAATGTAGCAAAATTACCTTTGAAACTTATTTCAGAAAACTGGGGGGAAATGAGGGCAGCTTGTCATTTTTGTAAAAGATCTCACCTGCTCTTTTCCCTGGCTTTGGAAATTAAATTATTAAAGTTATTTAAAATTAATAACCAAAAAAAAAAAAAAATCCGACCCTTCCCCTGAAAGGATTTAAATGTGGAAGTCATATTTCCTACACCTCAGTGTTGTATAAAATTGTAAATGACAACATTTCTTGAATAATTTTCTCTTCATTTTTGCCAAAGTACATGGTAAATCAATTAAGAGTCTGTATGTACTTCACCTCTACATTACCTATGTCTCATTTGCCAGGAACACTGCATGAATCCCCACCAAAGTTTTGCACTGAAATTTCAAAAGTGTCATTAAGAGGGAAAATTTTAATACCCTTAAGCACTGATAATGTGATTGTGTTCACCTAAGTGAAAGATCTTTATATAAATATTGGCGCATAAAATGCTACTGAAACTTAAAAGTATTTTGCTTTTCATAACATGCAAATTCAAAACCTATTAATGGGAAATATCAAATCTAGCTATCAAAACTGAGAAAGATGAAATCTTGCAGAAGTTCTTTATCCTTTTGAGAAAAAAACAACCAAACTAGATCATAAATTTATTTGCATATCCAGAATAAGAGCTAATATTATTTAATACATGTTCATTGCAATGTTTTGTTAGATTACAGTAGAGAGGGAATATCTATTAAATATGAAATATTTCAAATGAAGTTAAGTGGATTACTTTTCATTTCTCTGCTTATTATGCATCATTTAAGCCCAGGAAGGGACAACGATTATGAGAAACAGATATATTTGTCTTTTGTTTTAACATGTGAATCAACATCTTTAACCCATCTATCTTAGGAAATGGAATATAATGCAAAAAATAGTATAAAAATATAACTTCCCGAAGTTTCACAACTTGAGGATAAAAGTGTTCATGTGTACTACAAAAGTATTCTTTTCTGTATTATTAACTCAGAACGTATTTTTAACCTCTCAGCATGCAGAGAAGAACTTGAAAGGTATTGTAAGTGCACACTCTCATGATTAACACCCAGTGGGGGGCGGGGGGGCGGGGAGGAGAAATAAGTAGAATTTAAATGATCTAATGATTTTAAGTAGCCTGTAATTGCAGTTTCCACATCCTGTATTTGCTAATAGTGAGTAAATACCTCAAAGACCTGAACAAAGTGGTGGATGTCCTCTGGACAATAAGGAAGATTTGATTTTTGAGTGTCCTGTTGTGATTTCCATTATCAGAGTGAGATTTGTGTAATTTTCTTTGATAGTGTACATATAACCTTTTTCAACTTCTGCATGAAACCAACTAAATAAAGATGATATCTGTTGGTGACTAAAAGTGTGTTATATGTTCAGCAGCAGCAGAAAACATGTTAGTAAGTGCTGCATGCTTCAAACCCATCTAGTGGGATGCATTGGTTTGAAATAGCCATCGTTCACAGAGTGAGACTAAAAAGTCACAAAACAGTTTAGTATGTACAGACAGTCAACATATCTCACCTGCCCAGCTGGTGAGAATATCCTATTATCTACAGAGAACTTGAAAAATTAGCTTTATGGAGCGTTTCTTTCTCCACTTTTTCCCTTCTACTGAGAAACTTAGAAGTTATTGTTCTTGTCAACTGCTGGGTTGTTTTTGTGATTTTTAGTTGGAAAGAAGCCTTGAGGCAAAAACCCTAAAAGAATTCCCATTGCAGTCAGCCATATCACACATAACTGGAGGGTTAACTGAGTGTTGTAGTTGTCAGGGTGAGTCACTGATGATTTCAGCTTTCTTCCTTTTCTCACTCAAAAAGAGCAACCTCCTGTTGAGGGATGGACTGGACACACTGTGGTTTGTGAACAAGGAAAATTATGGATGCTGTGAAAAAGGATTGGGAGAGTCACAGTTCACAGGGATACAGAAGTTTAGACCCAGCCCCCGGAGTATGGAAGCACTCCCTGTTGAAGAGGCCACGAACCACTGTCTTATATAAAAATCATAATGTATTGCACATTTTCAAGGTGTCAGTCGCTGATTTTTGAGATGCCTGTGCAGTAACACATGGCAGAAATCCCTCAGAGATGAGTCAAACAAATGCAACAATTGCAGCAACAGTTAAGCAGCTGTTTTGAAGTGAGTTTTTCTAACATGCATTAATATCTCACCCACCCATTGTTGTAGGACTCTGGAGTTATAACTTCAGTGACGGAATGGTGAGAATTAGTCAAAAGAATCCAGTTTAGTATACCCTGCTCTCTTACAGGTTGCTTGACATCAATATTCCTCGGCCGTCTAAACTCAAGAGCACCCCACACTGGCAGACCTCCAAAATGCCCCTCTTTCTTTTCCCTGTACAGTATTCCCTCCTGCCCAAGACATATTTTCTCTTCTGACAGCAGTACCCAATCTTTCTCCTCTGCACTTTCAACTCTTACAACAAGTCCCAGGAATCACTCTATACAATTTGCCAGTCAATTAGAGAGTCACAGAGTCAGGTTTTCGTGTCAGTCGGTGCTGTGGTCCTACTCCCTGCTGCATGACTGGGTCCTGTTAGCTGTGACCCTCGGCTGCTGATTGTTTAACCAAGACGCAGGAGCCGCGGTACCATTGCAAACTGCCCAGCCTGCCAGGGAAGATGTGATTTTTGGTGGCATTGTTGGACTGGACTTTTTAAATCATCCTGCATATAAACGGAATTGAATTATCAAAGGATAACTCTCAGTGGATTGCTTAGAAGACCATTTAGCATGTCAAGAACCAGCAGAATACAATGACTTCAGGAAACAGAACTGTGATTTTGGCTTTTATTTCAAAGTAGAATTACTTTTGATAGTCTTGCAATTGAAAAATTGTTCTGCAGTTGACAGAGTATATGAAATTTTAAGCAATCAATGTGCCCAAGGCAAAGACAGGCTTGGCCACTCTAGATTTGGCAAAAAAACACTTTCCAGACATTTATTTTTTTGTTATTGGGTCCATGTATAAACACTATATGAGTGTTTTGGGGAATTTTTTTTTTTGGAAAAAGAGTCCTATAGAGCTTTTTGAACTCACATCTCTGTCTGTAGGAAACTTGTTTCACAGGAAGAAAGAGGTGACTGTAAGTATTAAGGCATTTAGAAATGTCTGGGTGTGACCTGGGACTTGAAGCTTTTTTGTCTTTTCCTAAAGACAGAAGTAAAGAGGAAAAAAAAGACACTCCTAGAGGCACAGTTTGGAGGATAAGCTAGAAGCTGTACAGATTCATTAGCACAGATAATTGTTCAAGGATCTGTTTGGTATGACTACGCATCTTTTTCCCCTCAAGGTCTTCCAGAGCTTCTTGTTGGTTGAGGTGAATAAACTGGATTTGTTTCAAATGATTTGTGTCTATTCCAGATGATTAAGCTCTGTAGCTAATTGAAATGAGTGATATTCTATGTTGCTACCTTTGGAAGAGCCAGCTCCCCATAAAAAAAGAAGGGAAAAAAATCAATATCGTGGCATGGTTTAGAAAAGACGTTGTTTTTTCTTTATTGCAGAAGAGGATGTCAGTGTAACTCCATGAAGTGAGATGATATCTCGACTTACCAAGCAAGGTGCTTGCTTGCTTGTTTATGACAGCTCTTTTTCTCCCTTTTCCTAGCAACCAAGGAACACAATGTTATCAGGCTAAGTGAAGTAGGCTCTACTCAACAGGAATTTATCTCCCTTTGAAATGCAGAAAGAGGTTTTCTGAAATCTTTGGCTTCTTAGGTCCACTTACACCCACAGAGACAACTACAAGCCTTGGGGCATGGATGAGGCTGTTTTAAGTATCCTACTTTAAAATCAAACCCTTAGGGATGAGCAGAAGAAAGCTGGTGCAAAATGGGAACACTTTCTTATCTCTTTTCAGAATTCTGTGCATTTTTACCCCAAGCCATACACCTTTCTTTCTCCTTGATATTTTTATTCCTTTCCTGCCTTCCACATTCCAGCATAATTTTGAAGTTTAGACACTCAAGGAAATAGTATGTTTTTGCATTATACTCTAGGAAGGTTCTGACAACAAATCTGTTTCTGCATTTTCTTTCAAAATACCCGTTTAAAATAACTTTGAAAACCCTAGTAACACCAGTCATGTTCTCAGGTACTGCACTAGGATACAGTTTTCTTGGTTTTATTCTGAAATTAAGGATTTATCTTTTGTAGATAAATTAAATATTGCCTATTATAGTAAAGATATGAATTTACACATGGATATTGTGTTTACTCTGTGTTAATATCAAAGGGTACCTTTGCTTTTGCATCTTCACATAAATGGTTTCACACCAGGAAACATTTGTGGATTTGGATAAATTTTAAATGTGTTATTGTCAGAAAGGTATTATTAATCATTCTGTAGAGTACAGGACAAATTCCTCATGGCTTTTGGGCTGAAGTAAATTGTCACATTTTATAATGTATCCTTATAAACAAACAGTGTTCAAGCAATTAACTATTTTCCCTGTGTTTCCCAATCTGGATTTTTGATGAGTCTTAGTACAAGATTTTTGAACAGGACTTTATCAGTTCTTATTGGGTTGTGGAGCTCAGTTGCTCTTCTGAAAAACAGACTTTCGATAGAGGATCAACCATCGCTTAGCAGGTCGATGAATTCTGACTTCTTTCTGCCTGTGTTGTTGAAATGACTTAATCACCAGGTAGGTTCTAACTTAGGCTATGCATGATCAGAGGGCTAAAAATACCTTTTTTTTTTTGGACCTTCTGTTGAGTGGAGAAAACGAGTAGAGCTACCAAATGTTCCCAGCTTTCAATTGCATTTAAAGTTCCCTAAACTCTGAAGACAGAAAAATAGCTCATACGGAGATCATCCAAAAGGTGAAAAGAACTGCTGGGATGCAAAATAAGGAAGAAGACAAGCCCTACTTTCTGCCCCTCTCACAAAATTTTCTTCCCTATTGCCGTTGATACAGTGAGTGTTTTAACCTAACTTGATCAATTCTGAGCAATCTGGGAGTCATAGAGAGAACTGTATTTCACTTAAGGGAGTGTCAGGGAGGAAAATATACAGCTGGGATTTCTCCAAATCAAAAGGAAGGAGATGTGTTTCTGATAACAGAAAGCACCTACAAGCCTTATTTTACAGATGATATAATCTTTGGGACACGTCATAATTTTTTTTTTGTAGAACATGCTTCTCCATGTGAGAAGTAACGGTGTGACTAGTACCAAAAGATGTGTAATATCATAACATGATGTGTCATTAAAAAAAGAAGTCCAAAATATATCCTCCAAAATCTTTAACACATCCCTTGCTTCAAAACAATTTAGAGTACAACCTGTCACTTCAGAAACTTTTATGTTTTGCATCAGTTATTATGGGTAAATACTATGGAATTATTTGTGTATTATCAGAGGAATTATCAACTATATTAAATATCAGAGACTTATTAACTCCTCCTGTCACTAACACATGACACAATTTTCTGTTTCAACATCTGGCTTCTAATGCAGTAGTGACACTGACAGGATCCATATTTGTGTTTTTGCCAATGAGCAACACCTTCCTGGCTGAAATGTCTAAACTTGGACATGTAAAGTAAAGCATTCAGAGTGTCAAGACTGAAGAAACTGAGCTTTTTGGTATCTTACTAATAAGGTTAGACTACAAAAAAATGCTTCTTTGGATACAATATTAAAACAGAACACAGAACAAACCAATTTAAAAGGACTTAAATTCCTTGAGTTTCTGTGCTGATAGGTCATGGGTACAACTTAAATGACAGCAAAAGACATGATAATGAAAAAGGTAAAATATAATGATTATGAAAACTTCTGTGAGTATAACCACAGAAAAGAAAAAAAAATGATGACCAAAGGAAAATCTGGAAGGAGCTCTTCTTCTGATTCTTGAAGCCATTTCTTTGAGTTTTCCAGTGGAAAAGGACCAGAGTAATGTTAGCCAAGGTGTTAATTGTGGCATTATATGAATGGGAACTATCTTACAAATGTCTATTGTAGTTTTATAAACTTCTAAACAAATGAGTGTGCCCAAGAGTTGGAGACATTTTAAACTGCAGGCCAAAAAAATTTAGATTGCATCTTGAATGGTTTTGTGTGAGATAGAAAAAAAGTCTCAATAGACATCAGGGAAAAAAATTTAAGAATTGTGTAATGACAATGATAGCATAGATCTGAGGAAAGACTGAGAACTGGTGAAGACTCTGGATACAGGTATATAAGAAATTTTTCTCCTTTTTTTCCCAGAAATACAGAATTTCACTGGAAGTTAAGCTCTACTCTGTTTATATGTCAAGCAGTAGGAAAAGCTTTGATGAGTAAAAAGCCCACCTTCAGAGGCTGAGGTTGCAGGGTAAGAGCTGGAATTCAGCTTGCTTAAATTTAGCAGTCTAAATAGTGATTATGTTTCTCACACTGTGATTGGGGAGAACAGGTGGATATCTGATCTATCTGATTCATTCAGTCTTGAAGTGGAAGGGATGAGACTTCAGCACTTGTCCATCGACCAGAAAAGACAAAGAATGATTCAGTCAGGGAACTAGAGGTTGATCGGTGTAATCTTTGATCCTGGGAACGAATTTCCAGGCACATGAATTGACAGGAAAGTGACTGAGAACAGCTACCATTCATTTACTACGGTTAAATTGTGCTAGACAAATGCCATGGAAATTATTAGATCTGTGGACAGCAGGAGGACCAAGAAAGTGCCGCACCATGACACCAGCAAGGCTTCTGGCATTTTGGCATAGTATCTTTCTACTTGGAATGCCAAGATATGGACTGGTGGGTTGGGAACTGGCAGAAGTGTCGAGACCAAAGGGCAGGTGTCACTGGTTGAGTCTGGGTGTTGGGTGTGAGTAATATTCCTCAGGGGATGAGGATAAGGAGGATGGTCAAAGGGAATTCAGCTGTCTGAAGGAGGGGGCTGACAGCAAACTCAGAAATTTCAACCCTGAAAGTCCTCTGTTGGTTACAGAAATAATGAGAGGGCAGTCACACGTCTCCTTATGTCTTGATGCAAAATTTGACAAGACACTCTTTGTTAAGAGAGGTGAGGAGGAGGGAAGAAGAGACAGCTAATCATTGTATAATATATATAAAAAAAAATTATAAAAAGCAAAGCAGACAATCAACATCTGAGACTATTTTTTAGAGAAAAAGACAAGGTTATTCCTCTTGCATTTACTGATATTTATAAGGCTAAAGAGTATTGGCAGGCAGCTCTGAAATCCTTGACTCTCAACCATTTCTAAGCAAAAATACAATGCATTTCTGAATAATTACTTGTCATCCACAAGCATATAGATGACTAAGTGATTCCTAAAAAAGTTTTCAGGGCTAGAGGGTTTGGCAAATTTCAGGTTATTTGCTGCTCCAGTGGTTGATGTCAGGAGCGTTTTAATACTACAGTCAGAATTTTGTGATTCTTAGCAGGATTGTTATCCATGCGAGCAAAGAATAGTCCATTCATGAGCTTTGGCAATAAAGTCTAGAAAAGGATTGTTTCTAGGATTTAAGTTACTGGAAAAGACCCTTGGCTGTTAGAACTCTAATTGTGCTATCAGTGTGAAGCATATTTTACTTCAGATTAGAAATAAAACAGGAAGACATTCTAACCCATTGTAAGAATGCATTACAAGACTTCATAGATGTGAAACAATGGTCTGTTAAATCTGCTCTTGTATTAACAGTTACCATAAGAATCTTTCCTCTATCACTGAGGTGGTAAAGTTACATAAATATTTTAACAGGCATTTCTGTTATGGTGCTTGGAGAAATTGCTCATTGAAATGCTTAAAGTGAACTCGTGGGGAGTCCATCAAACTGAATGTAATACATAGTGGTTTGAATCACAAGAATAAGAAACAATAAAAGTTTGGTAGAGCTTTTCTAAGAGGTGAAAATACAGCTTTAAGCAGTTTTTCACTGTGGCTTGCTGTAGAGCTACTCGACAAAGGAATGTTTATTAGAATTTTATACATAGAGATATAATGTGCAAGGATTTATAAGGCTCTGAGAGCCTTACAGGAGCTGTTGGAGCTCATGACATCACATAGCTAAATTTTGACAATACAACAGCTTTAGATTACTTAAATGAGCTTAGTTGCACTACCATGTCAATATATAAACATGATACTGAGATTTAAGACCTCAGGTACTCATGTAGCAAACATGAAATTATTACGGGCTTGATTAAAGTCAAATAAACATTTGAAAAAGGACATAATTTTTGTTTTGTGCGTGTGATGTCTAATCATGTTATGTTTGGTGTTAGAGAACAGCAGCAGTGATATTAAGATGCTATGCAGGAAGTCTGTGACAGAAACACAGATTCTGAGTGTCAGATCGGTACTTCAAACATCCTTCAGCAGGTACCATAAATGCTGTTTAGTTGTGCTGATAGCAAAGGTTCACAGGTCTCTTAATCTTAGCTGGACATTTCTGATTAGAGATACTCACAGGGACTGTTAAAGCGCAAAACAGTTTCTTTTTAAAGTAAGTTGTTTTTGTTTTACACTTAAATTTTACATTATTATTATCATAGTTGTCCTTCCAGGGATGATATAAAGGGGAAGACATAAACTATAAAAAAGACAAAATTATCAGGCATATTAGAACCTTAAACAGAGAAAATGAGCTTTCTCAGAAATGTCTGACATAGCTTAAATCAGAAAAAAATAATTGTGGAAGAACAATGACACAAGATGGCTAATCAACTTCCACGTTAGCACTGAAGCTCTACTTTACCTTTGAAAGTAAAGGAAAAATAGGAAAAATAGGAAAACTTGGAAAATTATTCAGTATGTTGACTAACAAATTGGGAAGCCAGAATAAAAATTGATTTCTGCAATATTTTAATAAATTCCACCACCGCGTTCCTTTTCTTCTTTTTTTTTATTGGATGTATTTGTCACCTTAGAACTGTTCAATTTTTGATCTACTTTCTTTAAATATTTAAGTCTATTTGGATGGGAGATATATTTCCCCTTAAAACAAACAAACAAACAAACAAACAAACAAACAAAACCAAACAAACATTCATGTAAAAGACAATTTTTACTCACAAAAATCTCATCATCAACAACAAAAAAATAAGTATAGAACAAAAAAAAATAAACCCAAAAAACAATTGAAATCCAAGGAAAGTTAATCCTCAATTTGGACCATGTGTTTTTGAAACCAGGCTGTAAATTGCAATAGATGTCATTGCTTGCTAAGATGTTATTCTCTTTTGAGGTATGATAATTTCCAAATTGTTGCATTGCTTAGGCAGAAATATTTTTTGAAAACCCCAGACAGATCACTATTGCATTAACTAGATACATGAAACTTGCTTAATATATAGACAGCATTCTCAGAATTAAGTGTACAGTGGGGAAGAAACCATGGAAAAAAAATAGCTGGGTGTCGATAGGCAATAATAACTGCTGCAATAAAACATGAGTTCAATTTTGTCTTTCACCTTGGCAAGGCTAGTTCTTCAGTGTTTTCACACTTTTGTGAGAAAACTCTTCAAAATAGTTGTGTTCATGCATATAATTTAGAATGTCCAGTAAAAGTGCTGGGCTACTTAGGTAGAAATAAACACAAGAATAAAATTAGCCAATTCAAATTTTGCTAATTTAAATTTAAACTTTACAAAGTTTATATGAAAATAAAATAATGTGGAAACATCTCAGGGCTCTAGGCTTAGTTCCACTGGAAAATCAATGAAACCTCTGGAGAAATTAGAGTTCGAATTCAACTCCAAGCTGGCAGTATTGTACCAACTTAAGATAAAATTGATAGAGAACAGTTTGAAAGTCTCAGTTGTACTCCTGGACTTAAAGTAAGGTATGTGTGGTTACTTTTTAACTGGTGTTCATGATCTGATTGACGTGCTACATGGAAGATATAAGTTAAATAGTTTAACAGAAGTTTTATTTTTTCTAAAAACAAAGCTGTATGAGGATTATTTTAAAAAAATTAACTGCCATTACTTCTCATCAAAATACAGTAAGGCCCCTATTTATTAACTGAATCTATTTAAAATAAATGGCAGAACATTCAGCCAATATCATATTTAGTGATTTTTTTTTTACAACAAAATGCAGTAGAATAAAATTAGAAGGTAGTTATTGGAGTTCAGCAAAGGTAGAGTTAGTTTACCACAACAGGAAGGAAGAGGTTAATCTGTGTTTAAGAGGAAAACCTGACAAGTAGAGGGAGCAGCATTCTCAGTGTAAAGAAAGGTAGACATTCCATGATTTGCTATGAACCACTGAACAGCAGATTAATCTATGTCCATCTCTTAGGAAGACTGATGGTGCTCTGGTGCTCGTTAATACCAAGTCCTTTTTCATCCAGAGAGTTGTCTTTGTGATGGCTCTACAACTTTCCAAGGTTACTGTGTTTATGGTAGGTAATAATTTGCCAATGCTGCTTCTGTTGCTTGAAGTAACAGTCTTTCTACCCTAAATTACAAATTAATGGCCATCAGTATTTACTGGGGATACTTCCAACTCGTGGAAGGAGACTGGGAGCAGGTGATTCTTCCAAGGTAACTTTAATTTGATAATTTGGTATCAGCAGACTCCCATACAGCTGGCAAATATGAATGTGAAAAATATGCTTATCGGAGAAACAATTTCCAAGTGCTTTCAAAATTTAAACAGAAAGCTGGAAACAAAAAATGCCTCACAAAAATCAAGCCTCAGTTATTCTTGTTTCAGTATTCAGCCTGTTGTAACAATATGGTCTGTATTTTTGTCATTAGCCACCTACAGAGTGTGTTGTAGCTAAATCTGGTTTTGACAACTATTTGATCATGAGCCAACAGAAGCTAGTAAGAAATTATTCATTATTGTTATCTGTTTTCCAAGGTAGAGAGATTATATAGAACCCTGGAAAGGATGAAGGGGTTATTGCGTGTCCCAAGCACCAACAGCCAGATGGCTGTTGAGCCAGCTATAGATGGTTGGTAACAACATGCTATGAGAGAGGACAGGATGTGACTGGAGAAGGAACCACACAGAGGTAGGACATCATTTTTTGGGACAAACATCCTTCTTCTGGCTCCTGGAGATAAGCACAACACAGTACAGTGCCAGAGCAGGAATGAGATCAAGAAGTAGGCATGGACTGTAGAGATCAAGGCCAGCAAAGACCCCCAAACCCCACTGACCCATTTCCAGAAAGGTCTGGAGCAAAGGACTGTGCAGGATAACTGATTTTCTATGAAAAGTACCCACACCAAACCCTGGTGCATGTGCCCCAGGACCCTGGACATTCCATCAGCTGGATTGATGCTGGAGACAGGAGTGTGACCTCTTCCTTTCTTTTCTCTATCTCCCCCCATCTTTAAACCATCCCCATCCCTCTCCCCTTTTACTCTATCAGTTTATCCAAACCCACTGCTCTGCACTTATACTGGAGGTCAGGGACTGTCACACCAATTTCAGCACCAAGTGTGGAATTTACTAATAAAACCTTTTTAAGGTTTTGTGGACCCTCTGACTTTTGTCACTCCTTTCATCCATGAGCATCTACGAATGTTGTCTGCTTCCTTCCCCTTAAGGGCAAGATGTCACAGATTATAAGGTCATCTGAACAAAATATCTTGATAGGAATGTTGACCAAAGTTTATAGTTGTCATTCTCTGTTTCTGGGGTCAACCTTGCTTAATCCGTGGAGATCAAAGGCTTTGCTGATTAGAAGGCAGCAAATTTCACAAGTTGTCAAAATACAGCTCTCTGATCTATAACTACTAAGTTAGACTTGTTCTCCCAAGGGTTTTTTTTTTTTTAATTTTTTTCATCTATCTATCTATCTATCTATCTATCTATCTATCTATCTATCTATCTATCTATCTATCTATCATCTATCTACCTATCATCTATCTACATATCTGTCTATTTGTTTTCAGCTATGCCAGAACTCCTGACACAGTTATCCACCTGTCAAGTAAAATACTGTAAATCATTTTAGCATCCAAGTTATTTATTTTTATTTTTAACCAGAGGATGATAACTGCATTTTGGGCACAAGTACTGCCAGTGGCTTTAGTTCATCTCATTACAAGTGGATTTTGAATCTAGGACAAAATCATTTTATGGCTAGGGCTCTTATTTGCAAAATTTATATCCAGAGGTTTCTTTGTCTATCCAGTTTTACACAGCATATTATTAAAAAACCTCTTCCAAGTAGTAATTACATATATGGCATTACAAAATTATATTCTGTAAATATTCCACTTGTCAAAAAGATGTCTTTTTATATAAGATTTAAGAGCAGAATGCAAATACTAGCTGACTTGTGAACCAGAATTTTTATTTTAGGAGGGGAGAGGAGTTTGATTACCAAAGTAAATAAGTATAACATTATTTTCCAATTGTGAAACATTGCACAAAAATGCTAGAAACTTCCACCAATGTTATTAAAGTTAATAGCTGAATTTTTCATTAATGATCCACTAAAGTAAAACAGGACTCTTTTCTCCCTCAATTTAAACCAGTAGTATCATTCAAGTTTTGATTCTCAGCTTACTTTGAACTGATGCTTTACATCCTCTTTTTTTTTTTCCTTCAAATCTCAGTTAAACTTGAAAAAGCAAAAAAATCCGGAATTAATATACACTTGCTGGATTTTAATTATTTTTAGTGGCCTGAGGGAATATAAATGAATACAAGGTAAGTGATAGAAGGCTAAAAATGCTGGTTGGGCAATTATTCTATCCATGGTCTTCCTTTTTAAAATTTTTGTATACTTTTTGAAGACTGAAAATACTTCATGATCTGTGATTCATCCCCTCTGTTTTGCTTAGAATATACATAAATTTTGTTTGTCAATGTCATCAGTGATGCACTTCAGCATTTTGTAAAGATTTTGCTTCCATATCCAGAAGACACCAAAAGCAATCCATACTTCAGCTTTGTCAAACATGTATTTTAAAGCAAAACCAACTGATAATGTTCCTAACAAAAATCTAAACAAACAAAAAATTAAATTCATAATGTCAGATGCACTGATAATGGGATGAAGTCATATAAAGTTATCATAAAGATGTTAACTAAGGCTAAATGCATGACTAAGGCTAAATGCATGACTTTGGGACATATTTTGCTTCTGGTAGGCCACAAACGTTCGTGACAGTGTCATTTGTCATGGGAAAAATACTAGTTTTGGACAGTCTGAAGGTATTTACAGTTCTAAACAGAATTCAGCTGTTCTTACATGAGTACTGTTTTAAAAATTGTACCATTCCTGTGATTTGTGGATTTGGCCACCAAACTGAAAAAACCCAGTTATTCATACAGACCTGTTTTTTGACACTACTGAGTGGTAGATATTGTAAGCAAAGGAAGCCCTGGAACTGTGGTTGGTATTTTCCAAATTTATTTTTCTGTTAATGATAGCTTTTTATTTAAAATAAGTTTGTTTGTGAATGAACACAGCCTTCCCTCAGTGCCACAGCTTTCTGTGCTGTAATGTTTGGGATGAGTGGGCTGTTTTCCTTGCAGCATCCACTGCTGCTAGACTTCAGTTGCTTCTGTCTTTATTAATGCATGGGATTATTCTCCTGATGGTTTACATCATTATTAACACCTCTGTGAAGAATATGCCTGGGCAATAGGGATCCTTCAACTGAATATCAGATTTAAATATGCCAAGCATTTTTCATTAAAAATATCCCAGGTTTCAGAGATTTTAATGAACTGAACTTGGGTGCAATTTGGGATGTTTTCACCATACTTTTGTTTACCCAGAGAAACAGACAAAAAAAAATAACATAAAAAAGAAATAAAAATAAAATGATTGATGATTTCAAAACCTAAAAATTCTTACACAGGTTAAATTAAATAGTATGTTTTCTGTCCGCTGTCTAGAACAAAATCAGAACGCTAAGTGCAGTTTGTAGATGATTCTGGACTGAGGTTCAGCAAATACAGGTGCTTTGTCTGTGCAAAGGTTATCTTGCCTAAGCTCATCTCTTCAGAGCAAGGAGGTTATTGACATTTTTAAGAAAATCTATAGCAAGCTGAAGTCCATGAGGGAATCATAGCTATAATTTGAAGCAGCTGGATAGCTAGGAAAAAAAAAAAATCTATTTTATTTAACAAAGGACAGAAAAATATGCTAATACTAAAGCACGAGGCTTGACATGGGGTGCTGAAATCCTACAGCAGTTTATAATCCAAGCCCGCTGCAAAAAATCAATTACTTAGTCCTAAGTGTTCAAGTCAGTGTACATGGGTATTAGTCACATGAATCCCAGCAGTCAATCAGAATTCCATATATCTCCAAACCCTGCTTTGAGAACGCAGCTCTTATCCAGAAGTCTGAAGCTGATGGGAGAAAAAAAAAAATTCCTCTTGATTTCACCATGCAGTGAATAGGCCATTTGTGAAGAGCGTATCTTTTCCAAACAGCACCCCTAAAAAATCCATTTTAGGACAGCCACACTGACATTTTACTACGGAAAGAAGGGTTAAAGACTTTAAAAGTAAAGAGACAGGTGTTTTTTCCTTTACAAACAAGGGAGAGTTTTGTAAATGAAAGTGTTTCCTAAGCCAATGCAAAAGTTGTAATGAGTGTTTATGAGTAACAAGTACAGTACATAAGGCAACCTAATAATAATATATTAATTATTATATTATAAAAATCATCTATTTTTTATTAGATATCAAGAAAAAGAACTAATTATTTCCATTTATGACAATACAGAATTCCTTTATGAAAGAAAATCTCTGTTTTGGCAAATTGAATCCTGCCAGTGTGGGGTTTTTTTTATTTCTGTTGTTATTCTAGGGGAAAAAAAAAAAAGAAAAAAAAAAATTTCTTGTAGCTTGAGTTTCCTGTTAAAAAAAACCCCACAAAATAAAACAAAACAAAACAAAACAAAATTAAAAAAAACTCCATAACACCCAAATTTACAAACACCCCCACCCAAATTTGCATGATAATACTTTGTTCCTACAGGTGTTTAATGGGTTTTGATTCCATTTACAGTATGGCAGTTTTTCGTAGTTCATTGGATGATTCCTTGGGAGAGTTAGTAGGAAGGCAGTGTGTGTGAAGGATATTTCTGTAAACATTATTCAGGGAAGCTGACAAGACAAGAGATTTCCCATGCTTCTGTGCTTGTCCTACATGTCTCATAATTGCAACCAACCCCAGCTCTGTAGATTTGTAATTCGTAAGTCAGCATTCAAACATAAAAATAAAAATCAGCTGCCCAATCACTAAACACCTGAACATGTAATTTAGCGAATCTGGCTGATTTATTTTTCATTGATCAATTATTGCCCTGCTAAACATGACCAGGATTGTTCAATAAGTTGAATGCAACGTCATCACTAGATAGGTTACAGTTTCCTCCACCAGCATTTGGAACCCCTCTTGATTTGTTCCTTCTGACTGAAACAGCTACAGATTCCTCTAAAATAGCAAGAAACAATGAAATTTAAGGACACTCCCAGTGAGTGCCTCCGGTTAACAGCGAACAAATTCTCAAATAAGATTAAGTATTAAGCACTAGAGATGTATTAGGCTCCATTTTGAAAAGTTGCATTCATGATCACTGGGAAAACAAAAAAAAAATGACTGGGAATCTTAAAATAAAGCATACAGAGATGTTTCTTTTATTGTGTAAATATCTAAAGGAGTCAATCACCTGATCTACTTTTATGATACAATATTAGTTAAAAGGAACCATGCCTTGTGTTCCTAAGGCTGTGTTTCAGAGCACTGCTGTCCACGTGGCAACCATCTCTAGATTTTCCTTAATCCTTTTCCTTAATAAACCTATCCTGTTATGGAAAACAGTACAAAAGTGTAAGTAAATGCACGTCCTCTCTTACTTCTCACCTTTGCTTTGCCTGCTTTATCTTCTGGAAGGAAAGGCCATGAAACTGTCTCACCTCTAAATGAAATTAGGCCTCTAAATCTGTGCAGTTATTGTTTATAGTGGAAGCTGCTGTAAAGAAAATAAGTGTGTCAGGCACTGAAAGATGCTGCCATGATGGTTTACAAGTACGAGCTCAAGATTCTGCTGGGCTTTTAGTTTGTATTAATTAGGAATTCAGATTTACAGGAGAAAGTAAAGATCCATTTCCACTAACATTTAGTACCAGTCATGTCTCTTGGGCAATAACAGTCATTACTTGCTTTATGTACATTTTGTTGTGCTCTGCTATGGGACATTTTTCTTCATTTGTACACTTTGAAGCTAATTCTCTCTAAAATTCCCATGGCAAACTGCCAGCTTTCCACCTGTACAAGGAACAGTATTTTATTCTTACCTTTCAAGCATCTGGATTCTTTATACATCCCACATTTCCCGTAGATGTACTTTTCCAAGGGTATAAAATCCAACAATAGTAGTGAGTAACCACTTATAGGTTTTGCAAAGCATTTTGTGTTCCACTTCTGTTGTTCAGAGTTTTGGGTGGATAATCTAAGAATGCTAGAATACCGGTGTGGCATTGAACTGAGAATTTTGCAGTGATCATTTCCATATGTACATTCTTTACCATTTGCAATTCTCCAAACACAAAGGCACAGCAAAAAGAGTGCTTTGAAGGATTGGGACAGGGCAGGGGAGGAGAGACCATTTGTATACCTGCACCCTAAATACAATTTTATAGGCTATTTGCATCTTAGTTTAAGACACAATGGACTGAACGTGCCCAGAGCAAGCATGAATGGGCATGGTAAGAGCATGCAAGCGGACCTGGGAAGATAAAGACAGGAGTTATCCATCCTGCAAAGCTTTTTGCATCTTCTAGTTTAGATTGTGGTAGTTGTGTTGTGTGAACAGCCAGGCAAGAATCTGATATGCTGAAATACTAATTCACTAACAGAGTAAATTTGAATAAGAGTAGGAGATGGGAGAAGAGCCCATCTTGTTATTGATTCTGTTATTTGCTCAGAGCTGCAGTAAGAATTTATGGCCTAAGTATCTGCTAAAGCACACGTTGTCGTCTTGGCTTGTATTAGCTTCATGCTACTAAAAAATGATACATAGGGAGAACTGGAAGTCACAAGAATGAATGCTGACCCAGGCATCAGTGGACGCCAACACTCTGGGATCTCACAATTTTTGATATTTTAAGCCTGAGCTGAGACCTGAATTTCTGAAAAAGTTTCTGTACCAAATCACAAACTGTTAGATGAGGTGTAGCAAGCTACGGAATATTCACTTTATATTTCATAGAATCATAGAATGGGTTGGGTTGGAAAGGACCTTAAAGATCACTTATTTCCAACGTCCTGCCATGGTGAGTGACATCTTCCACGAGACCAAGTTACTCAGAGCCCCATCCAACCTGGCCTAGAACACAATATGTCAACAAATAATTTTATTTTCTTAAATAACTACAACGATTCAGTAATCTTTGAAGAGCTTGTTTCCTTCATGGCTGGAAGAATGCTCTCTCTCTCTCAGCTGGTTAAGTGTAACCCATTTATTTTGCTGAAATGCCAATCACCGAACCATTTTTGCCACAATTACACCCCGCGTTTTGCACTTTCTATCATCATGATATTTAATGTATGTTATCTACTCCAGGAAATGATGCTGAACATGATGTCCAGCTTATCACATCAGTATCACTCATATCCATGCTACTAGAGATAACAAAAATCTTAACTTCCTGACAAATGTATGATATCTCAGGAAAATAAGGGATGAGGAGCAGGAGACGAGTACACAGAGGATTTAAGAAGTGCAGTATCTTTATGCTTATCTGAAATGCTTATAGTGAGAGTAAATGCAGTTTTTGATGCAATGCAGGTGGAAAGGCACAAATCTGTAGCTAGACCTACATAAACCCAGTAGAATACTGTGTTCTGAAGTGGCGATTATTTCTACAGAAGGTACAGAAATATTCAATGTGCATGGAGTATGATTACTGGCTGAAGGTTTTGGACGTTTGCTGAAATGAGAATGACTTTACCTGCTGCCAAGGTTAGATGGCAGATGGCTGAAGTATTATCCCATTTTGGTAGGCATCCTATTTCTCGTTCTGCCAGTTTAGGGTAAGATACTGTAACTTCTAATACTGCTAATGTGAATTCTTTAGAAACTGGAACCCAGGGCTCATCCTTAGCTGAAAGTCCCAACAAGCAGGCTGAAAGTGTGCTCTTAAGAATACTGTCCTATTAGTGCCATTTGTCTGCACAGTGCTGAAATCACAACAGGACAAATGGAACCTGTCCTGGCAGCCAATGGTCAGTATTTTAATATGTTCCACTGCAAGATGTGAGTTACAGGATTACATTCCTCAATTCTTTAAAGAGATCTATCAGCTGGAATAGCCCTCCTGGTTCTTCTTCTGCACTTTTGGTGGTTTGGAGTGCTGGCACAATAAGTGGAAGTGCCTCTCTTGTCTGCGAAATAGGCTGAAAGTAAAGGGTTTCTTCTGTGGTACAGGAAATGGGATTTCAGAAAGTTTCAAAACTATAATGGAAAAGAAGGTTCTTTAGGTAAAATGAGTTTTAGCTAAAATGACATTTTTCACTCCTTCTTGTGTGTTATAGGCCAGTTCAAAGGGCACCGATTGAATGGAGAAACTGAAGAGAAATATCTGGTGAAATAAAAATGTGGAGGTTTCAGATTGTCTTGCTGTCCATACCACAGCATTTATGGGCATGATATGTGCCATGGGAAACATCTGAACAGCTCATGGCAGAAATTACTTTCCATTTGCCTGGGAAAGGTAGTGTTGGGTACCAATTTTCAGGCACGTGTGCAAATGTGGCATTTAGACAATCTGGATTTTTAGCTACAAGGAATCTAAATCAACACTTTCTCCCTCCTGCTCTATGTGTTTTGCTGTCTTTATGTCGTTCTTTGTCTTTTTCTTCCTTTCTTCTTTGCTTCCTCTCTTTTACTTTATTCTGTCTCCATCTATGTCTTTTCCTCAATAAACCTATTCTGTTAGGTAAAGCTGGAATCGGGTTATTTCTTAGACATTATTTGGAGAATCTGTTGCCACTCACACTGCCGCAGGTTAGGAAGCACAGTATTAACTCTGATATCTTTCACCGTAGTGTTTCTCCCGCAAGGAGCTCCCAAATGCCATTGCAAATTCTAGTTCTTATTGCTGCTACTGTTGTGCTGATTAATAGACACAAACATAGGCCTGCGTGCCCAACCAGAGTGGCAGTGAAGCATTAGAGGAGTGTTGCTATAGGGCCCTCTCCTCGGCCCTGGAGGGTTGTTATTTAAAATCAGGGCTTGTCCTACATTATGTTAGGCCATATGCTCTGAGTGCTCTGAGGGTACTGCTCAGCACTGGTGCATATCCTCCAGTGTCAGACGTGAAATGAAACTCCAGTTTGAAATCTATACCTGTCATGTTCTCATATTTTTGGGTCCCTGAGCACTTCAGGTAATTCCAGAGACACCTGTTAGCTAGAAACCCTTAAAAACTGTTCAGACTTTGAAAGGACTACATGGCCATATGATTTATGGACTTGTCTGACTCTTGTCGTATTAGAAGTTTTTAATTACATGATGTGCACATGATGTAAATTTGGAACTAAGTGTGTGGGGACACTGAGATGTAGTTTCATACGAAGAATAAGACTGTGAAGTGTTTGTACTTTCCTCCTGTAATAGTCAGTGGGTTGTATTGCTTATTCTGGTCTTATTCCAAAACAAGATTAAAGGGTAAAAGTGGTTTTATGCTAGCTTAAGAGCTGTCCAGATTTCTCTGAGCTTTTCTGACTGGTTTCCTGAAGTAGATTTCTGTACTCTGAGGGCTTTACTAAAACACAATACTTCTCAAAGACTTCTGACACAATTGTGGTCAGGCAGCCCTGAATCAAGGCAGGAGTCATGAAAACTTACAGGATTTTTCCTCTCCTAAAGGCCAAAAAACCACAGATATTGCTAGAGGACTCACTACCAATTTCTTGGTAAAACTTTATTGGTGAAAGGTTTTCCACTGGGTTAATTTTCTTGGGTTTGGACAGCTTTGGGTGAGCTATCCAGATATAAAAGCTGCATTACAGGTTTAGTCTCAAAGCATATAGCAAATGGTGTTACTCAAATAGGCCATGTGACATTTTTGTGAAGCAGAAAGGGTCTTTCCCTTTGCACTCAACAAGGAACATGATGTTAAAGTCTTAACTGGAAGCAAAAAGTAACCATATATATATTTTTTTGTTTTGTGTTTGATAACATCAGACACCTTGCAGTTCCCTGTCCATCTTCTTTCAGGAAGAATTCTTTTAATACTCCAAATTTTAAGCCAGTATTACAGAAAGTATTTTTGAAATTTCTACATTTTTCCTTTTTTTGGTAGAATATTAAAGTCTTCTTTTTCTGGAGATGGACCTATACCTTTATCAAGCCCTGGTGAAACTCTTGCACCCAAAACTAACATTCCTACACGTAGACTCAGTTTCACCTCAACATTTTTTCCTGTTTTGTTCAATATTTGAGTCTGCTAGTTCTTTGAAATTTATGAAGTCAGATAATGGAAAGGTTGCAGTGAGGAAAAAACAACAAACCCAAACTACCAATTATTGTTTACCTTCAGAAAACTCACTGCACTTCCATGACCTTCCCTACTCCTTGTTTCTCAGCAGCCAGAAGTGACACTAGGCAGCAACATTGCTAATGAATATGTGTCCCAAAAGAATGGATCTGCAGAGCGAATGGCTCCAAACATCCTTACTAATGTGTCACTGAGGCCAGTCAGGAAATTTTATTCAAACACACATTCCTACTCCAAACTAACACGTTAGTCTGGATTCACCTTTAAAGACTTCAGAACAGAAGAGACGATTTCAGCTGTAAGTAACCTAGAGAGGTCATCCAGTCCAACAGTCTGACCAATCCAGGGCTGACCAAAAGCTAAAGCATGTAGTTAATGGTGTTGTCCAAACACCCTTAAACACTGACAGGCTTGGCACATTGAACATTTCTCTAGGCAGCCTGTCCCAGTGTTTGACCACCATCTTGAGGAAATGTCTCCTGATGTCCAATCTAAATCTCCCCTGGTCCAGCTTTAATCTGTTCCCATGTGTTATATCACAGGAAGAAGAGCTCAGCACCTCCCTCTCCACTTCCCCTCCTCAGGAAGCTGCAAGGAGCAACGAGATCACTCCTCAGCCCCCTTTTCTGCACTCTAGACAAGTCCACAGTCCTCAGTTACTCACCACAGACATTCATTCCAGCCCTTTCATCAGCTTTGTTGCCTTCATCCTTCTCTTCATTCCAGTTAGAGTGGCAAAGGGAAAAATAACAGAAATTCAGAGTGGTTGTGATGCCCATAATAGGGGTGTCATTCAAACCTGACCATTGTAAGTAAAGAATTATTTCAGTTTGGGTAAAAATCAACATTCAGAGCAATTGACATTCTCAAAAGTACAATGCCTTTTCAGAAAAAAACTCTATCTGGTTAAGCAAATACCTTGAGGTACCACTTTAATCTTTTTTGCACGCTGGGGATATGTGCATGAGCACAGAGGCACAAACAGACCCACCCCTCACATAATAATGCCGTTGAAGAGGGTAATGGGATAACATCAATGCAAAAGTCTCCTGTGGTTATGAAGGATTTTGAGGAAGCAATGTGATGCCAGTGATTGTTCTGGAGCTGATAAATCATC
The DNA here is from genome assembly GCA_013397865.1 of Struthidea cinerea. Lineage (NCBI taxonomy): Eukaryota > Metazoa > Chordata > Aves > Passeriformes > Corcoracidae > Struthidea > Struthidea cinerea. Next base: position 206,054 of record VZTI01005554.1, read on the forward strand.
AGACTTTTGTTATCTTTTACTATTTACCAATTTGAGCATGAGGAGGTAGATGGGAGAAGCCCATGTGGTTTGAAGAACTGCACAATTCAGAATTCAGTTTTCCCAGTTTATGATAATTCTTATCTCACATAAACCACATAAAAAGTCCAGGAAAAAAAAGAATAATAGCACATTTGTAACTGCAGTCTATGTGACTGACTAATCCTGCCAAAGATTTGGGGAAGCAATAAGGAACAGGCAAATTATCAGGTATTCTTCTACTACATGTTTCCGTGACTTATGTGCAAACAAATAAAGGGGTAGTAGATGAAATAAAGATGTAATTTCAGTCATGAGCTGGATAAGATGCTGTTCATGAAGCATTAAAAATATTTCTCACAGAAATTTATAATTATTATATATGTTATCCGCATTAAGTACATTAAAAAAAAGAAAATATTAATAGCTGTAAAATTATAAACTAAGGAAAAAACATGGTCAATCATAAGGCATTACTGATATTGCCAGAGGAATAGGAAAGAAAATGAAAAGCCCACCTTTAAAATAAAATGTGGCAAGAAAACATCTATTTGACATTACTGTATTTGGTACAACAGGATGTATGCATTGGTAAACAAATTGTGATTAATTGGACAGTCTTTGACAGAATCAGTCTTAATTGTCTGCCTTTAATTTGAGGTTTCCAAAAATTCAAAACTCTAAAAAATCAAATCTCCTCAAGTTCCAGTGGGCTGTCAATTAAATTTGACTGATTATGCTCACCATTATCCTATAAAAATAATCCACAATTAATTGCTGCACTGTGCAAATTGCAGCAGGACAAGAATAGTTTACAGGCTTAGGGAAATGTATGGTAATGTGCACCCATGCTCTCCAGACACCTGAATCTCAATTTTAATATTCCCAATGTCCTTCCAACGTCAGACTTAGTGATTTTTATGGGACTCATTATAGTGCATTTCTGCTGCAATTGGAGGATTCTTTAGCATGGTTCATGGCCCATACCTGCCAGATGAATCGCTATTGCATATACATGAGGAGAGAAAGAAATTCAGGCTGGCAAAGTCAGTATTCCAGATTTGCTTTGGGAATGTTTTCTCCAGGATTCTGAGGGCTCAGGGCAAGAACTTGCTCCGAAGGCCTTTCTCAACTCGCTATGCAAACCTGGCCATTAAAACTTCCTTCTTTTTAGAATAAAGTTCTGTAGCACCTGTTTGAATAGGATTTACAGGAAGATTTAAATGAGATGATACTGTCATTTCTTTTTCAGAGAAATGAATGCTGACATTGAACACAAATAATGAAAAATATAAAAAAAAAAAAGCTGGTGAACATTCAGCACTCAGCAGCAGTGACATTTTGCAATACTAAGTGTTAGAGAAAGTTCCACTGGAGAGTCCAAGAAATGGGTCAGAGAAGTCATCTTTTCCACTAAAAAGTTGGGAGAGTGAAGATGTTTAAAAAATCAAGGCCAAATTTGTGGTGATGCATTTTTTTAGAAGGTTCTTCATTACTGTGAGTCAAAATTAATATGATACAAAACAATCATCAAATATTCTCTGACTCATAATAATTTGATGATACAGTCAGGGACATGTTCTACATGACCACATAGATGTTACTAATAACCAAATTAAAAGAAGTGTTTAAAGATAATTAAAACATTGCTAAGCTATGCCACTTGTTATGGAGCAATAACCATAACCATAAAGAAATAATCTTTCCTACTTACCTGTAACCATATTTACAGTCTTTCAAATCCATCTTTACAGTCAATGAATCCTTATCATGGTCTTTTGCTCTCCTTTTCTTTTTAGTTTTTGCTAACTTGCAGCATTTTTCGAAGTCAGTATTTCACAAAGAAATATAATTTAATACATGGAAGAATTTAACTGTATTTAATGAGGTGCATGATAAATCTAGACACCATTTACTTCAGGCAAACTTGGAACTAGGCTGCCTGCTGAAAGAACAGAACATCTATTCCTTTATGTAAAAAAAGTAAGACATAGCTATGGTCTTCATCTCAAAAGAGGAGCTGATTTAATAAAGAATGTGAGAATATTCTCTTCAGGGCAGAGGATAATCTGTTTTCAGGATAATCAAATAGAATGGTGTGGCATTAAAGAAGTTGCCTTTTCCACTTCTCTGTAAAAAAAAAAAAAAGACAAAAAAAGGAAACAAGTAAACTTCTCATGTTAAATTTACATAATTATGCAGGTTTTCCTTTTAAAGACAATGTATCTCATAATCTTTCTGGAGCATGAGGGGTTTAAATGCTGTGAAGAATTTTGACAACTGTCAGGCACCGGTTATATCAAAGCCATCGTCTGCTGCTCATCTGGTAGCTAAGATCCTGAGAGAGATTTTTTGGCAACACTGATCCAAGAACAGGCATTTAGATGAGAGCAAGGGTTACTGTAGTGTTATTAAAGTGTGTATGCTTGTTTTGTGTTCACATGGCCAGGTTTTGGCAGTGTTGGGGCGCGGGGGGGTGGGGGGAGGCTTCTGTGAGAAGTTGCTGGAAGGTTCCCCCATGTCCTGCCAATGCCAGCTGTATCCAGGATGGAACCTGCTGGCCAAGGACAACCCCATCATGTTATCCTATACCTGGGATAACAGATATGAGAAGAGAGAAAATGTTATTGCACAGATTTAATTGCAGCCAGAGAAGAGTGGAGTGAGCACATGTGAGGGGAACAGCCCTGCAGACACCCAGGGCAGTGCAGAAGGAGGGGCAGGAGCTGCTCCAGGCTCTGGAGCTCAGATCCCCCTGCAGCCCCTGGAGCAGCCCATGGTGAGGCAGCTGTGCCCCTGCAGCCCAGGGAGGGCACGGGGGAGCAGAGATCCACCTGCAGCCCCTGGAGGAGCCCAGGATGGAGCAGGGGGATGCCCAAAGGAGGCTGTGACCCCATGGAAAGCCTGTGCTGGAGCAGGATCCTGGCGAGACTCGTAGAGAGAGGAGCCCAGGCTGGAGCAGGTTTGCTGGCAGGATTTGTGACCCCATGGGGGACACTGGAGCCAGCTGTTCCTGAAGGACTGACCCCATGGAAAAGTGACCCACTTTGGAGCAGCTTGTGGGTAACTGCTGCCCATGGGATGGCTCACTCTGGAGAAGTTCGTGGGGAACTGTCTGCTGTGGGAAGAACCTCACACTGGAGCAGGGGAAGGACTCCAACTCCTCTCCTTGAGCAGCAGCAGGAACAACGTGTGATGAGCTGATCATAAGCCCCATTCCTTGTCTCTCGGGGCTCCTGGGGGAGCCTGAGAAGACGTGGAGGGAAGGTGTTTTTAAGATTTATTTTATTGCTCATTATCCTGCTCTCATTTTGCTAGTAATACATTGAGTTCATATTCCCAAACTGAGTCAGTTTTGCCCATCTCAGTAATCGATTTTTGATCTCTCCCTGTCCTATCTCAACTCATGAATCTTTCTTTTACACTTTCTCTCCCATGTCCAGGTGAGAAGGGGAGTGAGACAATGGCTTTGGTGGGTGCCTGGCACACAGACAGGGTCAACCCACTCAAATGCTCTACTGAAACCTTAAGCAATATAATTAGAAGCTGTTTGAGGAAAAAGAAATATTTTTCAGTATGTTTTTGAGGAACTTTCAGAAAAAATGAAGGCATATTGCAATGCAGAAAGAGAAGGACCTTTCCAAGTATGGTGGTAGAGAGGGGCAGTTAATTCTAATACTATTAGAAGGTGCAAGTTTAAAAGTCATTTAAGAGTGAATGAAAAGACACACTTGAGGACCTGAAAGATCTTTCTACAGGAAAAAAAAAAGTTTGGATTCATATGAAATACATCCAAAATTCTAATTAAATCCATGTGGAAGTAAAGGATATCACAGAAAATAGTCAAAGTAAGAATTAGAGTTTGATTTTCAAAATTAAATTTTTTATACTTCTTGTCCCAAAGATTGGAGGATAAATCTAGAAAACAGAAACAAAACCTGGACTCAATATTTGTAAAATAAGGATATTATAAGCCCTAAGATGGTGCTCAGCTAATAAAGGATTCCTGAAATCAACTTAAGGTCCTGGAAGAGCTGTGTCTTTCATCTGGTGTGTATCAGGAGCTTGGCTGCTTGCCACTATTCAAGAATTCTTTACAGTTTATAGGTAATAGGAGGAACATAATTCATTTGATCTCTTTGTTGGCCTCTGCCTAACATGGTATTTGTGTGCTCCTTCCTATTAAAGACCCATTATTGTCTCAGCCTTTTCCCTTTGTTATACTGTCAAGCTCCATCAGCAAACAGCCACAGCAAAACTAAGGAGAATAAATTCTGTAGTCTACCCCTCTTCACGTGTTTATGCCTTGCAGGTACATCAGTATCCAGAGGTTGCAAAAAGTAACAAAAACTGTCTTACAGCCACACAGAAACTTATGTTGCTCTGCAAACTTGAGTCTAACACAGGTGTTCTGATCCTCAGGGCTTTTTGTGGCAGAACTCTGAGCCTGATCTTATGGAAGGAAAAAATATCTTGGACTTGAGAGCTAACCAGATGTGTCTACCATTTGAGTTTGTTTGTTTGCTTGTTTGCCATGAGAAAATCAAAAGATTTTAATAAGAAAATTTGTTTTCACTACTTTTTTTTTTTCTTACAGGCAGCAAATTAAACCTAAATGATATCATTCTCACGTCCTGGAGCCCTAGAAAGGCATAGTCACTAAGAAAATGGTGAAACTTCACATCAGTGGAGCTCAGGTTTGGAAGTAAGGTTGCAGGGTAGTTGTTTAAGTAGTGTTTTAAAATGTGGTTTTTTAAGTTCTGTTTTAAAATGTTCTGTTTAACTTTTATTGTGAATTAATATGTCATAATGTATGAATGTACACATATGTAGACATTTGACTACAAATTTAACAATCTTTAGAAATAAAATATCTCAGCAGAGATTTGTGGACATAATAGAGTCAAATTTGGAAGGTGGGTGTGTTTGTTAGTGTCCTAGTTTGGACAAATTTGGAGGAGAATATCCTCTGATAGAAGTCAGGTCACAACCACCCCTCCCCTCCCAGGTTCGGGAAAAATTTTCCTCAAAGGAAAGTGAAAGAGATAACAAGCTATTTATTTAACAAACACACAGGTGGGGAATAATAATGCTAAATAATGAGATCCCTCTCTCTGTGGAGAGAAAACCTGAGAAGATTTCAGAGATCCTCTGTAGGTGCGGTCTCTCCTCCTCGGAGCTGGTCGGCGAGGGGCCACCCCCCCCCGGGCCTCCGGGAAAATTCTCCTGATGTGTTCAGATGTTGTTGAAACAGTCCAGAAGAGAAGAAAAGAGCAAAAAAACCCAAAAATCCTAGGAAAACGAAATTCAACCCTCCGTCTCTCGCTGGGAGAAAAAAGAGCTGAAAAAAAACCAAGGGTACCGCTGAAGCCGAGGAGTGTATCTCAGTGTCCTTGAAACAACTGCTTTGAAAAGTTTGTTTTCTGTCCTTCTCAGGCTCCGTTTAAAGACACAGACAAGATTGGTGGGCATAGGGTAGTGATAGGGGATACACATTATAAAGTCACCCCAAGACAGCTGATGAGGCTGACAGCTGGTCTGGGGGCCTCACAGAGCCAGACCTGAAACCGATCAGAATTTAGCCATGAGAATATTACTGTGAAATTCTGCAGCTTCAGTGAAACCCACAGAGAAGGCCAAGAAGATAATCAGTGAGAGAAGATTTCCTGGACACAAGGAGAGGATGTCCTTGTTGTGGTACATCGAGACTGTACCAGGAAGAAGATGTGGATAATCTGTAGCAGCTACACTTTTGCTTGTATAGCTAATTGTTTTATTACCTGAATGGTCATTGTTTGTTAGACAGCCTTGTCATTGTTTGCTAAGCAGCCAATCTCAACAAGCCACAGCAATTGTAAAGAGGTATGAGAATAGCAGTAGAGAAAATAAAAAACCTTTCTATCTCTCTCGACTTTGGACTATGACAAGTGTGTGCTTTTATGTCCACCTCGACAAAGCCACAGCTAGCATTTTAATTGCACTTGGCATCAAGACCAGTACATAATATGTATTTATTTTGTACAGAGAAATATGGTTCTTAAGCCCAAAACTCTGAGATTTAAAGAATTTTGAAAATTCATTTCTTTTCAGAACAATGAAAACTACACTTGATATGAAAACTGATACTAAAGCATGGAAACATATTGTTAATCTGATACACAATACTGCCTTGTAGGATTCTTTGACAAATTTGACTCCAATAAGGCATATTAAGCATTTCAATGCAAAGAACGAGGATTCTGATTTTGGTGGTTCTTTTTGTTAGTTTGTTTTTTTTCGTGTTGCTGTTTTTTATGCTGAAGCTGAGCTTATTATGGTCAAACAACTAATGATACAATGAAGCCTACAGTGATGGATTTTTTCAATCATGGTTAATTAACAACATTATAAAATTACTGCACTGCTTTGCTTTTCATGCTATGCAGAGGTTAGATTAGCACTTTTCCTAACACATATGCTTATTGATCTTACAATATTTTGTAAGAATAGCATCTTTAAACTGATTAACAGACTAACTACTGACAGACTGCAGTGTCTGGTGTCTTTGGTAGCAGCAGATCTTGAATCGATTGCAGTGGGAGTGACAAGTGGGATATTTGTAATCTTTTACAACACAGGTCCGTAGGAAATTTCCAAATAAAGGCACTTGCATACTTGTCTAGCTCGTAATCCACTTGGCACTGTTTAAATGAGAGAGTTTATTTCAGGTTTCTAAAGCATAGTGATATCTTTCATACAGGTTTCCAAGTGTTTCCAGTGCTGTTTTACATATGAAACTGGTTATTGTAAAGAGATTGAAAGCTGTCAAAGTAAGTAGTTTGATCGGAAATCAAGCACAGGTATGCACGGAATGCCAACAGAAACTTTTAGGCAAAAAGAGATTACTGTTCTGACAGCAGTATATTATATTCATTTTTGTATTGTTTCTTGCAAACAACTCTTCAGCCCATCATGTAGATGAGTCCAAGACTCTGTTACTCTAAAGGTTGCTAAATATTTCTCTATTCAACATGGGAAACAACATGTCAGGTGAGAGATTTACCTAGACAAACCCCTGAATCTTCTCCATGAAACATTTCACTAATGATTTTAAAGGAAATGGCTTTGTTTTCTTACCATTGTTGAGCAAAATTATACACTTAGTTCTGATTATTTTTAATTACAACAGATTCAAGGACTGAAGTACTCCATTCTGTTCAACCAGCAGTATACCAATAAACAACTTGATTTCTAGAAAAAACAATTTCACGATGAAAAATAATCCATGACACTAGAAAAGCTTAAGGCAGAGAAATTCAAATTTATTCTGTTTGGTGTTTCCCGGGTGAAGCTAAAGCTAATCTTAGGTTTACTCAGTATTGACAGTGAAGTGGAAAGCATATGAATGACTGATCAAAGATAAAATTCAAGAGTCTATCTGCTCCTTTTTATCCTTTTTTTTTTTTTTTTTTTTTTTTTTTAAACTTTTTTTCATTGGTTAAGGGGGNNTTTTTTTACTGATACACTATTTGACATGGTTCAGAGTGAAAATCCACACGCTTAAAGTGAAGTTCAGGAAATTGTCTTCAAGTAGAAGGACTTTGGGGATGCAGGCATTATCATCATCTGTAAATTTTCAGGTAACAAATGAAATGAGAGAAAGTTTATTAATTTTTTTTAAGCAGTAAAAATTGAAATTGAAAGAATCATCTTTTTTTTCTAGAAACCAATATTACAAGAATGACTTGAAAAGGAACAGAGTGGCAAAACATTAAAAGTCAGAAATTCTGACAATACCACTAGATTGTGATCTATCCCTGAGGGCATTCAGATATAGATCAGAAATAAAAGAAAAAAATGTGTCTCTTAATGTTGATTGCCTGTGTTTATTGTGACTACATTGGGCTTGACATGCACTGGTAGTAGGTGTAAATCCATATTGTATGAGGTCTTGAAACAATAATGTGGACAGATTCAAGACAAGCAGAGTCTTTGGGAACACAAGAAGCATAAAAGGTCGATAAATGAATGACCTGTGGAGGAGAATTGATAGAATAACCTTTCTGGTGAAAAATAGGAAGCCTGAAAGAAAAAACAGAGACAGGAATGCTGAGAAGAACAACATTCTCCATACTCACAATGTTCCTTTGATTCACTAGCCAGATATTTAAATATGCGCTTGGTATGTTCACTACATCTTTTCATAATAGCTGCAGTAAATAGGATGAAAAGTGATAATCTTATTGTGTAATAAGGGTATTTGGGTTTCAGAGACATTTCTAATGGGATAGTGAGGCAATTTATTTCAGAAAATGAGTAATTTCTCACTCTGGAAGACTTTAATGTAAGGCTAAGTAAATATTGTTCAATTTACTTGCATGGATTTGTGGTGTGGGGCAAGGATGAAAAAGATGACCTCTTCAGAGCTCCTCTAATTCTATTTATATGGTATTTCTTATTATATTCATGCTTAAAATTTTCCTTCCTAACAAAAGAACTGGAAGGTGAATCAATTTAAAATAAACCTACATTCATTCTCACAGAACACATGTTCATATGGAGTAAGGCTTTAAGATCTCTAAGATTTTCACATTCTGAATATCAGTCTTGCATTTGAAAGTGTAGAAGCATTATCTGTGAGTGTAATTAAAATTCAACAGAAATCCATAAATGGCCCAAAATCATTAGTATTTCTAGACAGTTAGGATCATAAATCATTTGTAAAACTTTATTGGAAACCCAGAGAAAATAGCTTTTCCCTTTGAAATAGTCTAAGACATGACCTTCAATGTTTCTGTTCTGTATGGAGTTAGAGTAATCACTTGTAGGAATTTTAAAGTTAATGTTATATGAGTGTTCTCAAGAACGTGACAAACTGCCCCTGTTTCTCAAACCTCTGTACAGCAGGCACAGCATCAGTCGTGTTGTTTGACCTGGGATAACCAAAGGGGAGCTGTTTTTCGTGACAAACCTTTCTTTGACAAGACCAAAACCAAAATGCTCTTTTACTCTCTGGACTCTGAAGTAGTTTCACATTTTCTGTTGAAAGTCAGTCTTGCATCTTTCCTCCTTTCATTTGCTTTTCCTTCAAGAAATACTGATAAGATTAGATTAAAATGCATTTCAGCAGGGGCAGGGGACACTATCTTGCCTGATGCGAGGGACAGCAACAGGAACTTCAGAACAAAAGGCATATATTAAACAGCTGAGGAGCCAGCTTCAAGGTGTGAGGTTGTCAAGTGTCCAATCAACTACACTATGTGTGACACAATGAGTCCTCCCACAGATGAGTAATTTGCAGAATAGAAAAGGGATGGGGATTATTGAAGGAAGTCAGGGTGATTGTGGCAGGTGGGTGATTGAACCTCTGGGTATTTCTGGCAGGAATCTGAATTCCAAAAACACAGAGATGCTTCTGTAGTGTGTTGGAGGTCCCTTAGCAACATGATTCAGAGGTGTTCAGCATATTTGAGACTGAATATATTAAACACGCTAATGTAAAATTTAAGTTTAGAATTTTTTTTAGGTCCCCTAGCAATTACGTTATTATGCTAGCTTTTGTCAGAATTGATCAAGTTAAGCTAGTGTGCCAAATGCATTTTTTTCCTCAGGAGCAGGTGGAATCAGTTCTCCAGTGCTGTGCAATGATTTCTGCATTAGCACTCTTTCCTGTCAGAGCAGCACTTCAGCAATTCAGCAAGTTGGCCTTTTATGCCTTTTTATGAAGGATGTTTTTTTTTACATTTCCTCCCTCTGCTGTATCCAATATGTAAACATGAGGGACGAAAGATTGGTCAGTGTTTCCATAATGGCATGGACCTCAGTGGGCTCATGCATATTCACTTATTACTAGATGGTTCATATGCCTTTAACCCATCACTTAATGGAGCACAGATCAGTCAAGATTTGCATTTTGCTTGCTATTCAAGTTTTCAAACTCATGAGGTCCCTGCCTAATGGCAAGAATATTTATCCAGGTTAATTGATAAAATCTCCTCAACATAAAGTGCTCTAGGAAACAATTTCAGAACACTTACATGTTGTATTAACATCTCATTATTTTATTCAACAACCCCAGAGCAAGTGGGGATGTAGGATGAATGTGTTTTCTAATGGCATTTTCTCCAGAAAAAAATCTCATCTACATCTCTTCTAAGACATCTGTATGTTCTTTTTCTTAAGACCTAAGCATCCTTAAAGATCTTTTCAGCCTTAACCAACAAAATAGGAATCCAAACAAAGCAGTTGCTAGATTTTGAATACTGAGTGGTTTAACTGTTGTTTTTTACAGTGAGTTTTAATAGAAAATTAAAAAAAAAAAAAAAGAAGAGGAAAAATCAGCAGAATTGCCATAAAGTCATAAGCAATATGTAAGGAGCAATAGAACCAAATTTCTTAAATAAATTATTCATTATAAGTTGTACTCCAAGCTTTTTTCCCACCTTTGCAGTTACACTTTTTTTTCCCTAAGGACAGCTTTCTATGAATTTACGTAGTGATAAATGTGTCTTTAAAGCAGTGAGGCAGACATAAAATAGATGGTTGGAATTTGCTGTGGAGTGTCACACACTGTAAAAATGCCAGTATCTCAGGTTAAATAGTTGTATTTAGTACAGTTTGTTCCTTTTATCTGTAAAATATTTATGTTGGTGATTTTTCCCCTATATTAATAAGTGTTTCAAGCTGAGTAATTTCAAATCATCTCAATATTAATTTTTATTAGCAGCAGACTGAAAGTAAACCCTTGTACTTTACTGCTCTGTTGGGAGAAGGAAGACTAATTGATGTTATTGTAAATGGGAATAAAGCTAAATACTTCTCCTGCAGTGCTGAATTGAATGAAATTAGGGCAGAGGAGGCTGTTTGTCAATAGCAAGTTATGATGAAAACCAATTAGCACAAACCCTGTGTTATAAATAGGAATGCAGTATCACCTTTTCAAGCTATGGACAAATGTCTGAAATTTAGGAGGATATGTCTGTCCAACGTGTTTATTACTACAATGTAATAATATTTAATAAACTGCTGAAGTTAGATAAACATGAGTGTGTCTTTAAAGCAATATTCTAAGTGTTTAATCCTCATCAACAAACATTTAATTCTGCTCTTTCAGACAGAAAAGAGCTGTCAGTATTTTTCTTGTTTGTCTTAAAAGATGAGGAAGTGGCTTTCTATTTGGATGTCTTACTCATCTTCCTCCTCTAGCATAATTCCCTTTTGTAGCCTCTTCCATTTCCTAAACTCCTTCCCCACGTTCCAGCTCTAAACAAAAGAAAAAACAGACTTGCCACTTCTCTATGACAAACACAACAGCTGGGAAAAAAAAAAATCTGACTCATTCTTTTCTATCATGTATACATTATGTTCACTAATATTTTTATATATAAATATCTTTTGCTTACGTTGGCTTTTACGTCGTGCCTGCAGCCACTCACTGTCCTGACATTTTAATGTCAGCCAAATGTTTGCTGCCAGGTATGGGAACAAAATCTGTTCAGGAGAAGGTTGCTGTGTTGATGGGAGACTACCAGAAAAACCCAGCTGTTCTAAGCAGTGGTTTTGATATCCTTATTAGTTTTATCTACTGTATCAATAATGAACACATGAGAATGGTTTTAATGAAAATTAAATTCTAATCGCAGCTGGGATTAACTGACCTACCTGTCTGTTCCTGCTGAAATTCAATATTTAGATACCATATTATTATATGCAGCATTTCCTGTTTACGTCCTACTTTATGCCCTGATGAACAAACCCTTCTGAGTTCTGAGGTTTCCATCCAGACATAAATACAGGCACCCTGCCCTGACACCACAGAGCTGCTTGCAGCAGGGTTGGCTCAGAAGTCCCCCAGGACAGTGGCAGATCCTGACTCTGGAGGACTTCTCAGAGTGCAGTGACTCTCTCTCTGCCCTCTTTTGCTGTGTAGCTGAAACCAGACATCATACTTGGATTTTTCAGTGTTTTCCCAGGACCTGTTCATGTGAGTATTCCTTAAGCAAGAGGTGGTGGTTTTAGTAGTCCATGATGGTTTTAGTGTTATTCTGTATTTAAACTTTTTTCATTACAAGATCAATTATACTGCCCACAATTTCAAGCATCAAAAATTTTCCTAATTTAGTCGTCACTTTTCTAAATATTGGGTTTTTTTGAACTGGTGCAGTTTCTATTCCATCCACCGTGCCCTAAGTTTTTATTAGGAGGGAAAATGAGTATTCATGTTCTGTTCACCGTCTACATTCTAGTTATTATTATAATCATATCTAGGTATCTGTTCTTTATAATATTTTCTTAGCCCACCAAGCTACCTTTCTAAACTATATGTGACCTTCTATACCGTTTTGTCTCCTTAATTTTCTTTAAATCACGTCCTCCATCAGCCAATGATTTTTTTCCTCTCTCCTTCAACTTTTAATTCTGAAGTATTCCTAAGTAATACCATATGCTTATTCTCTGTGAAATTATTGGAAGAGTGGACAGCTGAAGGTGTCTGACTTCCAAAATACTTTATTAGTTGCTTGTCCTGCTTCCATTTCCATCTCTCCTTAATAGTTACCTCTGTCATGAAAGCCCAGCACTTTCCAAAGAAAAACAAGCTTTGCTCTCCGCTCTTTTTGTGGTAGATTATTTTTGGTCCCCAAAAATATTGAATAGCAGTTAAGGCTGGGCAAGTATCTTACTACTTATCATGTTCTTTAAATAGAACAGATATTTTAAGAACAAAATCAGAAATTGGTGAAGAGCTGCCGTGTTTTGTTGTGAGTTTTCACTGAATAATTTCATTGTGAGATTTTCACCCTGAATTTGTTCACCAGCTTGGTAAGATAAATCACTTGATATCAGTATGAAATACTTTTAAAAATTTGGTTTTCTTCCTTACATCTTTTCTGGATGAATAAATATTTCCCCCTCCCCTCAGTCCCCAACTCCTTCAGAAATTGTGTGTGGAAAAAGATGGAAAAAAACAAAGTAACTTTTTTTTTTTTTTCCCAAAGTATCTGGTTTATTTCTGCAAATAATTGATGTAAAGTGAACTAAAATGAGTATTGATCTGGGGACAAATCTAGCCTTAGAAAACTTCTGTCTTTGCAGTAAGTATCCTAAAGAATAAAGAAGAATAAAGGCTCTTAAAAGTTGTTACTTGTTTCACTTGTAATGGTAATAAGTGTAAAACTAGCAGACTTGATAAACATAGGATGCATATTTAACCCCAAGGTGAAAAGAAGGTTGTCTGGTTTGTTTTAAGATTCAAGCAAGTACTACGTAGAATAACGAGCTTCATAATAAAGAAATTTGATCCATTTTATTTTGCTGGAGTATCTGATCTATTTGCTCAATGACACTGCAACCCCAGAGGTACCAGACCTCTTGAGCCTCACAAAACTGCTGCTGTCCAGGAAGGGAAACAGAGAACGATACAGAGCTGGGAGGGGGCAGAGAGAGATTTTTATTGGAAGCTGTTAAAGTGGTTGCTATGAGACCTTCTCCAGCTAACACAGGCACAGCAGTGAGTGTGAGGCTGATAAATCATAGCTCTTGCATTATACCTTCCCTTTCTGCCTTTTTTTCTCCCCTAACACAGCTTTTATAGTTGTTTAAGATCAGAGAAAACACCTGCCAGTTGCTTTTTCTTCTGTTTCGCTCCCTTCTGCTGCCTCGTGCAAGATGGAGCTAGAAAATGCAATGATCAGCTCCTCGAGCAGTTCTTCAGCAGGCTCCAGAGAGTACAAGGTGGTGATGCTGGGAGCAGGGGGAGTTGGCAAAAGCGGTAAGTTTCAGCAACAATATTTTGGGGGAGAAGGGGTGAATTGGGAGCGTAAAGTTCACAGGACAGAGGCATTGTTTAATGAGGGATTTCGTTCCCCTTTCTCTTGCATATGGCTTGGATAAAAGACTATAGTTCGTGACTGGGGCAATGAGTCAGCTTAATTTGTTACAGACTGAAGGGCTGCAAGGCTTTTTAATTGGTTATTTGTGTAGAACCGACCTTGGGTCTGCTGTGTGTGAGGAGAGAGCAGTCAGACTGCTGCTGTGAGTTTAACAGAAAGTGCCCCTGTCACTCTCCCTCTTGGTGAGGGGTGGTGGTTTGCTGGACAGCGTGGATGTAACTTGTTGGCCTGATGGTCCTTGTTCTCAGGCAGAAATTAAACTAACTGCAAAGTCAGATGTACAGTGCAGAGTGTGGGGGATGCCTGCAGTGACTCTGTTTTCTTCTCCATGTATTTTTTTTTTTTTTTT
>VZTI01005554.1:232511-255954 GCA_013397865.1 Struthidea cinerea
AACATGCTCAAAATGACAATTGGCTATGATATTTTATGGTGAGGAAGGGGTTAGGAAAAAGTCAAAAGAGAAGGTATAAAAGAAACAATCCAAGCAGTTGGTATGGGAAATGTTAACAGACGTCAACAACCAAGAGTAGAGAACAAGACAATGGAAAGAAAAAGACACATAGAAAAAGGTTGAGAAAACAGAAAACTAGAAACAGATGAGTAAAGCAATGATAAGGGAGTAAAGGGATAGAAGGAAAATGCAGCAATTTGTGCTTCTAAGAGCATTGGTTTCAGATGCTGTTTTTCCACTGCAGTAATCCTACCTGGTGCTAGTAGTCCATGGTCGTATCCCAACACCTGCTCCACATACTGGTGGCCAAAATGTACACAGAGGTCATGTTAGGGAATCATTCTCCTGCCTCTGTGACTTCTTATCCCATGTTTCTCACACACTGGCTCTCTGGAGTAGGAAGCTGGAGAGGTATCATCACAGCTGTAGACTGGTGTGGGTCGATATCTTCTGCCAGGGAACAAGCCATAGGACAAGAGAAAATGGCCTCAAGTTTTGCCAGGGGAGGTTTAGGTTGAAAACTAGGAGATATTTCCTCAGTGAAAGGATGTTCAGGCATTGCAACAGGCTGTCCAGGGCACTGATGTATTCACCACCTCTGGAAGTATTAAAAGAACTTGTGCCTGTGGAGGTTAGGGACACGGTTTTGTGATGATCGTGTCAGCGTTGAGTTAATGGCTGATCCAGATGGTTATTTTATTTTATTTTATTTATATTTTCCCTATGATTCTGTGATTCTAAATCTTCTCAGCACAGCTCTTTTTTGCTCTCCTCAGCTGTGTTCAAGGCTGTGTAAATCTAACATTAATATAAATTTATGGGGTGCTAGGCAAAGCGATGCTTCTCGTGTGTGGTTTTCTGACAACCACCAAGAACACAGAGGAGTCTGTGGGCCCCAGTCTTAGCAATATGTAACACCCTGTGAAATCAGTGGGAGGCACAGAATTTGTCAGACTCTTCTGTGTTCTTTGAAGAACTAGATTCCTCCACACACAAAAATCTTCAGTGGAATAATGAATCACAGTGGTGCTAGAGGGATATCTCCTTTGGTACCAGGAATTAAAATTCTGTTTTCCTCAATCTGGGAAAAACTGACAAGATGCAAAACAAATATACGTGGAGTTCTATATGTTTTCTCTTAATCTTTGTGACCCAGCTCTTACCTTTGCTCTCACTCTCCAGTTTTTACTGCTCATAATGATATAAACAAATATCTACTTCACTATAATAAATTTTGAACAAGTGGCAGTAGGAGGAAAAATCAAAACAAAAAAACCAGTGACTATAAACAGATTTAAATACACGTATCCCTGAAACATGCTCATGTAAGGTTTATTTAAGTGTAAAGTAACACACATTTTCACTCTTTAAGGAAAATAGTTGTTAGTGCCAATAAGAATTTATAGAAAGCTGTGTAAAACCCAGTGAGATAACCACTTGTGCTGATTGACAGTGACAGAATATTTAAAGAATAGGATTACTTGGTGATTTAAAGCTTTTATTCCTCAGTTTCATTTACCTAAAAATAACTATGGATCAAAATGGTTTGCGAAGCTGCATTTTATATTTCTAAAGCATCACTGTACATACTGGACAAGGCTTAGTTCATTAAGTTTTAAACCAGTTTTGTGTGTTAGGATATTTCAGGGAGGTGTAATTCAAATCCATTTTCAAGCTTGCGAATAAGATGCCTTTCTGATTGGCTGTAGGTAGGAAAACGCAGAAATTGAAATTTTTATTCCAAGAAATTGCTAATTGGTCCCTTTCTGATTCTGAGCATCACAAATGAAGTTGGTAAAAATCATAGGCAGTGAGTACTTTACAGGGCTGGAACTCTTGGGAATATCTTTAACACCACTGATGTTAATTTAGTCACAACAAAAAGCAGAATGTGGATTGGGAACAGATGAGATATGTTGTAGTCGACGTGTTTGCTCAGGAAATGACCTAGGTAGACAGAATAACCAGTTTTCACTATGATGAAAGTTTCTGAGGGAATCAATTGTTTCCCTGGCTCACAGTCAAAGTTCAATTCCATGGACAAATACCATGAATAATTCTTTTCAGGTTTAGTGCATCACAAGCTGCTAAAAAATCATTAAGAAGTTGGTGATAGAATTACTTGCTTCTGAGTACTAATTCCTTCCACTCACTTTTTATCTCTTCTTGCAGGCTCTCCCTTTAAATATATGGTAGAATTTATGAGAGAAGTAGGAAATGTAAAATACCACCTGTTTATGTTAGTAAATGGTGTGGAGCCCATGCTATCTGTCAAAGTTCCTTTTATTTTCCCCATAAACTTACTGTATTTCCTGCCAATAAAATATTTTACCAGGAATATGGCAAAGTGGAAGGGCTTGGATTTGCAATTTATTGTGAAAGGGTTTTCTGTTCCCATTTTATTTTATTTTATTTTATTTTATTTATATGCCTAATTTATTTCTATATTTATATTAATCTCAGAATGTCTAACGTGTGATGAATTTCTCACAATGGCACAGTCTTTAAAAGTTACCTATCTTCAGAACCCTCTCTAGTTAAGCTGACAAACAAATACTTATTTGTTTACTTAGCGGAAAACCAAGATAGGATGGGCCTTATTTGTTCTGTCAGTGTCTTATGTGTCATATCTGTTCAGCTCAGTGATTACTGTCAGTATTGTGGCATTTAAAAGAAGACCTGAAGACAGTGGAAATGCAATTTGTGTTCTGTGCTGCCTCACGCATCACAAAGAAAACTGGCAGCTTGACCTTAGCTGTAGAGCAGAAAGATTACAGCTCTTTTTTTGTACACTGTGAGTTCCAGCCAAATGAATGCATCTTTAATGGGGAAGTCACTCACTCCAGAGTAGGTGGGGAGGGGAGGGAAACAGGAAAACATTGTGCAGCTGAAGAAATAAAAAAAAATCTGCATTTGTTCCCTACTCTGTCTTTGAAATTACCATGGAATGCCTTGACCCCTATTTTCTGCCCTACCCACTGAAATATCTGAATTAAAATGGTTAAAGCAGTGCATGGTTAAGTGGAATGGAGCAGAGAGAGGGAAAGATGCAGGAATTGCCCCTGTAATTTCTGTAGATTTGAAGAAAAGCATCAAATAATGTGCAGCTAATATTATAACACAGTTTATAACAAAATTAAAAAGGCGATGAACCTCAAGAGTGCTTCATGTTTGATACATTATGGAAGAGAACAGCTAACTGGATTAATATTTCTGGGCTACAGGAGAGTTTCTGAAGTTTAAAACCTTAGCCTGTGGTTAAGCAATTACAGTGGATTGATCACAGCCAACAGCAATTATAGTGGATTGATACAGCTACTTGCTCACTCCCCAGTACTATAGGAAAGAAAGAGAAGAGGAGAGGAGAAAAGAAAAGGAAAGGAAAGGAAAAAGGAAAGGAAAGGAAAAAGGAAAGGAAAGGAAAAAGGAAAGGAAAGGAAAAAGGAAAGGAAAAAGGAAAGNAGAGAAAAGGAGAGAAGAGAAAAAAGAAGAGAAGAAAAGAAAAAAGGAAAGGAAAGGAAAAAGGAAAGGAAAGGAAAGGAAAAAGGAAAGGAAAAAGGAAAGGAAAAAGGAAAGGAAAGGAAAGGAAAGGAAAGGAAAGGAAAGGAAAGGAAAGGAAGAAAAAGCTCGTGGCTTGAGATAGCAGTTTAACAGCTGAAGCAAAAGTAAAGTGAGCACAAGCAAAGTAAAATTAAGAATTTATTTACTAATTCCAACTGGCAGGCAGACTTTTAGCCAATTTCTGAATGGCAGGGCCTCAGCAGACATGATGGCTGCTCAGGAATACAGATGCCATAACCACAAATGATCCTGTTTCCTCCTGCTTTCCTTGAGCTTTTATTCCTGAGTATGATATCACGTGATATGAATATCTCTCTGATCAGTTCAGATCAGCTGTCTCAGGTGTGCCTCCCCACAGGTTTTGACTACTCCTGCTGGAGGCAGAGTGGGAAAAAGGAAAAGCCTTGATGTAGTGCAGAACAGTTCAGCAATGACCAAAATATTGGTGAATTATCAACACTGCTTAAGTCACAGAAAGAAAACCTGCCACCATATGGGCTGCTGTGAAGAAAATTAGCTCCATCACAGCCACCTCCAGTACAGCAATTTATAGCACGAGAAGGAGTGCAGGAGACATGAGGCTTTTTTGTAGTTTGTGTCTATAATATCATTGTATTAACTACACATTGGTGCTGACATGCTCTTCTGTTTTGTTGAAATGTTGGAGGCCACAAATACTGTGGGAACCAGCATTATTTTCCTTCTCTTTCCTCCTTGTTTATAATTTGACTTGACAGAACTACCTGTTTTTTATTTGCTTCTTTGCTTTTTTTGTAGAAATTTGATAGTTCGAAACTAACTGCTGTTGGCCCAGAGGTATTTGTGCTCTACACCTTAGACATGTATGGTTTTCCTGAAGGCCATCTGAAATATTTACTGCCCTGCTGTGCTTCTGGGGAACACCACCACTGAATCCAGCTGAGCCTTATGGTCAGGTGCTGAGGTATTTGCACAGTGCTTGAATTTTTTTCCACACAGGAGGAAGTCTATGACACAGTACTTTTGCTGCAGCTGAAATGAGCATAGCACATTTACAGCATAATTACATCATCATTGGCAAGTGGTGGGTCAGCATCACCAACACTTTTTTTGCCATTTCTAAAGTACCTGTAGTTCCAAGGAGAATTAAATCACTTAGATGCCTTTCCTGGAAGGAATCTCTCCAAGCCCATAGTGGCCAGTATTGCAGTCATCCTCCACAGCAGGTCTTTAATTTCAGTTTCACGTTTCTCCATACAGCAGAGTATTTCTAGGTCTGTCTGGAATCCAGGCTGCTTTTGAAGACTGTTCAATTCAGCTGTTCTATCACAGCTCAGGAAGTCTGAGCCAGCATCAACCACATGCAGGAACCAGACACAAAGCAGCTGGGCCAGTGGAATGGGTCAGCAGCATTCCCCCTACAGTGCTGGTGCCACAGGGGACAGGTAACTCAACAGCAGTGCTGTTGCTCTCATCATCTCTGCGACACTAGATGCAGTACTCATTGTCCAGGTGCTTTTTGTTTAAACGCCTGGTCATTTCTTGGCGTTGTCAGGATTTTTGGCAAACTCTTAGGTCTGCTCAGTGGCAGGGAATGGTCATTCAGAACCCCAGCAGTGTTGACGAATGCAGCGAACAAGACTGACAGTTATTAAAGGCAGATGAAGTTTTTTCCCTCTTTCTTTCAGTTAAAATAATTTGGTAGACATAAATGCCACAAAATAGATGTATAAAAATAAAAAAAAAAATTATCTGCTTCCCTATTTCATCTGATCTAATGTAGTGCTTAAGACTGTAGTTTGTGGGTGTGTATTTCTGTGTTGTTTCCCCAGTCACCATCTTGGGTCATACTTATTTTTGAAAAATATGCATCTATTTGTTAGGTTTTGAGCATGGAAAAGACACAGAAAGCTCAAGTGAAGTCCTGTCTAATAGTCCCTAGACATCCATTAATCCTTGCCTGGATTTTAATTTTCAGTTTTTTGAGTCATAAATGTGCCTGATTAATAATCTCATCATTTACTTATAAATAAAAAGAAATTTAAGCTACATCATGTGCAGCAATCAAATCACTGGTATTGCAGAAGCTGATGCATACACTGGTTGAATTGAGAAAGATACTGCAAACATAATTTATGAGTAAATGTAAATATCTTTCTGGTCTAAACTTCCCAGTCCCCTGACACTGTAACGTGGGGCCACGTTGCTCTGATTATCTGAGGGCAAAACTTGGGTTGAAAGAATCTTAATCTTTTCTGTGATTTACATAATTTGTCTTACTTTGTGGTGTAGTGTCCATCTCTCTGCTCCTGTTTCCCAGCAGCTAAATGAGACCAGAGGTATTTGCCGTCCTTTGTATATAATAAGGCTTTCTGAATTTCAAATGCAAAATACCTTTTTAGAGCTGTTCAGTGATACATCTTTGCAGGTGCTTCAGCCACAACCTGTCATTATGTGTGGTGGCCGGTGAACATACCTTTATGTTAGGGTGACCAAAAGGCTTTTCCCAGGGTGCATGGTGCTGTGGAGTTGATCTATCCCAGTTTGAATTCCCCGGTTGGCTGCTGGCCTTGGCCCCTCGTCACTCCCCCGGGGCTCTCCCATTAGTCCCCGTTCCCTGATCCCG
The DNA here is from genome assembly GCA_013397865.1 of Struthidea cinerea. Taxonomy (NCBI): domain Eukaryota; kingdom Metazoa; phylum Chordata; class Aves; order Passeriformes; family Corcoracidae; genus Struthidea; species Struthidea cinerea. The sequence continues at coordinate 238,738 of VZTI01005554.1, forward strand.
CCTTTTCCCCGGCCCCGGGAAAAACCCAAAGTTATCCATTGTTCTCGTATTTGCCTCATGAACCTCCAGCAGTAAAGATGCAATGAACTCTCCTGCCGAAATGCAAGCAAATACCCTTCCTGACTCTTTGCTACTGACTCAACACTGAACCTGCCCAGGCACCTGTGGGAGCATGCGGGACCCCACGGAGCCAGAAAGGAACGGTATTAATTATGAGCAGCATAGTTCCGTAACTGGTACAGGTGACAAGTTCTTCAAACTCCATCCAGCAGTGCCATCTCAATAATCAAACTAAGATGTATGTGATAAACACGAAAATAAATTCTGTAAAGATGATACAACTAGGCATAATGGCTTAAGGTAAGAGAATCTACAGTACATTCTGGTAAATTAAACAATCAGTAAATTCAGAGTGTATCTCTTGAGAAAGAACTTTGAATACAGTACACAGGTTTAGATGAGATATTAGGAACAAGTTCTTGACTGTGAGGGTGGTGAGGCCCTGGCACAGGTTGCCCAGAGAAGCTGTGGCTGCCCCATCTCTGGAAGTGTCCAAGGCCAGGCTGGACAGGGCTTGGAGCACCCTGGAATAGTGGAAGGTGTGGAAGGGGGTGGAACTTTAAGGTCCCTTCCAACCCAAACTGTTCTATGATCCTATAATACTTGCTACAACTACTGGATTGTTGAGCAGATGTGGAGGCACAACCAGCTCCTTCTTGTCCATGTTTTGGGCAGGGCCCAGCTTGTTCCTCTTCCCTGGAATTTGCTCCCAAACAGAAACTCCAGGAGGCATTTTTTTTTTTTTTTTTAATACATATAGTTTGTGGCATTTATGTCTACCAAATTATTTTAACTGAAAGAAAGAGGGACAAAAAAGTTTATTTCAAACCTTGATGTACTTTAAATGTGACACATCTCTTCAGGTGTTCAAGACTCAGGCAGATCTGGAATTTGCCAGAAAGAAGCATTCAGTAATTTCAGTGGGGAGAAATTTGGATACTAAAGATAACTAATGCAGATAACATTCTGAATCTAGATGTCTAGGTTCTCTAAAGTTCATGGATTGAGGAGGACAGTATTAGACACTTAATGCTTTCTATCTGAGAGGAGCCTGGATAAGTAAGCAATTGGGATGTAAAGTTGTCAGAGGGTAAGTGGGAATAGCCATAATTCAACTGTGGGCAAGGGTGATTGATGTAATTGATGCCAAGAATTCTTGAAAATGATAAATTGAAGCATTCAGTAGCAGTTCCTATTATTGCAAAATTTAACAGTGTTTCCTCTTTTTTATATAAGACGTATATGATGGAATAACTCAAATTTGTTTTGAATATATCTTTCCTCTATTAAAACCATCCATAGCTGTGGTGAAAAGAATGGCCTTCTTTAAACTGAAAATGCATAGCATGCTCATCAGCGTGGTGTGCATCTTCCTCAGACCTTAATCCACTCGGTATGTGAGATTTTTCAGTCCCTAGCCTAAAGAGCTCGTTTCTTTTAGCTCCTGCACACTGATGAATTTAACTTTGGAGTTCCCTAACACAGTAGCCTTCAACATGCCCAGAGGCAAAGATTCCAGATACATTCCACTTTTACTAAAGCAAGTTAGATTTATGAATTTTTTATTTTCAGCGAGGCAAACAGTAAGCACTGGCTCTCCTACTGCAATCTTCTTTTCATCCATTTTGCAAGGGAAACAATTTAACTTCTACGCATGAAAAAACTGGGAATCAGTTATTTAGACAGTCTTAATTTTGTTTGCAGAAGGTACCTTCGATTTTTGTAGATATTTTACAAAATGTACATTACCATAAATAGCTTTAAGGATCTCTTAAGAAAGAAGCATCATCACAAAGTACATCTCTGCAAGGTACCTTTTTAATCTTACAGTAGCTAGGTCTTCCAGAAGTGCAGGATTGAAGGCAGCTGACAGGTTGCAAGACTTTGCTTTGCTTGCATTCAGGCAGACAATTCTTACTAGACAGTTACTTGATATTCATAGTTTCACTGAAGCAAGTTAAGTCAACAGTTTCAAAACGGTATCACCGCATTTAGAGAGTTTGGTGAACGATGAGTCAGAGCTTTGTGGAGCAGACATGTCTTCTGACATCGATATCACTTTGTCTGCTGTGCTTCTCACTTTCACTGGCACTTGTTCTTGATTGATCTCTTGTTCTGCACCACTTGATTCATCATGGTCAGCAACCCATGGGCATGAAAAATTCATCCTGAGACAACAAATACTTTGTAGCTTATGATACTTATTTCCCTTGGGTTTCAAGACAATTAATTCCTCCAGAGAGCAGAAAACTTACAGATAATAACAATTCTGGTGTTTCTGTGGTGAGAGCGAGCACAATTGGGTGTCTCCATTCTCTCGCACAAGGATGAGGTAACATGTTACACAGGTGAATTATCTAAGTAATCAAAAAGTAATTCATCTGAGTGGGTGTGCAAAGGAATGTATTTCTGCCTTGATGCTAAGTACTACTTAATACTATGTACTACATTTCCAGAAAGTTGTACAGACCTATATCAGCAATATTTTTTTTTTATTTTTTGTTAGGAGAGTTCCCTTTTTAAACTACTTATCTTACTTAGATAAATAAATTCCAACACGTCTTGGTGTTCCTACAACTTTATTTGTTATAGTGCCTACTTGTCTATGTCAAATTTGATCTCCCACAAGCATAATATCCCTGTAAAGTGTACTTCTCTCTAAACCTGCAGTCGACCTCAGCTTTTTCACCACAGCTTCCAACTAAAAGAACTGGGATAGTATTCTGCCTGTAGATACTATGGAAAATCCGAAATAAAACTGTATCAGCCATTATTAGGTCCAAGAGTTGAATATAAAACTCTTAAGTCACAGGCCAAAGTGTTATCCCTGAGATTACCTTTCCACTCTCAGAATGGGAGTCAAATTTGCACGTCACCAGACCTAGAAAATGTGATGGTTGATAAATGCTGCCTGATGCCTTTTATGTTATTTCCTGTAAGACAAAGTGGCGTCTGAAACAACCAAAGAGACAAATGAAGTGAGAACTTTGCATAAGAGACAGATGATATGTAATTTAAACTATCTAGTGGCTGACTGCAGTAATTGAGTTGAACAAATTGCTTTCCTCCGCAAGCAGTGGAGTCGTCTGGTGCAATATGTGTAAATAGCTTGTGCACATGTGATGGGGTTGGGCATGAGGTGCATAACTGAGATGAGGGGGTCCAAATCATGCACCTGCTTGTGCCTAGGCTCTCATTACCTCACCCCTTTGCTTGTGCTTCTCTCTGTTTCCGTATTGTTCAGATTAAACAGATATATCTAGTCAATTTCTTTTTTCTATTGTGCGAAAAATAGGGATTTTCTCTTTATATTTCAACTGTTGTGTTATATTACAATGTCTGTGTCACTGCAATGTAGCATATCTCTTGTTATGTTCTTTTGCCTCATACTACATCTCTAATACTTTCTGAGAACTGACATAAGTCTGATGAGAGTAATTTATTGGAAAACAATCTTTACAGTTGCTTTGTGTGTGTTCAGGGATGCAGCAGCTCCATTAGTGAACACTACAGGTCAATTCCAATGGCCTCTGACCAGTGCTGTGGTTCTAATGAGCCGTATTCCATTAAAATTTCAAAAGACTTTGTGCAGGAACACGTTTAGATGTAACTGGATAATTCTTCAGGTGACTGGATCTCCAAAAGCAGAATGATAGCGTGTCACTCTCTTATATGTGGTAGTCTCCATGAAAGGAATATCCTTAGCCATAACATTAAACTGGGTCATACAGCTTGAGGTTTCTACCAGATGACCTATACTGGAAAGTCTGGCTGTGTCTGAAGATACTTTTTCTCTGTTTGAGTCCTAGCTTTGTCAGATCATTATTTGATAGTGTCAATTCATTTTCATACTGTTTTTCATGCACCCCAGAACACGGTTTGCCCTCTCGGCAGCCAGGGCTCTCTGCTGGCTCATGCCGAACCTGTTTTTTCACCAGCACCCCCAGTTCCCTTTCGCCAGGGCTGCTACCTGGCCATTTCTCCCCAAGTTTATGCTTGTGTCCAGCATTACTCTGTCACAGATAGAGAATCTGGCATGTGCTTTTGTTGAATTGCATGGCAGTGATATTTTCCCAAAGCTCCTGTCTATGTAGATCCCTCTGCAAGGGCTCTTGTCCCTTAAGAAAGACAAGAGGGATCTTCTTACTGTGCCAAGAATTCAGTTTCTATTGCTCCTCTAGATCCCACCTTAAAAGTAAATAATAAAAATTAAATGGATCTGAGTAGCAATGTGCTGAATACCTTGCTCTACATCAGCTGTTGGACAAACCACAGGGATTTCCCTGACTTTTTTTTATATCTTTATCTGGCCAATTGTATCAGACCATTCAGTGATTAGCAAGACCTCAGGAGTGAACAAGGGAAAGCTAGAGGCCACCTAGAATGGAAGTAGCATTGGACAAAGCATTTCTGCTTGACCCTTGTCACCAAATAAAGCTACTTAGCAGATAATATACCTGGAATGAGATCAGGTGTTCAACAGCTTCAATATGTGGCTGTCCAGAAGGCTCCAAAGAAGAGAAATGCAAACCACCTAGCCTTTGCCAGATTCAAAGCAGATGAAGCCTGTATCAAATCCCATTTAATAGCACATTGATAGGGCTACAAAACTGGTGGAGAAGATTACAGTGAACAAGGTCCCTTTATGAGAGAGATTACTATTGTCAAGTGTCTTGAAATGTATAAAAATAAGCTAAAGCCCAATTTCTGTTAAATATTGTATTTTTCAAAACTGATGTGCAGTTGCTCCAAAACCAGCTCTTTGCAAAAATCAATTCAGTAATTGCAAAATGTGTAAAAACACGCTGTGCACCTGCCTTCTCTTTATCCACTTGAGAATAACAGACTATCAAAGGAAGGTAAAAAGAAACAAATTCTTGGGGTTATTTTATTCAACAACAATCTAAGGAACCAACAATGTAACAGTCCATGTTAAAAATTAAATTGGAAAGGTGACTCTTCTCTTCTGGATATTCTGTGAGTGGCTGGATCAGTCTGACTGAATGTTTGGTTGATTTTCCTTTCTGTAACATAAGGTTGTGGTTAGCAGGGCCCTCCAAAGCCAGCTGAAGATAGTGACAAGATTTTTGTTGACTTCACTGTGTCGTGAACAGAGATGCAATGCTCAAATTTTCTGTATCTAACTGCACCTGAAGTTTTACTGTATACTTATATACATAACTACCCTAAATCTTCCCTCAGTTCTCAGGGTTTTTCCCATGCAGTGATAAATACACAGCAGAATTTTACAGGATTTTGCTACCATTCTTTCCACACTGACATCAGATAGGAGTTGAGCTTCACTTTTACGTGAAATGCAGTGTTCTTCAAAATACTAATTCCTCCTTTTTTCTTTTTGGTTATACAAAAATGCTGAAGAATCTCAGATTGGTATAAGTACTTGAAAACAATGAGATTAAAATTTGCCCAGTTTGAGAATACAGAAACACAGCAAAATGCCAATTCAGTCACTGAGAATTAATTTTGATGTGTAACCTGAGGGAAGCCCACTTAATACTTTCAAAAAGTTTTAGGTTCAGATACAGAAGCCTTTCCTACTTAGAAAAGGACAGATCTCTATCTTACTATTCACACATCAAACAAACTTCTTACTTGTAATATTTAGAGGGTAAGGAGGACAGAGCAATTGCTGCCATAGATGCAAGATCTTGTTTTTGGGTTTAGGTACAAAAATATGCGGTTCACATGAAAGAAGCACTTAAGAGTGCAATCGTGCAGTTCTGTCTTGGGGGAAGGGGGTGATCCATGTCCAATACCTAAATCAATGGTTGTCCTTGTCTCAGAAAACAAACAAACAAATGAACAACAACAACAAAACAAAAAAACAAAAACAAAACCAAAAAAACCCAAAACAAAACAAAACAAAAAAACCCCAAAAAAACCCAAACAAAAAACAAACAAGCAAACAAAAACAAAAACAAAAAAAACCCAACCAAACAAACAAAAAAAACCACAGAACAACCTGGAAAGCCATCTCTATTCTCAGCATAACCAAGGCCAACAATTCCATGGAGAAAAAGAAATTAAATAGGGATTTAAACAATATTTCAATGGATAACTTCAATTAAAGTCTAATATCTGCTTTTTTTAAACCTTTCCACAGACTAATGAGCCTCATGTGTTCAAAAGAGCAATTAAAGAGCTCAGCTACAAAATAGTTTAATGACCTCCCACATTGAGAGGTTATTTAATACTAAATATTTTTTCTCCTCATCTTAATATGCAGATTTATTTAATGGAGAATAGGGCTATTTACCAAAGTGCAGGGAAAATGTCTCTGGCAGCATATAAAGAGAGCAGATCATATATGATACCATCTATTAAATTCTGATTTTGGCGTTTGACTATTTATCATACAGTAATCAAAAGCTAAGCCACAGTGAGCATTTAAAAGAATAAAATACCTAGATTATTTAGAGGAAACAAAACAGACAGTTTTTCTAAAAGCTCTTGTCTTCTTTTGTATGAACATACACTTCCAACAACTTGCATTAAAAAAAAGAGAGGCAGAGGGAGGAAAGACTGGACTAAATGGCAGCAGCAAGGAATAGCATATGGATGTCTCATTGCCATTTCTATTCCAGGTATATTTACATGTATTTATCTGCAATATTTAGTGATTGACCCCTGCACTTTTCATACATAGGTAAGCCAAGTAATGCAGGAGAAAAAAAGGGACTAATGTACTTAAGGTTTCTGCTGACAAGAAGTAACTTCTCATAGTTCTCCTAAGTCCTAATCTACTCCTCTCTGCACAGAACTGTTCTTTGGAAGATAGTTTCAAGTGACTTGATTCTGACAAAAAATGTGCAAAGTTAGAATGCAAACACCTGAAGAGTCTGAGTTACTGGGGAATATCAAGCCTGTCCTAGATGAAAAGACTTAGGTTGAGTAAATTTTATGCATTTCATTCCCTGAATGTTCCTTGAGTGATTCTTCTGTGTACACAGAGTGTTAATCCTGCATCTGACCCATTTTGAAGAAAGGGAGATACACAAAAAGGAAGATTCTCAAAAGGCATTTTTCTCAGGAACAAACAGTACCTACTGTTGAATCCCCCACTTCAGAGGTCCAAATCAAAGAACTTGAAATCAGATGAAAAATTCCTTTATTTTCAAGGGGTTTTGTGACTGTTTAAAAGAGCACTACAGTACTGCTGCATTCTTCTTTTGCATTTGCAGTGTTGACAAAGTATGACTTCTAAAATCCTTCCTGAACAGCCCCTTTGCTAAGGTAGCCCGAGTTTATGAACCATCAAAGGACTTAGATGAGAGTAAATTTCAGATCCAGTTGCCTCAGAGAAGGTCCAGAAACAGATATTTGAACAGGCACCTTACAAGAGAAACTCAATAGAAAAATCTTCAGATGTCAGGAATGGGTGTTTCTCCAGAGAAGTGAGGTAGGGTTTGGAAAGTTATAATTTGGGCATAGCAAAGGTGACATTCAGGCCTAAATTCTCTGAAAATCAAGGTGATGACTCCTGCTTAAGCTTATAATCAAAGAATACTTTATGAGAAAAAAATGTGTAAGCCTTCATGTTCTTTTAGAACCATTCTCTCCATAGGAAAACACATTCCTTCACAGTTTGTGCATATACTGAGAATTAATAATCAGATTAGGAACTCAAGAAAGCCAACAACTGAAATAATAAATAATTTATAGCACTTTTGATCTGATGCTCAATATAATAGATGGAGGTGATTCCATAGATTTTAATGAATATGGAGCAGATCCTATGTTAGTGAAGGGCTTCAGACAGGGAAGCCATCATTTAAAATTATGGGATTGGTGAAACCTTCTTTGTCAGATCAGTGCAGCATCTAAACTGAGAAAAAATGGAGCTCTGTATTTAAATAAAATGCTGGTTGTGCAAGTACGTATGACACAAAGAAAAAAGGGGCTTCCCATAAAGTACTCAGCACAATAAATGGAAATAAAATCAAGCAAGAAAAACTTTAGCTTTGCTGGATGATAACCTCTTTTACAGAATATTCTATAGAGGAGTATTTGACAGCTGATTTTTACAAGAATACTTTGTCTTTATGTTGCAAGGTAAGGGATGCATTAGCTAATCACAGCTATATTTAACAAGCAATTATTTTAAAAAAATGAATAACGTTTTTACAAATGAAATGGTCAGTGATAGCTATTACTGTGCTCTCAGGACCAGCCTGTCATTCGTAAAAATGAATCTGCTCTTTGTGAGCCAGGAGCAATCATTATTTTCAGCTGATTTCAAGCCTCTGTTTGAAAGAGCACGCTTTTAACACTCCATAGAGACTTCGCAGAAGAAAAGGCTTTAATTAACAAAAAAAACCTGCAGCTCTACTAAAACTACATTAATTGACAGTGAGCAACCCTTGAAACATAGGAAAAACAGTAATTTCCTTTCTTATGATTTACTCAAGTTTTTCTTCCTAGTCAAATATGCCATGGTTGCATTCTCGTCCTTTGATTCACATTTATCAGAGGTGCAAATAACTCCTGTAAAAATCAAGAATTTGCTAATTGCCTTTACCCAAAGCACTTCCTTTTTATTTTAGTAGAGTGGCAGAAGCTCAGACCCACTCTAAAACCTAGATTTTTTCATCAGGGACTTGAAAATCTTTTTTTCTTTGCTTTTTAGGAGCAAAGAGGATGATATTGCAGTTTCCTCTTGTTATTTTGTCTTCTCATTGATAATGTAGCTTGCTGACAGGAATGCATTATCTTCTGGCACGAGTAAGTGGCACAGAGCTCATTAACCTGGTGACTGGTATCTGGGAGCCTTTGGCCCAGACGATAACTGCGGACAGCTGCAAGCTCCTGGTGCCTGAAAGCAGCTCTGCAGACCGTGTTCTTTGCTGCTGAAGACTTCAGTGATGTGCTTTCAGTGTGCAGATCTATTGAAACAGTGCCTGAGGAGCATCTGTTGTCTTCAGGAGCCTAAATTATTTATATGTCTTTTTAATTGCGCTTTTATTTTGAAATGTCTTATCTTTACGTGCGATGTAGATATACAGAAGTGAGTTTCTTTGACTGGCAACATTTAAATGCAGTTTTAACTTTCCCAGAGCCAGCATTTCTCCAACTCTATTTTTAACTGTACCCTGTATAACAGCAAATCAATTGTAACAGGAATTATCACAATAATTGCTAAAGGGACACACCTATAAGACTCTAAAGCAATACTTGGGAATTAAACTGCATGGTTTGTAATCAGTTGTCCATAAAATGAGTATAATTATAAAATGCCGCTGTTTTGAGTAGTGTTCTGATCTTGACTTCTTCTTACACATTTTCCAAACAGAATAATGACAGGAATTCATAATTTTAAATATTCCCTGGATAGGAAATACAGAGCCACGTATCTGATATATCACATCCAAATACTGCCAAGGAATCTTCAGGAACTGAGTTTGTCTTAGCCAGTAGGTTTGCTGCTAGATGATCATAAAATCACAGAATCATAGAACCACAGAATGACCTGGGTTGGAAGAGATCTTAAAGATCATCTGGATCTAACTCCCCTGCCATGGGCAGGGACAGCTTCCACTAGACCAGGGTGCTGTCTTTAGATATTCTTCTTAGAGTGAAGATTCTTAACACACATTAACAATAAAAAAAACAAAAAACAAAAAAACACTACTCACTTACTTGTGGGAGAGAAAGCTAAATGAATGCATGAAAATTTGTTTGATGGTTTTACAGCTCTCAAGAGAAATGCGCTGTTTATCTTCATGGTAGACTTTTAGGAAGGAACTGGGAAAAATCTTACAATAGTCTTTAACTGGTCTTTTAAATCTCAACTATGCTCTTGATAGCAAATACATATATTTTTAAAATAAAATATATCTTATATAAATTTTCTTTGCAGACATTTTTGAAAGACATGTACATTGTTAAAATTATATGATATTGCAGATGAGTCAAAATCTCCCTGTTTTGAGTCATTTAACCTCTCATCCTCATAACCAGCAATTTCTTTGTATTCCAGAAACTGGCCTTTTTTAGGTATGTTATGACGGTTTTAGCCATCTTGTGATGTGTGTGGAGGTATTTGCTCATATTTTCAAGCCTTGGCCACTAAAACTCTGCAATTATCCTCAGCTTGTGAAGCTCAGTGGTACTGAAGGTTTTACATCTCTGATGTTTCATAGCTTGCCTTGTAATAAAAATGGTCATGTAGTTTTTAATAGCATTGCACTTTGCAACAATCAGATCAAAACCTAGAAGGAGCAGGCAGGAATAATTTTGTAAAATTGTCTCTCTATAGTCTCATGAATCTTTCACTCTATTTTCCTCCTTCTGAGACGTTCTGAAGGAGCATCACTAACCCAGACTAATAATGTGCTAAGATGGGGACAGACTGTAATTACACAGTGAGAAACACCGGGGCAGAAAATGTAAAGTAAATCAGCTTACAGAGAGTAGCGTTCTTTGCTGAGCACAGAAGGAACGTGTCTGTTTTGTTCACTCAGAAAGGGGAAATTCATCCATTCTCAAGGAAGAGAGAGGAAAGGAATCTCAGCTGTGTGCAGCACACTGAACAGGGCAGATATTCCCAAGCCCAGATCCTGCTTTGCCTGATCTAGCAGCCAACAACATTGTCTTGTAACCTTTCCCAAACAGTAACCATTATATGTGCTAGAGTGCATTTGGGCTCCATAACTCTTATTTCTTCATTTACTTCTTGCACTTCACTGTTTATGCTGTGCGAACTCCAGAGTGGCATATTTTCAGCTTGGGCACTTATCCAAGACACATGCCCATTTATCTTTGCATATGCTGAGCTGCTAATACACAGGGAAAGCGTTCCCTTAGTTTGTTTGTGAATTTCTTTGTTTTCCAGTTTGGTCTCCTCCTCCCAGTATAGCACACCACGTTCTGTATCTGTAATTCAGATAGCCCCAGGGCCCAATCACATTGATAGCACACACAATAAAACTGACAGTCGGAGACAAATGCTGACCCATCAAACACAGCATGGCCAATGATTCTACATATGCCAATCAATTGGATCAATGTGAAATGGTTCTATATATCTCCTTTTTTTTATTTTCCATTGACTGATGTGCTACATCGTGAGAGAGTAATGATGGAGGGTAAAATGAATCGTCATTGGCATATGTCACCTTGCACTGCTATTTTAAATATTGAGGATATTCGTGAAAAGACATGCCATGTTGTCACATATTTTGTAATTTATTTATCAACGATGATTTTAAAGGCAAATTTGAAACTGGAACATAATTTTCACAATGAGTTTTATGGCCACAAGATCTTGCACATGAACTCTGATACATAAAACCCAGGGATACCCTAGATTTCTGATGTATGATATAATATTGTTGGCATTAAAAATAGGTGACTTCCTCATTGTTTCCACATGAAATCCAACTTATTTCTTACCATTCTCTCTATGTTATCCTATTTTGGGGTAGTAGGCTTCTTGAAGAAGAAAGCAGGATTACTGTTCTTTGTTTCTAAAACTCTAGTTGAGTGGTCATCTGACAGATTTAGAGTCACGTAACTCCTTTCCTGGACAGCACATGTTTTTAATAAAGAAGGATGAAGATACAGTATGCACATATTCACATATGCACCATCATGAAGTCAACAGGAAGTGAAAAATGTGTATTTCACTGTACTGTTCATGACGGCCACCGGAAGGGTGTCCCTGATATCTGGATGAACACAATCCCGTGTATGTCCTGCATATGATAAGATTCATCTACCATTTAAAGATTCCCATAAGTTCCTTGAATCATCAGAAAAGACTGGTCCAGTCATTCTGTTGAAATCATAAAGTACTGGATGGTATTGAACAGGTAAATCACAATTGTAGCGGAGATCTGTGTACTCTGGAGTGTTATTTCCTAATAATATTAAGCCACCCCTCCAAGCTGACTGCCTGATCAAGTGTCCAATAAACCAACAATATGTCTGTCTTCTTCTTTACCTGTGAAATTGTACACCAGGGAATCCAGCATTTCATTTGCCATGAGAATTATTATACATGTGAAATATTAGTCTTATAAATATCCACATTGTGATTACTTTAGAAATAAAAACAAAATAACATGTAGAGATATAATTTCTTAATTCAGTGAGTTCTTTATTTTGAAATGTGTTTCAGTGTTGAAGAGAGCATGCATAAACTGAAATAGGAAAAGCAGTCACTCTCAGGATCATGCACCCATCTTCTATAAATGCTTCAAGAGACAGTGCTATCAGATTTGATGATGCCAAGTATTCTTTCTGAAATTATATCTTGTTATTTAATTCCTATGTCATGCTGAATAAAATGGCATCACTTATTAATGGTGGCTAAGATAAGATTTATCTACAAAATTAGTGCATGTTGCCTCAAAATGCTGCAGCAATGGAAAAAGAGAGTAACATTTACCAGAAAAAAAGCATTGTAAATACCAAATTCATCCTAAAAGGCTGGATTATAATCTTCACTATACACACCTTCAGATCTTCCCCAGTCCAGTATTTAAGACTTGAAAATTATGACCTTAAAATAAAAAGTCTGTTATGATCTTTTCTCAGTGATTCAAAACAGTCTTGTAAATTTTCTTGTGGGATGAATTCTCCACAATTCAGAGCAGACACCCCAAAACACATAAACACACAGTCAACTATAACTGTATATTTGAATCCTACTGAAAAAATTTCTTAAATGTATGCTTGAACACTTTCATAAATAAATTATTTAGCAGTGTTGTCAAATAACCTCTATACCAAAGTTTCTTGGTAGGAATAGGTCTTGCCAACATCCAGAATTGGTCCAAAATTCAGTCAGTTTTAAATTTGTACCACAGGTTTATGCCAAAGTAGCTTAGGTCTGATGACTAGAGGACAAATAATTTGATTATTTCAGCAAGAATGAGAGAGACAAATGTCTAAACTGTATTTTTTTCCCAAAGTTTCAGTTTTGTGTTGACAGCTTTTAACTCATTTTTTTCCATTAAAGTTCTCTTCAGTTTTAACAATTTTTGTTCTTTTTGTCTTAAACACACCCATTAGTGCTGGCAACAGCTGTACCTCTATTTTGCAGAAAATAATTTGATAGAGTTAAAATGCTATCTCATTTCACTTCTATTAACTCTGTGGCCTCCATCATAGTGTAGGACTGATAATTCTTTTAAAATCATATTGGCGGTTGCATATATATAACACAAATATGTAGATTTCCTTTGTTGGTTTCTTGGTTTCTTTTCTTTGTTTTGTTTTGTTTTGTTTTGTTTTGTTGTTTTTTCTTTTTTTTTAAATTTGTTTGTTTGTTTGTTTGTTTGTTTTTTTGGTTTNGTTTTTTTGTTTTTTTTTTTGTTTTTTTGGTTTTTTGGGTTTTTTTTTTTGGTTGGTTGGTTTGGTTTTTTTTTTTTTTTTTTGTTTCTCCTTTTCCAGTGTCCTCTGACAAGAAAAAGCCTTTCTAAAGATAAATATCCACTTGGTATTTATAGCAAAATGTAGGTAGGATAAGTCTTCCTAAATGGCCTAAATAATAAAGAAGGTATAACAAGCGGATTAAGGAGAAAAAAGTCAAAAAGGAGAATTTAAGACTAAGCGTAATAAACAGTGGTGATATTCCAGCAGCTGTTTATCTGTTGTGCTCAGGTGATTTCTTGGACTGACATTATGGGAATGTTTCAAATGTTAGGAATTGAGAGAAACAGGATACATGGCTTTTTGCACAGGATTTTACCTATGTGAAATTCACTTTAAACATGTAAAACATAGCTGTTTACAGCCAGTTTAATCTAAAGGCCTTTAAGCCCAGTAGAGAGTGTAGAAATTCCAGGATATGATTCAGCAGTTGTGGAATAATGGAACTCTGGCATCTTCTATTTTGTGACAAGTATAAAGATTGTTGTCAATTATTTTTAATATTTTTATATATGTCAATGCAATAGTAGTCTCCTCCAAGTTTCAGAAAATCTCTTCTGTCCATCTGTCTTGTATTATAAACTCAGCAGAGATTTCCAGAATACCTCCCAGTTGTTGGTGAATAAACAAAAGGGTTGGAGCACCTCTGCTATGGACAGAGGCTGAGAGCTGGAGTTCTTCAGCCTCAAGAGTAGAAGGTTCTCGGGAGACCTTTTTGAGGCATTTCAGTGGCTAAAGGAGATTTATAGGAGAGATGGAGAGAGAATTTTGACTCAGCCTGTAGCAACAGGATGAGAACTGAGAGTTTTTAACAGAAAGGGTTAATTCAGAGCAGTACTTTCAAATAATTCTTTTTATGATGAAAGTGCTGAGGCCCTGGCACAGGCTGCCCAGAGAAGCTGTGGCTGCCCCATCCCTGGAAGTGTCCAAGGCCAGGCTGGACAGGGCTTGGAGCAGCCTGGGAGAGTGGAAGGTGTCCCTAACAGTGGCAGGGGGTGGAAGAGGTTGAGCTTTAAGGTTCCTTCCAATCCAAACCATTCCATGATGCTGTGAGTCTGTGGAAGTCAATGGTGCACAAGCTGTGAAATCACAGCCACCACTGTTTATAGCAATTAGTACCGTGAAACATCACTCAAGGAAAATAAATCATATTGACTTAGAGGCCTACATTATTAACCATTAACAAACCACTCTGGCAAGTCCTGTAATTTCAGATTTAAAAGAAAAAATCCCTTATTCTTTGGTTGCTGACATATATAGTTATATTGGTGACACCATAATGGCCATTAAAACAAAGCAGAATTACAAACCACTCACCTGCACTGTGTCTGGGGATGAAATAAAAGTGACATGTCACTTTTCAAGGCCTGTAAAGTACTAAAGATACGCCCACTTTAAATATGAGATGTAGTTGTCTTCAAACCTTTTTAATTAGTTACAATTAGAATCATGAAGTAAGACTTCAGAGCATCTCTTGTACCAACAAATGGCATTCTGTGAACTACACAGAGGATATTTCATGTCAGCAGATGATATTTGAATGTCAGCTTCACATCCTTGTGTCTTGCATGAAATTTTGGTGTTAACCCATATATTCTACCCAAAAGTCTGTAAATATTCTGAATACAAGAATCTTTAAGTGGATATAATTTACCATATTTTCAGGTTACATATTATACTTCACAGTAATCAATGTATTTCCTATATAAAGACTGCTAGAGGCTAAAATGTTAATTTTACACTTTCCCAGTTAATCAGAAAAAAATTATCATATTTCTACTTAATTTGTATTGAAATGTAACTTCATAATATTTGTCTTTTTCTTAATATTTTCCCTCAAACCCTATCTTTCTTTATCAGGAAATATATTAAGTAAATTAAACTGATTGCACGTGAGATGCATGCTGCCTTCTTAACAGGAAAATATTGTGCCACACAAATTATAATGGACTTGTGGATGCTTTATGTGCAAAATTTGCCTATGTTCTACAGAACCCTAAAGCAGGATGTGTTCATTTACCTGTGGTGCCTCAAAACATGTATTTTAATATTGCTTTTATGCACACAATTTAGATTTTTGTATTGGTGTTAGCACTAAAGAAAGACAAGTTGGTGTTTTTTAAGCTGTGCATGAATAGATGTTCATTCTGTCCCTTTGATCCAGCCTGAATACCACACGTTACATGAGGTTAAGAGATACTGGTTCAATATGGCAGTACAGAAATAAATGGTCTCTAGCTTTGGGATATAAATATACGTGTGTGTGTTTTTGTGTTTATATGTTCATGTGTGTCTCTACGAACAATTATGTGCATGATTGTGTATATAAGCATCATTTTTCACCCTGCGGTTAACATTTCTGTATGAAATGCAAAATTGGGCTGGTAAAACCATGATTTATTGTTGGATGATGCCACTAGCTGCTTATTCAGTTTTCATCATTACACACAGTGCAAATACAACCACAAGATTAATGTTAAAGAAAAACTTCAGAAAACTAATGGAATGCCTAGTTTTGCTTACATTTCTCAAATGTACAAAAAAAAAAAAATGGACAAAAGATAAACAGCAATTCTTCTCTTTGAGTTACTTATATGCAATGTTTCACTCACAAAGTTATTTTAGCAACAGTTATTTTGAAAGTAGTTAAAATAAGTGACTTTTTTTTCATTTGATGCTGGGAGAAACTCAAGCCCTTGTTGCCCAAAGTTCCATGACAACTTCTAGGAAGTATGGAGTTGTGGTGAGGGGTAAGAAATCAGAGTTGTTTCCTGCTAGAAGTCCTCCTCTTGTGTCTAGACAGGTGTTTTATGTGCCTTGAGCATTACATTGGTAAAATTGGAGAAAAAGGATCTCTTCTGAAGAATGGTGAGATAGTGTTAATTCCTAGGTAAGTGGTTGAAATTCAGCTCCTTGCTGGTGTCTAGGATGCAGTTCCTTTGTGACTTCTTCAAGGCATTAAAGAAGTCAGAAGTAATGTTCACACAAGAGAATGTTGTTGAAATTAAAGGGAACTGTGATGACGTCATTGAATAAAATGAGCTACAAAATTCTGAATTAAATTTTATCCACAGAAGAAGCATAAATAGACTTTTGTGCAATTAGTTTGGTAAAGGTGAGTATCAGTGCAGGATTAGTGTTTTAATGTTTTTGTAACCCCTGAGTCAGTGCACCCTCAGCATAAGTCTATAATAATGAGAGACATGAAGTTTATTAGCTGAGCTCAATCTGTAAATTATTTCTTCCCAGAAATGGCCCAGCCATTGGTGCTGGGCCAGATGGTGATTCTCAGCTTTTGGCAGTGCTCTGAGCTTCAGGGTGTTGCTGTAATGTTTGTTGTGCTCAGTTGGCTCATGCAACTAAATTCTAAATATTGGGTGTAAGCTGCTGCACCTGTTCTAGAGGTGAACTCGCCTGCTGCAGGATCCTCCAGTCAAAACCTGGCAGTTGCAGACAACTGTGACATTTGGGATGCTCATTCTGCCTAACTTAGGCACAAACATCTGTCTTATAAAATACCTGCACCCGGGCTGCTGAAATGAATGTTCACTTTAGGGCTGTAGGTATGACCCAATGATCACTTTAAATTGGCTTCAGTGAACATCAGAGAGAGACCAGAGGACAGAAAACAAAGTTGAAAGTCATTCAGCTCTAGGACTGAACACAGATGTCTGTATGTAGGCAACGGCTTGAACTGCAAGGTCTCTCCTTAGTACAAACATGAATTCCAGTGTGACCATAAATATTTAAAAAAAAAAAAAA